>OZ014507.1:52101150-52428650 GCA_963966075.1 Aphodius sticticus | reverse complement strand
TTAAACTTACAAAGAAGAGTATCATTGACTATATGAAGGGTTATTTCATTACTGTTAAACGAGCGGCCAAAATTGCCACGTGTCCTATTAAAAAATCTGGCATGCACAAATCAACGAAATTCTATAAAGTCCAATTATGTTTTAGGGAACCTAAAGTTAAGTCAAATTAATTTTTTTAAATATTTAGCTTATTTTTCTCAAAAATGTAATGTTATGGAGTCTCGTCTACAAAAAACATTGGAAAAATATGCCGCGAAAAAAACGACTGAAATCACCGAAATGATGCATAGATGGCCGCTTGTTGGCTTGTTGGCTTGTTTGGATAAATCATTTCTTTTTAATCATAATCTCAAGAAAATATTACTGTAATGTTTTAATAATTTTAAAATAAAAATTAGCGAATGTATTTCGCAAACAAAAGAATTTTCTTAATTATTTTAATAAATTTGCAAACCACCATAAAAAAAATAAGTTTTATGTGTAGATGTCAGAATAACTGAAATATTTGAATCTGAAAGTAAAAGTTGCAAATTGTGTCTAGTTTTTGAGAAACTCAGTACCGAAAACGTACAGAACACATTTTGTCCTTTGTTTTCTTAAACAGAAATATTGTAAATTAATAATTTCGGACTGCTGACTCAGATAAATAGAAATTTTATTTATTTTTATTTAATTAAGTTTGACTGCTGGTAGAAACTTCTAATATACATAATTTTAAAATTATGTTAAAAATGCTGCATTCTTTTCAGACCGTAGAACTTAGTACCACTTCAAAAATGAAGAACTATTTGGAACACCCTAATGAAATAGTGTAAAATATCTTTGGCTGAGTTGTCGACTTGAAAAGAAACTGATATGTGATTCAAACAATTAAATTGTCCGCTAGCTGTCATACGTTTGCTGCAAACAAGAAAATATCATCAATAGCAGTCCTGTCAAAAACAAAAAATAAATAATAAAATCTGAAACGAATAAAAACTATACCAAAACATCGAGATAACATAAGTTTATATTGATGAATTTTCCGATCTTTAAGTTATAAAAGTTTGCAAGAGTACGTTCTACGAGGACAATAGTGTCACGCCGAGGACACGCACATGATCACGAGAATAATCCTCGCGAAACTGTGACGCGTGGAAACCCCAGTGTACTCTTTTGTGTGCTTGAAATGTTCATAATCAAGTTTTTTTTTTTAACGATAACCTTAAACGACCACAAAAAAAGACAAATTAACAATACAAAAAGTCCGCCATTAGTTGCAAGATCATCATCAGATTTCGAGAAGCTCACACCTACGACAACATGCAAAAATACAGCAATTTGACACATTAAGGGCTGTTATATTCACCTACCCATAAACTGAACGGGAGGTGAAGAAACCGACCCTAAAGTCAAACATAAGAAATTGAGTGTGCAAATGTACAACGCACATGTACAACGTACATGTGTTGTAGTAAATCATATTTACTTCATCTTCGTTTGTTGCAATTTTAAGGTTAGGGCCTAATGTGCCAAATGGAAACCAAAGTAAATCTTGAATGCTGGAGAAGTAAATCTAAGCAATACCGAAATACCATTAATTTATTACAGAGAAATTCACCCGAGTATTTCAACAGAAAAAGGCAAGTTTATTATAAATACGTTTTTGGCTATAGATATTACAAGGGGGAATTGATCCAAAAATAATGCAGTTGTATTTGCACCTAATTGAAGTTAAAAAACAGATTACGTCAATGTGCAAAATAGCATAAAGCAAAAGTTATTTTAAGCTATCTGTAATCACCACAATAAAATTGCTCGCGCAAAAAGTATGCGCGGAAGTCCTTGCTTACGCCTTATGGAAAATTATTCCGAAAAAAAAGCTGAATCCAAATATGTATAAATCCAATATGGGACATACGTGCGCATTCTGGGCCAACACCATTAATTAATTGTATTGTATCTTATCATACTCTTATTGTTAGTCTCGTATATTATGATATTTACGATATAGGAGACAAATAACAAGCTGTCCCAAAACACAACCTCATCTCTTGGAGGGGTGATGGGTCAGCTCATGACTGTCCTGAATATGGGAGTATTAATTAATGAATTGCACCCCATTGTTTTCTTTGTTAAAAATATGATGGTCCACCATGTTTTCAATAACCTGGGGAAGGGAAAGGTTTTCCCAGCCACAGTTGTTTTTCGGACATGCATTCTCGGATGCGATATCCATGGGAACTTTTTACACGTTATTTGCAATGCCCAATCACGGTAAACCTAGATACGGTATGCTGGACAAAATTCTTAAACTCGTTCTTCTCGCGCATGATGTCACGTGAGCGTGGATTGAAATCAGTGTTGCCAACCATACGGTATTTACCGTACATGTGCGGTATTTCTAGATGAAATACGGTGTACGGTCCGACTGCGAATACCGTACGCAGTTGTACGGTAATGTACATATATGACACATTAGTCAATCACTTATAATAATGAAAGTAACTAAAACCGAATTTACTTTCCCTTTTTAGTTCTTTTTAGATCTTTACAAACTATGTATTGTTAGTAGTGACATCTGTGGAGGAGAGTCCAAGCAAAGCAACGCTAAAACGTTTATCGGGGATGTACGTATTTGTGTCACTTGTCACTTGATAAATTAATACAAACGCGTACATCGCCATTCACCTCATTTCTTCGTTCAATTCGCTCATGGCATCAGGCTTATGGACGTAATGTCTGACAGTGAATACAATACGGACACTGAAAATGCGGGCGAGGCTCATGCCATAAAAGGAGCCAAAAAGAAAACTGTCCAAAACGGTGGACATCGAGCCCAAGTAAGTAATTTGCTATATAAACTACTCACATAGTAAAGCAATGCTTTGCTTTTAGAAATGAACGGTAAATTGGTGTCAAATACGGTAATTTGTCGCACTATCTGCGGTAATTCAATTCCCAGAGGTTGGCAACACTGATTGAAATGAAGACGTTTATCGCACGTCTTTAAGTTGTAAACAGTGGTGTTTACAGTCGTCTCGAGGTCGTTTCCTGCGAATATTGTTGTTAGTTGTTGGACTAGGGTGACCAACCCTCCTGGTTTCACCCGGAGACTCCGGGTTTTACTACCTAATCTCCGGGCTCCGGGTTTTAACACAAAATCTCCGGGTTAACGTCAGAGGTATATGCTTTGCTGATTTTAATAATTAGGTGTTTCTGTTTCCATTGATAAGATTGCTTATTATGAATAGCGGCAATAACGACCCGTCCCACAGGCAGTGGTTCGAATCAACTATATCAGTCGAATAAATTACATCGGAATAGCTAATGAAATCCACAATATCAGTGGATGAAAAAAGTTAATAATTATAATGTAAAGTCAAAAGTGTATAAATTGTAATATTCAGTTCACCATTAAACACGATGGAGAGAAAGCGTTGAAAACCGATCTGAATAGCAAAAACCACCAGTATTGGGTTAAAAGTCAAAGAAGTTCTCAACTTGTGACTGCTTTTCTGCCCAAGAATAATTCTTTATGTATTATTATGTACTATTTTATGTATTATGTATAATGTTTTGTGTATTTTATATATTATGTATATGTAGTGTTTACATTTTATATATGATTATTGTTCGAAATATAATAATATATATATATATATATATTTTCAAAAAATCTCGACATTTTTATTAGTGGAAAAAAAAATCTCCGGGTTGAGCTTCTACAAGAGTTGGTCACCCTATGTTGGACAAATATACGAAACTAAGGTGAAATGTAGTTATTGGTGTTTAGTATAGAGTGTTTTTCAAGTTAATATACAACATCTATGTACAATATGCCTATATAGGTTATAGTTTCTTAGAGGTTAGTTAAAGTTATTAGTGTTTTGTATATAGTTATATAAGTAGTAAGATTAGTAAAATGCATTGTGCAGTTAAGGGCTGTAAGAATCACTATAGAAACAGAAGAAGAAGTAAAGAGACAATTAATTTTTTTCCTTTTCCCAAGAATCCAAGAATATTATGAGGAGTGGCCAAGATAATTTGATAAATTTAAAATAAATATAAATATAGTATAATAATAAATATAATAAAAATTATTATCCCTCAATGTAAATAACCAAAACTGTATGTACACACTTTAAAATACCTATGTTGCATTCTAAGTTATTAAGGGCCGACCTTTCAATCGTACGTATAAGCAGTAGAATAGTTATTCACAGAGTAAATAATCCTGTGTCGCCTCCAATTGGCTAAAATATTTATGTTTCCATAGTTTGTTTCTAACTTATTCTGGTATTTATACCGATATTTAGGTTATCCTATGATATAACGTGTTTTGTAAGATCGGCCCTAAAACAATTTATGAGTTAACTACTTTCAGTTTCTTATGAAAAATTATGAAAATGTGTCATGGACGGTAACTCAATAAATCCACAATGAAAAAAACATAACTCGCACATGGCAAAACCGGGAGAGGTGAAGTTGACTCATCGCTTAAAATCGTATGAACCAAGATATGGACGCACCGCGCGGATTGGTTCTATTGCTGTGTATATTTGGTTGCCTACTAGGTAGTTCGTTAAAGATTAATACATATTTAATTACTAAAAATACTATCATTGGTCATTTAATTGTGATAATATCCTATCTAATTTATAAATCCATCATTACCATGTTTAACAGAAGCAAAGTGAAAACATACCAACTAGCCCATTTAAGAGTGTATTTGTGCGGTTGGAATTAGCTCAGAAATAATCATTTTGTGACTGAGTGCTTAAACTTGGAGTTTCTTTTCTGTTTGTGCAGACATTATTAAATGTTTTGAAAGTCATTTCTGAATATTTCACGATAAGTATTTCACAAAACGGTGGTAGTTTGTTGTAAATGTGAGATTATGTTTTTAATACGTGTTTTGATAATGGATTAAAAGAAATATGAACTGAAAATTACTATATTTTGATAAAATATATAACATATATGCATAAATAATAATATATATTATATTAAAAAAAAAACATGGTCTTCTTCGACAACATTGTCCAGTATATACATACATAAATAATAATAAAATATATATATAAAAAAAAACATGTTCTTCTTCAATCTCATCCTCCTTTTCTGAGTGGTCTAGACGTTTGATCCAGTCTTCTCCAGTCACCTGCAATAATAATAATAGTAACAAATATAGCCTTGCGTATATACCACCAACGGAGCACAGATTTTGTACCGGGATAAAACACAGCATTCCGCAATATTCATAATTTATGTTACTTACGTTTCTTATGTTTATTGTATATTGCGACGTATAGCAGCTTTTGTAAAATCGTCAACATCGACAGATTTAAACTTTGGTCGACAACGTCTCTTCTGCGGTGAAGATATTGAGGTACCTTCTGTTTCTGCTGTTTGAAATCTTAGTTTTGTACGATATACTGTTGAAACGGTAACACCACAAGCATCAGCAGTCCTCTAAACTAAAAAAAAAATAAAATAAAATTGGTCTTTTGAGGTAACAACTTAAATAAAATGACTTACTTCCATAAGTATTGTCTCGCCTACATTTTCAGACGTGCGACGAAAATAATTTAATACGTTCATGACCATTACCATCGATTTCGTATTTAGGGCCTTTCCTTTCAACGAAAACATTTTGCTCACATTTAATTCACACGTTCGCGCTGTGTTATTATAATAACTGGAGGTTAGGTTGCAAGTACCGCTGTCATCTGTTCTAAGAACAGACGTACTTTTTGGTCTTGCCCATTTAAATTATACAGCAGACGTATGAAAGGGATGCTATTTCGTTTTAACACACGTCAATATTTAGAAATAATCTGTAACGTATGTCGAAAATAACAGCTGAAATCGATGAGTAATCTTCACCTCTCCCGGTTTTGGCTATACAAAGTTTACCGTTTATTTTTTCACCAATATACCCGAGCTAGTTTGGTTGCCTATGTTACGGTAATGACGTCACGGGAGTGCAAGATGTGGGGCAGTAACCTGCGCTCTGGCTCCAACTTACCGTGTCTACTGTCTAGGTTTACCGTGTGCCCAACCAAGTGTGTATACAAAATAGTTCAGCTGGGAAGTTTGTCGCTTTTTTCGCCAAATTTGACTGGACTACTATAGAAAAAATATACACTGTGGGCCAAAAAAACGGTACCAATTTTTAATTATAACTAGAAATTAGTATACGGACATACCGTATCATACGGACTAACCGTAATGATGAGAATAATCAATGTATAAAGGTGCAATAAAAAAAATAAATTTTTAATTACTCGTATTTCCAATAATATTCAGTCAGTTCAAATATTTCATTATAAACGAATTGCTTGTAGCGTGAAGATTGAAACCATACCATATTCGCAATAACAGAACGTTTCAAGACAAAGTTATGTTGGTTTATCTTTGGCTATGCAACATTTCTGATAATATCGGTTCATCATACTGTTATTGTTAGTCTCCTATATTATGATATAGGAGACAAACAACAAGCTGTTCCAAAACACAATCTGGTCCCTTGGAGGGCTGATGGGTCAGCTCATGACTGTACAGAATATCGGAGTATGACCTTAGTAAAAAAATCGCTAGTTTTTTTTTTATTTACTCGCATTTCCAATAATATTCCCAGTCAATTAAAATATTTCTTTAAAAACGAATTGCTTGTAGTGTGAAGATTGAACCCATACCATATTCGCAATAACAGAACGTTTCAATTCAAAGTTATGTTGGTTTATCTTGGCTATGCAACATTTCTGATAATATCGGTTCAATTTAATATGAGATGGAGGGTCTATTAAAATCAATTAGTAATGACATTTGTCTTGTTATGGTCAAAAAGGGCAGTAGACGTTTTATAGCATCGTATACAGGGTGATTTTTTTCTTACACGGTGAAATTTTTAAACAATGTTTTATTATTGTTTTTAGTAAAAACCAGTGGAATTGGACGCTTGTAACAAAAGCATTGCAACGGCACGAGAAATCTAACTGTGTACCTACTTGAGTTATCTTTAAACATTGTGGAGAAACCATTGTTATGGGCCGCATGTTTGATTTTATTATTTTAGGTGGTCTTGTTTCAATTTTTATGTGTCACACTTGTTGTTTGGCTGTAAATTTTAGACCTATGTTACTTCTTCAGTTCTTGTCCTTTTGTTTGTTTTTGCAAACATTGAATCCGAGCTGGAATTAACGTTTTTTGAGTATGCCACATCACTTCAAACCAAGTCTTCTTTTTTATGGCATGTTTGCTGCCTTTTTCGACATTCTTCATTGAAGATGTAATTTTTACGTGAAAATCGAACAGCAACACCTGACCGTCAGACAACTGAAATCAAACTGCCATAATTTTAGTTCAATACATATATCCAAGTTTATTTTAGTTCCAAAACACTGAAAAAAACAAAATTTTATGTTTTTGTTGCAAAAACACTGCAAAAACAAAAACAAAAATGTACAAAAAGTCTACAGCCCAATAATTATAGTACAATATCCACTACCATATATACAATAGTACAATATGGAAAAACGGTAAGAAAAATCCTTAAAAAATTTCAAAATCAAACATGGCGCACATAAGAAAACTAAACGCTGGCCATAGTTTCTCCACCATCTTTAAAGATCTCATGTTGTATTGGGTCTTTCGTGCCTTTGTAATCTAGTCTACGCAAACGTCCAATTAAACTGATTTTTTGAGTAAAAACAACAAAGAACGATGTTTCAAAATTTCACCCTCTATACATAAAACAATCACCCTGTATACAACGCTATAAACTCTCACTGTTTCTTTTGACCAAAAGAAAACAAATGTTATTACCTACTAATTTTATTTTACCTTTCATTTCAAATTAAATTGACCCGATATTATCAGAAATGTTGCATAGCCATACATAAAGCAACATTACATTGGATTGAAACCTTCAATTAAGACCCAGTTCTACCTCTCCTAAAACGCGTTTGCAAATAAAAGCGTTATTTATTGTTCAAAATTTATGAAATTTTTTATGTAACTTCTTAGATAAATAACGAGTTGGGCTGGATGAAAAAAAAATTTTTTTAAAGATAAAAATCAATTTTGCTTCTACATCTTTGGTTTTTTTCAAATATAAAACATTTAGCCCAACTCATGATACAAAAATAGATTTTTTATTTAAGTACAATTTTCATCTAAACATTATAATTGCGATAACAAAGCGTAATTGCCAGAAATGTATGTAATTTGCCTATATTACGGGCCCGGTGTAGACAGCAGACGTTAGGAGTTTTAAACACCGCCTATAACTACGCCACGCCTACTGCTATTTTTAGATTAGACTGTTCCAAATTATGACCGTAGCGAATATTGAATCGGGAGAACCGAGTTCTCGCATTTCACATTTATACGCACGGTTTACAAATTTAACACACGATAAAAGTATATTTGTATATTTGTTTAATAATGGGTAGAAGTCGTGGCAAAATACCTAAACATCCGCATCTGTCCTCTAGACGAATTAGTAAAAGACGACTACGTGCCACCTAAGTTAAAATATATGTATAGATAATCTAAAAGAACAATATTATAATTATTTAATTACAAATGAGACAAAGAGACCAGAACAGGACTCAAATGAACATTTTATTTAAAATGTCGGTTTTGTGGACAGGAAGAGACAATTAGCAGTGACGAACTTGGGTCGGCTCTAATGGATATTAGTTCAGCGACTGTATTGGGCAGTATTACAGCGGGAATTGGATATAGCCAATGCCAGAATTTGTTTTCATTCATGAATCTTGCATTCATAGACCCCAAAACGTTTATATAATATAGCGAACTTGTAGGTGACAAAATATTTGGAATCTATATAAATGGTTTGGGGAACTTTGGAGTATGTACTATGATTTTACTTTATCATACGTAGTATGTAAAGTATTGTAATCGTGCCAAACAAAATTTTTGAGGTTTTAGCGGAAATGTCTTTTTGGATCCATTGAACATTTTTGACCCAGGTAAAAAAAAAATTCTGTGTATGTGTGTGTTTTTTTTGTGGCGACGATTCCGGAGAAACTACTAAGGTGTCGGGACGAAACTTCATATTTAGAAGTTTCATAACCAAACTTAGAGCTGAAAAGCTTTCTGTTGAAAAGGATCCAAAGGAACTGGAGGTTTAGTCTTATAGCATTTTTGAAAGATTTTGCAAATAAGCCGCCATTTCTGGAAATTTGTCGAAATAGTTAAATAATAAATTAAAGTACCTACAGGAAATTCTGAACAATTTATGACTATGGCATTTTTTGGTAAAATGAATAGTTTAGCTGCATGAGCAAATTCTATTTTATCGAGATCGCTGCATTAAAACTAGTTAGCCAGGCTTTGTCAGATATTGCGATTCTAATGACAGTAGGTAGTGTCAAACGCTGATGTTTTGACAATACCTACTGTCAACATAATCAAAATATCCGTCTAGTTCCAGTAGTTTTATTTTAAAGCAGACATGGCCGATCTCGATCAAATAGAATCTCATGCAGCTAAACTATTAATTATATATATGGTATGATAAAGTAATGTGCCTGAACGCATCAGATTATTTTTTTTTATTTTTGTCTTCGTGTGTCACTGCCGTGCGTTCGTTCGATATCCAGCATGTTTATAGATGTATTGGGTCCTCATTGCTCGATTATAATTAATTCTTTTCTAAATTGAAATCCATAATTCACCGATGAGTTATCATGAGTTAATATATTTTTGTCAATTTACTATACTGTATGTATGTCACCCTGTTAAAAAGATTAAATATTATAATAGCAAGCGCGCTCTCTCTACATTAAATCAATATATTTTCTTTTACCGCCTGGCGGCCGCCAGCCAGCTGTATGCATCTGCGACCGTGATGAGTGAGAACACTAATACATTGTAACTTGAGCGAAAGCGAAAGCGCCGACACGCGGCGACAAACTGGCTGAGTACTTCCCCTTCGAATGTACTCGCGTCGACTATGCTCCGCCTTTGCCTGCTTCCTCTAAACCCCCCAACTTCCCCTTATCTTAAAACTGCGGCCTGGTTGACGTTGGTGGGGGCCAGGCAGACCACTCCCAGCAAAAAAAAACATCGCAACGAAATATTTCGTTTGGAAGTTGCGATGTTTTTAAAACGGAGCCTTAAGGTAGATATGGCAATGTTTTAATCTTCACAATATAAGCAATTAGTTTTTCAAAGAAATGCTTGAATTTACTCAATATCTTTGGAAATATGAGTAATTGAAAATTTGTACCGTTTTCTTTTGCCGACAGTGTATATAAAGAGATTTTACTGCAAAAGGAGCTCATAGCGAAATTATTTCAATAATTAGAAATTCCAATGAAGATAATTGTCAAACTAAAGTGGGTACGTGTTTTCAAATAAACAAAACACAAATAAAAAGAAGAAGACTGTGCAAATTGCTTGCCGCCCAATTTCTTGTCGAATACAAGCGCGACTTAATACATATTTGTCCATCTTGCACTTCCTGCGACATTGATTTGCAGTGCGGCTTCATAAATCCGGTGTGCTAATTCATTTATGTTGTTTATTTGTTCTCCTTTAAGTAAAAAATCTTAAAAATCTCTCCTTTGAGTAAAAAATCTAGAGGATTTAAATCCGGAGGTCTGGGAGGCAATATAATTGGCCCAATACTGCCGATCCATCTGTGTGGATAAACGATACAAATAATTTCTTACAGCTACTGCATAATATCTGGTTAGAGTGGCAGCCATCTTGAATGGAAATTTATCGTGATTGTTTAGCAAATTATCGGCCAAATCTTTTAGAAGATGTGCCTTTGCACACAGGTAAGTTTGGCTTCAAAATTATGGTTGTCCACCTAATCAGTCAGTAGCTGTGAGAAATCCTTTGACCCAAGCTAATCCGCAGATATGGGTCGGCCGCGATGGTCCAATTGTATGGCTTTCCCGGTCCCCGGATTCAAATCCTACAGATGTTTTGTGCTAAGGGTTGCTGAAATGGTGAGGTATATGCGCAGCAGTTAAATGAAGTAAATGAGTGAAGACGCCGTATTTATGAAGCCGCACAGCAAAAAATGTCGCAGGAAGTGCAACATGGATTGTTTATAAATACAAATACCCCCAATACCAATGTTATACCATTGTAAAAGGCAGGTACACTAAATGAGTAATATTTTCAAATAACTTACCAGGTTACTCTGGTATTTTTGTTTACGTATTACGACGGGTCGAAGTAAATAATAATAATAATAACTTTATTGTATCAACAGTCAAGGAACATATACACAGATAAACAGCTTATGAAGATGTTTGATTACTGTTTGATACAACAGGCGTGAGTTTGAGAGTACGGCAAGGGTTTGCCGCATCTCGGTCTTCCACTCAAACCAGAAACCTAAAACTATACAATACAAGTTAGCTAAAATAAAAAAAAATCTCATGACGCGTGCAGAAAGTTTTTGTTTTTCCTAATGTGTAATAACACCAGTAAGCAGTATTTTTGCGATTGGGATGTGATATACATTTTCTGATTCCCCATTTTGAGAAACATAAAAAATGCCGATCATTATGATTTCTATCTGCTGTTGTAGTGACAGCACTGTTTCAAAGTGTAAAAAATTGCGTTTTCTGTCAATTTTTGATGCCCTCCAAAAAATAATTCTACCACACAGAATTATCTACGTAGCATGAAATGGAAGCTTAAACCTAGAACTTTAAAATCATGAAATAAAAAGTTAAAGAATCATATAAAGCGGTGAACATTGGCTTTTTGACAGGACGCGCGCTATTTTTATTTACGAGCGGTCACGTATAGGGGTTGGTAGATATGTCGTAGGCAAATGGTTATTTTAGGCAAAAGCTATTTGCCTGGTCAAACAGATATGGAGTCTTTATTGATATTTTTAAAGCTATTTTCTTAGGCAAATGTACTTGCCAAAACCGATATTCAAATCGCGTTATTTTAAAATTATGTAAGGTTATGTGCAATCTGTGTATGTTTGTTTTCAAATACAAAATACATGTTAATTAGCGGGGGAATGGCTCTAGTGGTAGAGCGTTGGCCTACTGACTAGGAGGTCCGGGTTCACAGCCAGGACCAGCCGAACATTCGTCCGCCGTCTTTCAGCAGAGACGAAAAACCGTGGGGCCCGGCAACAAGTTTGAACATCTCTGGTTGTCGATATGACTTGTATAGTAGTGAAGGGGAAAGCTCAAAGGGCCAATTGTGGCCTAGGAGCTGCGCGAAAAACCCGCACCCCAGGCCACACATTTACATTTTTTACATGTTAATTAGTTGCTTATTACTTCTGGGTAATAACGCATTCTATTCTAATCAGCATGGTTCTGATGAAGTTATGCATGATTTGATGCATGATATGACAAGCATAGAATACCTAAAACTTCAATACATACTTATTACAGATACGATAACCTAAAAGAAGATTTATAGGTTAGGAATGTTTAGTTCCCCTTTTACAAGGAAACACAGTCGTGCTAGCCTGGGAAAAGAGTAAATTGCTGAAATCCTACCGACTCGACTGGGCGATTTGACGTATCGATATCACCTAAATGCTATTTTGTATTTGGAAAACCAATCATAACTAATGTACAAGTCTGAACATTTGGTGTGTTGAAACGTTTTGCATGTCTGCGTAATGGTTAACCGATATTGCTTTGCAGGTCACTGTGAAATTCAAAACACAGTAGCCGAACCACATACCTATTGTTGTGATAAGGAACGGAGATGAAGTTAATAGCGCTGTCAGGATATGTTAATTAATATAAAATTAACTTTATATGTAATCAAATGCATAATTACAATGCAATGTAGGTACAGGGGTGCCAGATTAATCTCACAAGAATGCCGGAGATGATGGGGTGAGGTATAGTCGTCAGGACTACAAAAAGAGATATTTTAAAATAAATAATTATAAAATTTCAAAAATTAAAAATTATTAATTATTAATTAATATTAAAAAATGATGTATGTCCAATGTGATTCTGTGATTAAAAAATTCAGGTCTTTTCACCTTGCATGTGCCAAACACAAACAGGTCATTCTAAGTATAGAACTTTGTGATTGTGGCAAAGAAATCTATCGTAAACGGCTATGTTCTTTCTAATCATAAAATCCACGTACTCCAGAATTAAAAATATTTCACGCATTTTGATTGCTTGATTATTTTTCTTTAAAAACAGCAAAGTATGGAAACACGAGAAAATCTGTGAGACGGTTTGATATCTAAAAAAAATCCTTGAATACGTCAATTTTTAACTATCAAAATACACATTTTAATGCAACCCTATATATTTTATGGCCGTAAGACTTTTTCTGGGCAACATGGAGTTTGTAAATCGAAATTACAACTCCATTACAGTTGTTATGGACTGTAATGGAGCGATACAGCAATTACAGCGATTCTTGTGATGTGCGGACGCTTCCATAAGAGAAACAACAAAAACGCTATGACCTGACGCGATACAAAACTTTCAAGCCGGGATTCATATTCAGCGCAAAGCTAATTTTCAACTGCATTACAATTTATAATTTCTACATATCTATATAATTTCTATGCTGTCATTCAGCCAATAGTTACCATTTATAAAATATGTCAATGACGGCATAATTCAAGAAGAATTGAAGGTAGCAACTTCAGTTTACGATAAATATACGTATTTTGATAATTAAAAATCGATATGTTCGAAGATTTTTTTTTAAATAAGCCGTTTATTTGAACAATATATTTATATATGACAAATTCAACAAAAATTTATGTCTGCGTCTGTATATCGTCGAGTTAAAAGTTAAAGTCACTAACTAACATCTCAAATAATTACGAAACCTGGCTTTAATGACAATAAATATAATGATATTTTCCAGAGAATGCTTTTTAGAGAACTTAGAACACTTTTGATTGATCGCATCCACATTTATAAGTATTCGGCTACAATTAATTCGTGGTTCAATCAAATGTAACATAGTGTTAATTAGTGACTTTTACCTTTAAGCTGGCGATATATTATTTACAAGAATGTAAACCTACTCTCTTCATATTTGATCTTGCCGGAGATGTTTGAATGCCTACCGGAGACCTGAGATAAACCTCAAATGCCGCAGACTCCGGCGCAATGCCGAAGACCTGGCAACCCTGTGTAGGTATTACATTAATTAATTATACATTAAGCTAATAAAACTAAACATGATTATATGGAAATGATCTAACACGGTGAGACAAATAATACATTTCGGATATACGAAGTATGCAAAAACCCAGTACATGGATATACCACACAGACACTGCGTTAAATTTCTGAAACAGCGGTAGGAACATACCTACATCTTTCCATGACTGTACCTACGTTACCAACACAGTACGTCCTGCAGCAGCCAGTATGCATAGAAATATTTTCTGTCTGTAGAGCAAATAATTGTCCACACATTTTCTATATGAAAAAAAACGTGCATTTCGGTTTTTGAAGACCATTAATGTAATTTTACTCTAACATGGGTGTGAACAACATACCTATAAGTTTGATTCTTAAAACTATTCAATCAAAATGGCGACAAGGTCTTATTTTTCGAGCTAGAGCGTATTGATTGAAATATAATTGTTCTGAATGATAAACTTTCACTTCCTCCTACATTATTATTATGCAGATCGTTTTCATAAAAGCGACATAGTCAGCGTGCGCCTGGCAAGTCGCGCTCAGCTCTGATTTATATGATATTAACAATTCTATTGTGTAAATACTTGTGGAGGCCGTTCGCATTTGGCAAATAAAGTGCAGCACAAATACCGTACTGTACGATAAAATAACGGACCCATGTCCTATGGGGCCCAGAAACCACAGTTTGGCGTGAAAAGCTTTTAACACATAGTTAAAAAATCGTTGACGACAATATTCACCAAAATATCGGCGGGTTCAACGTACAGATTATATACAAGAAACTGGTTCCGTCTTCAGTATAAATACTTTGTCAACAGTCAACACTGCCGTAGAATAGAAGTTTAAGATGTATCGAATATTAGCGGTAATATTCCTCGTGCTATTGCACCAAAGTAACTGGTAAGTACTGATAATTTCTTCTATACTGATGCATATGTAGATAAGGAAACAGTTTTGAGGTTATGTTTCAGTGTGCGTTAAGTATATATTAAGTTTTGTGGTAATTTTAAATACAAATAGCTTTCGCGAATAGAGTGTAAGAGAATTATTAAGACCGAAAGTCAATATAATTTATATATAATCGATATATTACTTCACCAAATGTTTTTGGATACTTTATTAAACGCATTGATGTACATAAGTGGGTTGCCTACACTAAATGCCCTTTACTAACCAATATTATTCGACAGCTTCGTAAAATGTTTAATTAAATAATTTCTTTTCATACAGCGTTAAAAATGCAAACTAGAGTAAAATTTGGAAATTTAATAAGCGGAACTCATTATGACAACTATTTTGTTTTTACTGTAAACCAAATAAAAAGTGTTACACACTACTTGTAATTTTTGAATAATAATAAGTCCATTCTAACATTTCTTTGAAAACCGAATTGCTTACATAGTGAACATTCAAAACATACCGTTTTTGCAATAACAGCACGTTTCCGTCTAAGGTTAAGTTAAATTATATCACTAGTTTAATGTAAAATCAGAGCTGAAAATTCGTAGGTTCGACCTGTTTGGTTCAGGTTTAGATTTTTCTTTATTTGCTATTAGTCAAATAGCACGGCAGCTAGACGTTTGAAGATGCCTCACAATTGAAAATACAGGGAATAACAAATAATATAGTAAACACAGTATATTACGGGCCTGCAAAGAAATACAAACGCAATTCAGTTCACTTATTTTCATTTTTAAGCTGATTTATGTAAAAAAATCGTACAAGTCTGTATTACTTATTGCCTGATTCGGTAACTGATGTTTCTAAAACTTTCAAATGTTTGTGATCCTTATCCTGTGTAGTTCTGTATAAGTACTTCAAATATAGCAGATATGTTTATCAAATGTTAATTGAATCAAAATTAACACCATACGTACATAAATATGCATTAGAATCACGAGTTACTATTAGTAATCAGTAATCACTAGGTTAATCCACTACGCTGACATTGAACTCACCTCAATTATGGACTGGCCTCAATATTCTATTGTAATAACGAGTTAACGGGCAAAAGTTTCCACTGATTGATATAGAACAATAATAATTTAAAGGTAACTAATTGATTGAAACGTAGATATGTACCTACACATGATTTAAGATATCTTAAGTCCAACGGTTTTGTACGTTATTTATAATCAGGCCGGAACATTCATAATCTGTCCCTTGTAGCGTAACAATAAGATAATCGCAAGTCCAGCAACCGTCTAGTAATGAAATAAAAACAATAATATTACATTATTGTAATCAGTTTGTCGCTTTGGGATATAAAAGTTGAGAATTTTCGAGTGAAGAGAAAAATCGCCAGACCGGTATATGGGAGGTAATACATCCCCACAAAGTAACCTTGCCAATGCCAGATTGAAATTTCGCGAAAACTTTGATATCTCAAAGCGACAGACTGATTATAACAATGATTTTTTAAATTCTTGTTTCGCACTTTAAAAATCCGGGGGCGCAAATCCACCCCCGGACGGTTGCCAGACTTACGATTATCTAATTTTTACGCTACAATGGACAGATTATGAAAGCTCTAGTCCTATTCTCTATGGTGTAACGAAATTCGTTTCTGGCTCTTGGTCTATAAGATATTTCTGTAATTAATCCGACTTTATTAAAACGTTTCTGATTGTTTGTGTGCAATAAAAATGTGAACTACGTAATAATTGGAGTTATCGAAAACTGGATTAAACTTCTTTCCAGAGGAGCTCGAGTGAAACAATGCTAAACATTTGAAACCAGAATTCTAAAACTGGTTTTGTGATAAATAAGACTCGTCCCTATATATATATTTACCGGGTGACCCACCACATAGGTATTCCCGTTTATTATTTGTGTTTATAATGCTGGACGAATGAAATTTGGGAAAGTGTTAATAGACAAAAAGTGCCATTCTTTGGGATATTCTTGAGGCTAATATAACTTCCGGTTTTTCCGGAAATGACGTCATCATTGAAATTTTAAATGGCGACCTATATTCTTTGTGTAATATTTTCAATCAGGATGACATTCTGAACACAAAGACTTATCGACCGTCAATTTTTATGACCAGGGCAACGCAAAAATAACTTGTAGGTATGTCTATTAATCTAGGTGGCTAGGAATTGGTGAAAATAGTTAAAAATTGTCAAATAAACACCTAACTAAATCGAGTTTGGCCGACATTGCATAACTGGTGTCCTCTAGCGTGATTTAATTGGTTTTTGGCCAGTGCGTCATATTTTTTACGGGTACCTAATGGCCACACCCTGACTATTCGATAGAAAGCATCTTTCCGATTACCAAATACTTGATATTTTGTTGAAATTCTTAGCGTACAAATGTTATTAGAAGCAAAAGGAAATCGAAAAAATATTGACCTAATGATCCAAGGCAGCAATGGACTACTAGAAGGAAGTACCCTTAAACGTCATTTTTACGCTACGATTATCAGCAAAATATCAAGAATTTGGTATCATTGTATCGGAAAAATGGTTTTCCTCGAATAATCAGGGTGCTTCCTTCGAGTAGTCCATTGAGAGACTGACTTGTACGCTGACTTTGGTCATTAGGTCAATATTTTTTTCGATTTCCTTGCTTCTAACAACATTTGTACGCTAAGAATTTCAACAAAATATCAAGTATTTGGTATCATTGTTATCGGAAAGATGTTTTCTATCGAATCACCACGGTGCTTCCATTGGGTACCTGTGAGAAAAATGACTCACTGGTTAAAAACCAATTAAATCACGATAGAGGGCGCCAGTAATGCAATATAGGCCAAAATCGATTTAGTTAGTGTTTATTTGACAATAATTTTCGACTATTTTCACCAACTCATAGCCACATAGATTAATACATAAGAAAGTTATTTTTGCGTTGCCTTGGTGATAAAAATTGACGATCGATATGTTTTTGTGTTCAGAATGTCATCCTGATTGAAAATATCACACTAGGAATATAGGGTGTCATTTAACATTTCAATGATAACGTCATTTCCGGAAAAACCGGACGTCATATTAACCTCAAGAGTATTCCAAAGAATGGCATTTTTTGTCTATTAACACTTTCCGAAATTTCATTCGTGCAGCTTTATAAACCAAAAAATAAACGGGAGTACCTATGCCGTGGGTCATCCGGTATATACTATATATACTATATACTTTTCGAGCAACTTATCAAATACTGGCACTGACTGATGTCCTATCTCCGGCCTTGCGTATTGGGATGACGTAGGCCGACTTTCAGATATGACGAAAATGCTCTCTGTTAGAGATTTATTGAATATTATTCGCAATGGAACGGCCAGAGAACTAGCGCGTTCCCTTGCAAAAAGAGGCGGAATTCCACCGGTCAAGGTCACCGCGACAAGGTCACGCAAAAAGAAGATACAGAGCAAGGCACCAAGCAACCCCCACCGATATCGGAGCCGACGGAGCCCCAGTCATCGTTCGTGTAGACTGATCCGAAATAATCAGCGAAGAGATCGCAGACTGCTTCACCGTCCGACGTCTCGACGCCATCAAACCTCATTAGCGAGGGCATGGCACTATCCACACTACGTTTCAATTTAACAAATCTCCAAAACAATCTCGGATCGGCACGCAAATCAGTTAAGTACGTACGATAATCAGGTTCTTAGAGCGCCTCCTCAACATGATGAATGTGAGATAATCCAACTGGTTTTCATATTTTTTCCACTTTTTATCATGCGTATTTTTTTCGCGAATGACACGAATAGAGCCCCATGAAAACCTGCACGGAAAACTTCGAGGGCTTCGAGGCATTCTTTTCGGTTTCGGTACGTGAGCATCAATACATCGAAAGAGACAATCGTAAAAGATTTTTGTGGCTTCACCAGTATCACCGATCAAAGTTGACGCCTAGCCAACGGACCTGATTGATTCCTCGTGGTAAAAAAAAATTAGCTTTCCGAAAATTGTAGCTATACCCCGCATCAGGACCAGTCAACTTTTTCGTATGAGTAAAAACTACTTTGAACTCTAAGGTAACATGCGTTCCGTCCTCCGGAACAAGCGGCGAAAAAGCGACTCTAAACTTAGGCACAATATCAAAATTACAAATCACCAAATCAAGTATGTTACCAAAAGCATTGGGGGTGGTCATTGAATTGGTTACGACCGTTTAATGACAAGCAGTCTATAAAATCCGCACCTCTTCCCGCAGCAACGAAAACCGGAATGCAAAACCCGAGTGTATTATTTGTTGTCAGACAACTTCCGGCAGGTTGAAATCATCACAAATCAGATAATTTATCACTTGTAAATCGCTCAAACAATGTATTTAAGTTGGAAATAAACAAGTTTAGTGCATCGACATTACGGGGGGGGGGATATAACAACAGCATATATGCATGTTTCGTGAATTTTACTCAATTGTTAGTAACCATTAACATGCAATAGATTCAGATATGGCGTTGAAGTTTTTATTCAATGGATATGGCCACCAGGACGCCACCACCACGCACATTACCGCCATCCGTGTCGGTAGCACCATTTCTTCGGGACACAGTAAATACATCACATAATAATGTTGATAAACATTCTACATACAAAATATACAAACCTGTTACAATTTACAGTATACACATTCATATATTTATAAACACTGAACACAAAATAGGCACACCTTCTATGTTACAATTTACAAGATACCAACAATAAGAACAATGTATAAATAAACACTCTTAGTTATCACTTATCACATAAGAACAATGTGAACACTCTGTTTATGAACACTCTGAATATAAATTAAACCAATCTTCTTTTAATATACTTGATATTTTTACCTGATGCAACATTTACCTGATCTTGCATACCAACAGCACTTTTGGAAGTAAAAGTGGCACCTATAGTAGTTTAATTGATCGTTTCTTTAACTTGAAAAAATGTTAGTTATTACAAGTAAGTATATATATTAACAACACACCAATTTGAGTTAAACTTATTTGAGATTTGGTATAGATTTAAGATAGAAGTGCTCTAAGACGATTTTTTAAATTCTTTTTCTTGCCTTATCTTTTATGTTAAATAGTTCATCGAGAAATCATTCCATCTTATGATTTTATCAGAAAAAGTAGAAGCTTTACAAATGTTCAATTACGACCTACGCTTAACACGGCAGAATATCGTATTTTAAAATAAAAAAAAAAACATTTCTTATTTAGATATATGCAGGTTGTCCTAAAACTCAACGTCAAGCTGTGGATGGCTGATAGGCCAACTCGTGACTGACCAGAGTATCTAAAGATGACCTTAGTAAAATGTCCTTAGTTTTCGAAATATTGCCGCTTTTTGAATTTTATCAAAATCGTCACCTTAGATCAGAGTCCGACAAACCTCTTAATCTATGATTGTAATTTTTAGCACGCAACACTAAACAACGCTGCTATTGACCGCCGTGTAAAATAAATCTAACACTGCTATACATTTGGAGGAAAAAAATAGTTTTCTCCGAATCATGATTTATTTTTTTCTTTTTAGCTAACTTTGAGTCGTCATATTTAAACGAGAAATGCTAGAAGAACCTGTCAAGTTATTGTAAAAGATTGTCCATTAAGTGTAGTTTTTAAAATGATAAACACTTGCCATGTTTTACTCTAGAAAAAAGATATTGGCATTTTACTGTAAAATGAGCCCATATTGAAATTATTTCAATAAGTAGAAATTCGAATGAAAACTATTTTGAAGGCACATTTTATAACCACATTGACTTACGTGTGTCTATTAGCACATGTTCTAAACGATTTGGCAGTTCATTTGCTGAAAGATTGCGATAAATTTCCCCGGTTAGATTTTCTGGTAATTCGAAGGGGCTAATTATTTGGCCCTTCAAGTTGGCTGTCCAGCACTATTTTTCTTTCATCTACTATGTTACCCTTAAGGTTTTGCTTAAAACCTTGACTCATCCGTAAACACCATTCATGAATAGTCCATTCTCAATAATTTTCAACAAAATTTCTTCTAACAGCACGATGTAGGTACACTATGTACAGGCAATAATTTAGGAATTTTTGTAGGTCACCTAGCTTTTAAACCTAACTTTTATTTAAAACAAAATATTTATCTAAAACAAACTGTTAATAAACCGAATTCTTTAATATAACTAACAAATACTTAATCAGGGCAATATCTATTAATTGGTTTCTTTGATTGAAACCAGTTTTCTTTCTCCGAGTAATTTGAATTACATCCTGTAAGGGTTAAATTGTCTGAAGCTTTTTTTAATACCGCAGTTTTTTTACAGATTTAAAGACAACCTACATTTTCTAGCATTGCATTAGTGTCAATTATTAATTTTTTCGGCACAATTACAATACTTTATCATACTATGTATGACAAAGTAAAAATTAAATCATTCTATACAATCTATACATTGGTTAAATAAAAATATTTCTGATGCAACTAAACGTGTTAGCCTACGATATCCCATATGACCTACTGTCCTTTTGCTATGTCTACTTTTACTTCTTTTAGCTACTTTAACATCTATACAATTCGAACCTGCATGTTCAAGCATGCGATTTATAAAAATAGTTTAAACCGTTTAAAAATTATATGCGATTTTTAAAAATCGCATACAATTTTATGACAATTTGTCCATCGTTCATAAATGGCATGACTTGAGTTTCAGTGATTTTATCTGTTGCCAACAGTAGTCGCTTTGGGTTGGTAGCATACATAACCTTAATAAAAAAGCAATTAAACATTTGGTCACGCTTTTCTTCCACACAAAGTTTATCTCGTACACAAATCACGAAAATAATAGGTTATATTAGGCGTCTATACGCAGTTGTGCCACTACTAAATGTAGTAAATAGTAAATATAGGCTTAAATTCCTAGAAACTTAGTAGAATCGCACTTAAATATCGCACGGATTTAGAACTAATTCTAACCCTTTGCGATTGTTTCATATAACCTACCGTGTCCGGCAGAAAGTTGGACACTAATGGGAAAAATTTGTATTATTAACTTTACAGAAAATTTTAAACCTTACAAAAGCTTCTGGATATTCTTAAACCTAAAATACAAACATTATAAGGTAATTATCTGCTTGCATCTACCGGGTGTTACCAATACTATGGAAAACTCTTAAGAGTAAAGTACCTTTATTTTAAAATATATGCAAAAATGTTATATTAAAAAAGTGTTTAGAAATATTAGAGTGTATTAAATACGAAATTATAATCTCCTTCGTTGTTACATGAACACCCGATATATGGAACGTCGAAGGTGACTATAATTTCAAATTTAATATATTCTAATAAATTAGATTAATCCTTTTTCATAGTTTTGATAACACCCGGTAGATGCAATTTGATGATAAAAATGGTAATTGTTAATAAAAAAATCTGATGTGGCCAGGCACATGACTTTATCATACTATATATAAAGTTAATAGTTTAGCTGCATGAGATTCTATTTGATCGAGATCGGCTATGTCTGCATTAAAATAAAACTAGTAGAACTAGACAGATATCTCGATGAAAGCTGCGTTCGGATATTGTACTCCATTGATACCGGGTACACCGTCCAAATGGCACTTACGTGTTATTGGGTGTAAAAAGTGTAATACAATATCCGAACGCAGCTTATATTGACAGAAGTTATTGTCAAAACATTAGCGGTTGACACTACCTACTGTCATTAGAATCAAAAAATCTGACATATCCTGGCTACTAGTAAAGCAGTACGACCGATCTCGATGAAATAGAATTTGCTCATGCAGCTAAACTATAAATTCTACCAAAAAATGTCATATACATAAATTATAGAAAATTTCCTCTCCTTTAATTTATTATTTAACTATTTTGACGACATTACTCAAATAGCGGCTCATTTGCAAAATCTTCGAAAAATGCTGAGTAAACCACCAGTTCCTTTGGACCCTTTTCAACAGATAGCTTTTCAGCTCTAAGTTTGGTTATGAAACTTCTAAATATGAAGTTTCGTCCCTAGCCACAAAAACGGGTACACACACACACACACACACACACACACACACACACACACACACACACACACACACACACACACACACGCACACACACACACACACACACACACACACACACACACACACACACACACACACACACACACACACACACACACACACACACACACACACACACACACACACACACACACACACACACACACATACATATCCACACACACACACACAGACATTTTTTTGTACCTTGGTCCAAAATGTTCAGGGGACCCAAAAAGACATATTTCCGCTAAAATCTCAAAAAATTTTTTTGGCACGATTACAATACTTTACATACTGCGTATGATAAAGTAAAAAAACACCCGGTATGTGCAACGGAGAAGGTGATCATAATTTCGTATTTGATGACCTCTAACATTCCTATATAGATTTTTAAAATAACATTATTGCGTAACTTTGAACATAAAGGTGCTTTACTCTTAAGAGTTTTTCATAGTTGAGGCGTTTAGTATCAAAATCAGCTCAATTAATATTTCTTTGAAGGTATATATTTTGCTTAATTTGATAAGACTTGGTCTATACTATCACCCTACAAAGCTATTTTGAATGAATCCAACACAATCCGGTCGAAAACGTGTTGCAAAAACCGGTTTTTCTTCAAACCCAGTTGAATCCATGCTCCTCTGCAGGCCGCCATGTGCGGCACCCGGATAAAAACTCAAACTCTCAACAACGTGTTTGTGTATTTGTATTTGTGAGAACGAGGAGAAAAGAAGTTTAAATAAAATATCATCGGCAGTTTATGACTTGTTGCTTAACCATGCCAGAATCCCTCCTGAGGTAGAATTAGTAGGGTGCTTTTGACACGGAAAACAAAATAAAAATTCCACACTGATTGGAATGTTCACTTTTTGACTGTGGTTTTTCCCTATCGCGGGGCATTCCTTCCTACCATCTGACCACGTTTTCGGCCGTACAGAAGAAAAACCCCCAAGAAAATACTGCCATTCTTGCTCAGCAAGAAACCACTTGCTTTTTGCTTCCTGGGAACGTACTGGTTACGACTTCTAAGCAGCTATTTTGCACATCACAGGGCAGTGGCAACTGGCATTTTTCTCTAAAAAGCATTCTCTGGAAAATATCATTATATTTATTGTCATTAAAGCCCGGTTTCGTAATTATTTGAGATGTTAGTGACTTTAACTTTTAACTCGACAATATACAGTCGCAGACATAAATTTTTGTTGACTTTGTCATATATATATATATATATATATATATATATATATATATATATATATATATATATATATATATTTATATATATATATGACAAAGTCAACAAAAATTTATATATATATATATATATATATATATATATATATATATATATTTATATATATATATGACAAAGTCAACAAAAATTTATGTCTGCGACTGTATATTGTCGAGTTAAAAGTTAAAGTCACTAACATCTCAAATAATTACGAAACCGGGCTTTAATGACAATAAATATAATGATATTTTCCAGAGAATGCTTTTTAGAGAAAAATGCCAGTTGCCACTGCCCTGTGATGTGCAAAATAGCTGCTTAGAAGTCGTAACCAGTACGTTCCCAGGAAGCAAAAAGCAAGTGGTTTCTTGCTGAGCAAGAATGGCAGTATTTTCTTGGGGGTTTTTCTTCTGTACGGCCGAAAACGTGGTCAGATGGTAGGAAGGAATGCCCCGCGATAGGGAAAAACCACAGTCAAAAAGTGAACATTCCAATCAGTGTGGAATTTTTATTTTGTTTTCCGTGTCAAAAGCACCCTACTAATTCTACCTCAGGAGGGATTCTGGCATGGTTAAGCAACAAGTCATAAACTGCCGATGATATTTTATTTAAACTTCTTTTCTCCTCGTTCTCACAAATACAAATACACAAACACGTTGTTGAGAGTTTGAGTTTTTATCCGGGTGCCGCACATGGCGGCCTGCAGAGGAGCATGGATTCAACTGGGTTTGAAGAAATACCGGTTTTTGCAACACGTTTTCGACCGGATTGTGTTGGATTCATTCAAAATAGCTTTGTAGGGTGATAGTATAGACCAAGTCTTATCAAATTAAGCAAAATATATACCTTCAAAGAAATATTAATTGAGCTGATTTTGATACTAAACGCCTCAACTATGAAAAACTCTTAAGAGTAAAGCACCTTTATGTTCAAAGTTACGCAATAATGTTATTTTAAAAATCTATATAGGAATGTTAGAGGTCATCAAATACGAAATTATGATCACCTTCTCCGTTGCACATACCGGGTGTTTTTTTACTTTATCATACGCAGTATGTAAAGTATTGTAATCGTGCCAAAAAAATTTTTTGAGATTTTAGCGGAAATATGTCTTTTTGGGTCCCCTGAACATTTTGGACCAAGGTACAAAAAAATGTCTGTGTGTGTGTGTGTGTGGATGTGTATGTGTGTGTGTGTGTGTGTGTGTGTGTGTGTGTGTGTGTGTGTGTGTGTGTGTGTGTGTGTGTGTGTGTGTGTGTGTGTGTGTGTGTGTGTGTGTGTGTGTGTGTGTGCGTGTGTGTGTGTGTGTGTGTGTGTGTGTGTGTGTGTGTGTGTGTACCCGTTTTTGTGGCTAGGGACGAAACTTCATATTTAGAAGTTTCATAACCAAACTTAGAGCTGAAAAGCTATCTGTTGAAAAGGGTCCAAAGGAACTGGTGGTTTACTCAGCATTTTTCGAAGATTTTGCAAATGAGCCGCTATTTGAGTAATGTCGTCAAAATAGTTAAATAATAAATTAAAGGAGAGGAAATTTTCTATAATTTATGTATATGACATTTTTTGGTAGAATTTATAGTTTAGCTGCATGAGCAAATTCTATTTCATCGAGATCGGTCGTACTGCTTTACTAGTAGCCAGGATATGTCAGATTTTTTGATTCTAATGACAGTAGGTAGTGTCAACCGCTAATGTTTTGACAATAACTTCTGTCAATATAAGCTGCGTTCGGATATTGTATTACACTTTTTACACCCAATAACACGTAAGTGCCATTTGGACGGTGTACCCGGTATCAATGGAGTACAATATCCGAACGCAGCTTTCATCGAGATATCTGTCTAGTTCTACTAGTTTTATTTTAATGCAGACATAGCCGATCTCGATCAAATAGAATCTCATGCAGCTAAACTATTAATTTTATATATAGTATGATAAAGTCATGTGCCTAGCCACATCAGATTTTTTTATTAACAATTACCATTTTTATCATCAAATTGCATCTACCGGGTGTTATCAAAACTATGAAAAAGGATTAATCTAATTTATTAGAATATATTAAATTTGAAATTATAGTCACCTTCGACGTTCCATATATCGGGTGTTCATGTAACAACGAAGGAGATTATAATTTCGTATTTAATACACTCTAATATTTCTAAACACTTTTTTAATATAACATTTTTGCATATATTTTAAAATAAAGGTACTTTACTCTTAAGAGTTTTCCATAGTATTGGTAACACCCGGTAGATGCAAGCAGATAATTACCTTATAATGTTTGTATTTTAGGTTTAAGAATATCCAGAAGCTTTTGTAAGGTTTAAAATTTTCTGTAAAGTTAATAATACAAATTTTTCCCATTAGTGTCCAACTTTCTGCCGGACACGGTAGGTTATATGAAACAATCGCAAAGGGTTAGAATTAGTTCTAAATCCGTGCGATATTTAAGTGCGATTCTACTAAGTTTCTAGGAATTTAAGCCTATATTTACTATTTACTACATTTAGTAGTGGCACAACTGCGTATAGACGCCTAATATAACCTATTATTTTCGTGATTTGTGTACGAGATAAACTTTGTGTGGAAGAAAAGCGTGACCAAATGTTTAATTGCTTTTTTATTAAGGTTATGTATGCTACCAACCCAAAGCGACTACTGTTGGCAACAGATAAAATCACTGAAACTCAAGTCATGCCATTTATGAACGATGGACAAATTGTCATAAAATTGTATGCGATTTTTAAAAATCGCATATAATTTTTAAACGGTTTAAACTATTTTTATAAATCGCATGCTTGAACATGCAGGTTCGAATTGTATAGATGTTAAAGTAGCTAAAAGAAGTAAAAGTAGACATAGCAAAAGGACAGTAGGTCATATGGGATATCGTAGGCTAACACGTTTAGTTGCATCAGAAATATTTTTATTTAACCAATGTATAGATTGTATAGAATGATTTAATTTTTACTTTGTCATACATAGTATGATAAAGTATTGTAATTGTGCCGAAAAAATTAATAATTGACACTAATGCAATGCTAGAAAATGTAGGTTGTCTTTAAATCTGTAAAAAAACTGCGGTATTAAAAAAAGCTTCAGACAATTTAACCCTTACAGGATGTAATTCAAATTACTCGGAGAAAAAAAACTGGTTTCAATCAAAGAAACCAATTAATAGATATTGCCCTGATTAAGTATTTGTTAGTTATATTAAAGAATTCGGTTTATTAACAGTTTGTTTTAGATAAATATTTTGTTTTAAATAAAAGTTAGGTTTAAAAGCTAGGTGACCTACAAAAATTCCTAAATTATTGCCTGTACATAGTGTACCTACATCGTGCTGTTAGAAGAAATTTTGTTGAAAATTATTGAGAATGGACTATTCATGAATGGTGTTTACGGATGAGTCAAGGTTTTAAGCAAAACCTTAAGGGTAACATAGTAGATGAAAGAAAAATAGTGCTGGACAGCCAACTTGAAGGGCCAAATAATTAGCCCCTTCGAATTACCAGAAAATCTAACCGGGGAAATTTATCGCAATCTTTCAGCAAATGAACTGCCAAATCGTTTAGAACATGTGCTAATAGACACACGTAAGTCAATGTGGTTATAAAATGTGCCTTCAAAATAGTTTTCATTCGAATTTCTACTTATTGAAATAATTTCAATATGGGCTCATTTTACAGTAAAATGCCAATATCTTTTTTCTAGAGTAAAACATGGCAAGTGTTTATCATTTTAAAAACTACACTTAATGGACAATCTTTTACAATAACTTGACAGGTTCTTCTAGCATTTCTCGTTTAAATATGACGACTCAAAGTTAGCTAAAAAGAAAAAAATAAATCATGATTCGGAGAAAACTATTTTTTTCCTCCAAATGTATAGCAGTGTTAGATTTATTTTACACGGCGGTCAATAGCAGCGTTGTTTAGTGTTGCGTGCTAAAAATTACAATCATAGATTAAGAGGTTTGTCGGACTCTGATCTAAGGTGACGATTTTGATAAAATTCAAAAAGCGGCAATATTTCGAAAACTAAGGACATTTTACTAAGGTCATCTTTAGATACTCTGGTCAGTCACGAGTTGGCCTATCAGCCATCCACAGCTTGACGTTGAGTTTTAGGACAACCTGCATATATCTAAATAAGAAATGTTTTTTTTTTATTTTAAAATACGATATTCTGCCGTGTTAAGCATAGGTCGTAATTGAACATTTGTAAAGCTTCTACTTTTTCTGATAAAATCATAAGATGGAATGACTTCTCGATGAACTATTTAACATAAAAGATAAGGCAAGAAAAAGAATTTAAAAAATCGTCTTAGAGCACTTCTATCTTAAATCTATACCAAATCTCAAATAAGTTTAACTCAAATTGGTGTGTTGTTAATATATATACTTACTTGTAATAACTAACATTTTTTCAAGTTAAAGAAACGATCAATTAAACTACTATAGGTGCCACTTTTACTTCCAAAAGTGCTGTTGGTATGCAAGATCAGGTAAATGTTGCATCAGGTAAAAATATCAAGTATATTAAAAGAAGATTGGTTTAATTTATATTCAGAGTGTTCATAAACAGAGTGTTCACATTGTTCTTATGTGATAAGTGATAACTAAGAGTGTTTATTTATACATTGTTCTTATTGTTGGTATCTTGTAAATTGTAACATAGAAGGTGTGCCTATTTTGTGTTCAGTGTTTATAAATATATGAATGTGTATACTGTAAATTGTAACAGGTTTGTATATTTTGTATGTAGAATGTTTATCAACATTATTATGTGATGTATTTACTGTGTCCCGAAGAAATGGTGCTACCGACACGGATGGCGGTAATGTGCGTGGTGGTGGCGTCCTGGTGGCCATATCCATTGAATAAAAACTTCAACGCCATATCTGAATCTATTGCATGTTAATGGTTACTAACAATTGAGTAAAATTCACGAAACATGCATATATGCTGTTGTTATATCCCCCCCCCCGTAATGTCGATGCACTAAAAACACCCGGTATGTGCAACGGAGAAGGTGATCATAATTTCGTATTTGATGACCTCTAACATTCCTATATAGATTTTTAAAATAACATTATTGCGTAACTTTGAACATAAAGGTGCTTTACTCTTAAGAGTTTTTCATAGTTGAGGCGTTTAGTATCAAAATCAGCTCAATTAATATTTCTTTGAAGGTATATATTTTGCTTAATTTGATAAGACTTGGTCTATACTATCACCCTACAAAGCTATTTTGAATGAATCCAACACAATCCGGTCGAAAACGTGTTGCAAAAACCGGTATTTCTTCAAACCCAGTTGAATCCATGCTCCTCTGCAGGCCGCCATGTGCGGCACCCGGATAAAAACTCAAACTCTCAACAACGTGTTTGTGTATTTGTATTTGTGAGAACGAGGAGAAAAGAAGTTTAAATAAAATATCATCGGCAGTTTATGACTTGTTGCTTAACCATGCCAGAATCCCTCCTGAGGTAGAATTAGTAGGGTGCTTTTGACACGGAAAACAAAATAAAAATTCCACACTGATTGGAATGTTCACTTTTTGACTGTGGTTTTTCCCTATCGCGGGGCATTCCTTCCTACCATCTGACCACGTTTTCGGCCGTACAGAAGAAAAACCCCCAAGAAAATACTGCCATTCTTGCTCAGCAAGAAACCACTTGCTTTTTGCTTCCTGGGAACGTACTGGTTACGACTTCTAAGCAGCTATTTTGCACATCACAGGGCAGTGGCAACTGGCATTTTTCTCTAAAAAGCATTCTCTGGAAAATATCATTATATTTATTGTCATTAAAGCCCGGTTTCGTAATTATTTGAGATGTTAGTGACTTTAACTTTTAACTCGACAATATACAGTCGCAGACATAAATTTTTGTTGACTTTGTCATATATATATATAATATATATATATATATATATATATATATATATATATATATATATATATATATATATATATATATATATATATATATATATATATATATATATATATATATATATATATATATATATATATATTATATATTGTTAAAAAAAACGGCTTATTTAACAAAAAATCTTCGAACATATCGATTTTTAATCATCAAAATACGCATATTTATCGTAAACTGATAAATGATTACTGATAAATGATTCAACGTCGTGAATTATGACGTCATTGACATATTTTATAAATGGCAACTATTGGCTGAATGACAATTATAAAATTATATAGATATGTAGAAATTATAAATTGTAATGCAGTTAAAAATTAGCTTTGCGCTGAATATGAACCCTGGCTTGAAAGTTTTGTATCGCGTCAGGTCTTTGCGTTTTTGTTGTTTCTCTTATGCAAGCGCCCGCACATCACAAGAATCGCTGTAATTGCTGTATCGCTCCATTACAGTCTATAACAACTGTAATGGAGTTATAATTTCTATTTACAAACTCCATGTTGCCCAGAGTTATCAATATTTTGCAATTTTTAATTGTTTTTCTAAAAGAATGTCTTACGGCCATAAAATGTATAAAATATATAGGATTGCAGTAAAATGTGAATTTTGATAGTTAAAAATTGACGTATTCAAGGATTTTTTTTTAGATATCAAACCGTCTCACAGATTTTCTCGAGTTTCCATACTTTGCTGCTTTTAAAGAAAAACAATCAAAATGCGTAAAGTATTTTTAATTCTTGAGTACGTGGATCTTGTGATTGGAAAGAGCATAGATAGGCGTTTACGATAGATTTGTTTGCCACAATCACAAAGTTGTATACTTGAATGACCTGTTTGGGTTTGGCACATGCGAGGTGAAAAGACCTGAATTTTTTAATCACAGAATCACATTGGACATACATCATTTTTTTTATATTTTAGTTTGAAAAATAAATTTTTGAAATTTTATAATTATTTATTTTAAAATATCTCTTTTTGTAATCTTGTCAACTATACCTCGCCCCATCATCTCCGGCATTCTTGTGAGATTAATCTGGCAACCCTGATGGCTACTGGCGTTCCTGATGCTCCAGCAAAGATAAATAACGTGAACAATTTGCTCACCAAACATTTTGGGGATCAGCGAATGGCCATCGAATTCCTCAAATATTGTACATATAGAGGACCTATATTCAAAAAGATAATTTTTCCGACGAAGGCGAATGTGTTGTTTTTTTTATATACTACCTCCCAGTAGTATGGTAATGATTGCTACTGAATTTCCCTGTATTTTTTTCAAAACCAGCTTAATCCAAACAATTTTTAATTATAAATAATTATACAGAAATTCTAATTTAAAACTGAAAACAGATTTGGAATCACACTCCATAGGTTGTGCAAACGAAAAAAACTATTTTGGCAAAATTAAATGGCCAAACGTTCTTTCTTTCTCCTGTAAAATGTATAAAAATGGATTGAGCTGGTTTTGATACTAAACGCCTCAGTTATGGTAACACTCCATACATGCTGGCAGATAATTACATTCTAATAGTTACATTTTATATTTAGGACAATCCAGAAGCTTTTATGAAGCTATACATTTTCTGAAAAGTTAATAATAAAAATGTTTCCCATGTATACACAAAAATTGCAGTGTGTAAAACCAAAATTTTATTTAATGATTATTTGAATGAGGTAATGCTTTCCCTGTGCTTTATTGATTGTTATCTGTGATTTTTGTTGTGCTTATTTTTAGATTTGACTTTATGACCGTTTGTAAGAGAATTTATTGCATTGTTGCACATACGCTAATTCAGCACTTGACGCCAAATATTACTACTTTTAGGAAAAAAAGTCTTCGATCTCGTAGTATAGACGTAAACTAATTATTCAGCAGTAAGATCCAAAATAAGCAAAAAAACACATGTCATTATTAATTTCGTAATTTTCTATAACATCAAGATCTTTAATAAATGTGAATCCTAGTTGTCTCAAAAAGTTTTAAAAAATACAGTTTTTTTCCTCTGTCCGATGTTATATTATATGTGTGAAGTATTATATGACGATAATTACACATTATGTTTTATCATTGTTGAGATTATATCTAATTATAATCGTTTTATCCGTACAATATGAAGATGCCGAGATCAGAACTCACTATCGTATAGATTTTGTTTTATTACATAGACATTTTTATTGTACATTTATTGAGTTATAGATACGCGAAATATAATCCAAAAAATAGCGGCTCACTTATCAAAAGCATGTATATGGCCCACTATAAATCATAAAGTAACAATAAATCGTAAATAAATAATTTACTTTTTCTCCGATCGACGTAAAATCGTTCTGTTCGTGCCAATTGGTGAACATGAAAAACCTGTTGAATAAAGCCGCACCAATACTATGTAAAGTGTTGCTTGTTGGTTGCGTTGTAACAGCAGTTGTTGTCCCTTTGGTTTTGCTACTTGGTGATGAAGATACGGAAATAATAGAAGAAATGTAAGTTTCTATATTTTATTTTTATTCTGCAATTTTCATCAAACACGGAAATGTGAAATGTGATCGGAAGTATAAAAAGCGACCTAACTGACATCTCTCGTTTCGATAGTATTGACTCCTGTAATTGCAGGCTCATAAATCATTTCTACATAAGATGTATGAACGAAGGGATAAAAAGTACCAGATTTTTGCAATTTTGAATTATTGTCTTTCCGTTTGTTTTTTTCCTCCTAAACCGCTTATCACAAAAATTTCAAATTTAGGTAATATTCAGAATCTCGTCTACATATTGGCGTTTTTTATAAGATTCAATGAATTAAATGTTATAAACAGGGTTTGTATGGAAGCGGATACCCACACATAACAGCAACGAAAGTTAGCACGACAACTTAGTTAGCATGCAGACAATCCTAATTTACGGCAATAAATATATTTGGAATATAACAGCATTCGGGTTATATTATGTTAATTTTTAAGACCTAAAACCACTATATTTTACGTCGCTGGGTTTCCCAAGACGCAAGGCAGTCGAACGACAATGATCTTACTCGCAATTTTTTAATGGGTCTTCCCATATTAAAACATCGTGGATCGTGGAACAGTCACGATAAATTAATGGTGCATTTTTATACACATTTATTTTAGCCCAGTCAAATTAGACACCAACAACGGTATATGATTCCCTATAATAATATGTATGTGTTTGTTGCTACTTGTTGTTGACGCTTTTTAGCCGTATAACGTAAAAGCGGTTACTCGTACGAAGAAGGTGAATAGAACCATTATTGTAGAAAATTAAAACACACCTACGTTTAAAAAACGTTGATAAATTAAAAGAAACCAAACGTAGTAACAACGACCGAATGCCGCTCGTTTAAACGTTCTTCAAACCACATTTCCCAACATGATGTAAACGTCATACCAAACATTTAAGAATACGTTGTAATGAACGGGTTTTCAACCGGCTTTGGTTTTTTTTACAACCTAAAAAATCGCATTTTAAACGTTGTTTTAAATGGCTCTTACCAACCGGTAGTCAACAGTAGTTTTATGAACAATAATATATTTCTTTATTTAAACGTTGGCGCTGTGTTATACGAAATGTAAACGTAACGACAATTTACTATAAACGACTTTAAAACGCGATTTTGAGCATGGTAACCTTTACGCCGTGCCCAGACTTACAGATTGGCTCTTATGCGACGAGAAGAAAAAACTGCTCTAGCTCAATTAGGAACTAGATTAGAACTACATTTACAATTTGGAAATATTATGTTAGAGCAAGTTTTTGTAATTTGTCATTGCCATATTTCCAAAACGGGCGCCATCCCGTTAGAAAATAACATTATGTTATGATCTAAAATTCCTGAACTAATCTCGAAACAATTATATTATGTGATGCTATCTTGAGATTGCCTTGATTCGGAATATACAATCCTATTACTATGCATTATAACATTTTAAAACACATCTCTATTATTTCCAGTGACTCCGCATGGAGATGGGAATGTGTTCAAGGTTTCTGCCAGAAGTTCCGCACCACGCCAGAAACAAAAGATTCTGCTCTTAGCCTGCCAGCATGTAGACTTTTCTGTTCACCAAGCGCTGCCTTATGGCCTCTACCAACAGGCTCATTCAAAATAGGCAGCTACTTGGCACGTGTGAATGTCAATAGCATAGAGATTAGCGGCATAAGAGGCGATACCAAAATAGCCGACATTGCTCGTGGAGCGTCCAAACGTTTTACCGATATCATCGACAAGCTTCAACCCGAAGGAAACAGAAAGGGTGGAGGAAGATCACTATTCATTACTTTGGAAGTTGCCAACCCTAACGCGGATAAATTGACTTTAGAAACGCAAGAATGCTACGATTTGAGCGTCTCAGAAACGTCAGATGGTAGAATAAACGCAACAATTACCGCTGATAACTTCTATGGAGCAAGACATGGGTTAGAAACTTTAAGCCAACTGATAATCTATGATGACATACGAAATGAGGTACAAATTGTGCGAGACGTGAACATCAGTGATGAACCTAAATATCCCTACAGAGGTATCTTGTTGGACACTGCTAGGAACTACATGTCCGTGGACACCATCAAGAGGACCATTGAGGGCATGGCCACCTCAAAATTGAACACGTTCCATTGGCACATCACTGACAGCCATAGTTTTCCGTATGTTTCTAAATCTCAGCCAACCTTATCGCAACTAGGAGCGTACTCGCCCAGGAAAGTCTACACCAGGAAGGATGTCGCTGATATCATAGAATATGGAAGAATTCGCGGTGTCAGGGTTATGCCTGAATTTGATGCCCCGGCTCACGTTGGCGAGGGATGGCAGGACACCGGTTTTGTAGCTTGCTTCAACAAGCAACCATGGCAAGATTATTGCGTGGAACCGCCATGCGGCCAGTTGGACCCTACAAAACCTGGCATGTACGACATTATTGAAGGTAATGTTTTTAACTTTTGGGAGGACTTGCCTGTTCACATGCTAATGTTATTCTCACCCTATTTAATGGCGTATTTGAATACTCTATTACTGGAACATAATGATAAAGTTTTCTGCGGCCATTAAAGCATACCTAGTTCCATAGGCTCTGCTTATAACAGAGCCTACGTGGTAGAGCCACGCATATGTCGCAAAACGAGATTTTTAGTATTCTTTTGGATATATTACCCATTTTATATCTCAATTTCTTTCATTCCGCATTTAATTTTATATTCCGTATTCCACTTTAGTTTGAATTGAATTTAGTCCGTAACCTTCTTTTGTTTGAATTGTATATTTATTTTTTAAGTGATTTTTAGTTCTTATTGCTTTAGCAGGTGTTTAATTTTTAATTTCATTTTTACTATGGGTTCGCGGCTGCAAAGATTGGATGAATGGATATGTGATGTTTGTTTCACTGCCGTAGTTTCAGGGAAAAAAATACCATGTGTTTCAGCACATAAAATCTGAAAAACGTGTCACAAATAGCGATTAATTAACACCGGCGTTTGCAGAAGATTTGTGCGAGGTATTTCTGGCATCTGAAATTCCATTACAAAAATTTATAAATCCCATTTTAAGATCGTTCTTGGAAAAATACACACACCAAAAACAACCTGATGAATCTAAATATAACATGTATTTCTCACGGGCTCCGTAGCCTATGTACGTTCTTCAGAGATCATTTTTCAGATCTTGACAAATTTATTAATTTATTTAAAAACATATTTTTAAAAGTTCCTCTTCTGGTTTTAGTATATAGAGAGTTGTGTGCAAATTTACCTCTTCCTCCTTCACCAGTGATCACGCGATGAGAACATTGGATTGAAGCTTGCATATTTTATGCAACCATTTTGAAAGCATTAAAAGCTGCATTTTACTCCTAAATAATGACGCGGCAAGCATTGTACAATGTAAATAAATTATTGAACGACCAAATTTACATGAACAGTTTAAATATGTAAAAGAATATTTTTCTAAATTAACGAAGAAAATAAAGTACTTTCCATTCGAAGGAATTTAAAGAAATTCCAGGAATATTCGGTGCTTTATTTAATAATAAAATTTCGGAACTCTATAATAAGAACCCAGATTTAAATATTCTATAACAATCAGCAAATAACAATATAACTGAAGAACTGAAGGATAAGTATGAAAGTTTACGTCCATATTTTAATTATGCATTACTGACCAGTTGCAATGTGGATCGTTTATTCTCAAATTTAACAGTATTTTTACATCTCGAAGGACATTTACAGAACAAATTTAGAAATGATTATCTTACTTGCCGTAAACAGTCATTATCAATTCGATAATCACCAATAACTTATACCTTATTTTTATAGTTCTTTGTATTAATTCGTTAATATTAAAAATTTTGTACAGCAAGCAGTTTGTTGCGGTGCGCTCTTCGAAAAACAAACGGCAAACGCTTTCATATTACAGGAGAGCAGTAACATCACGCCATTGTCGTGCTGACATTTTTATACCCCCCACATGGTGGTAGGATCAAATGTTCTTTAAAAAAATCATCTACAAATGAATACTGAGTTAAATACTGAGAATTATTTCAGAAATTCAAATGCAAGTATGACTCGTATTCATGCCATTATTGCAAAAAAAGTATAATACATTGATAGGCACTTGGTCAGAAAAACTACTAGGTATATTTCAATAGCTATCCATCAAGCTATAAATCTCAACAAAACGCCTTCTAATTTCCGAGAAAGAGATAATAATACTTGGGCGAGTAAATAGCACTAGTCAACAGTCAAAATGTACATTGTATGCGGCTATTTTTTTCTTATATACCTACTTAGGTCCGCCAAACTCAAAAATTGCATTAAACTCTTTTTGAATGGATACGTTTTCGAATTATAAATTTTCTCTTTTTTTGTCTCTTTTCGGAGGTAGTTTTGCTATTTGGTGCATATCTCGAGTTAGGAACGTCCAATGTGGTCACTCGGCACATCAAATTAAAGGTAATCGTATCACCAACAAATGTTATGTTTTTGGTGTGTTTTTCAATCGCTTCAGTAGTTTTAACGCAATGGGCCACAACATGAAAAAATTATGGCCAAAATGAAAATCGAACATTTACTCTATCACCGCACCGGTAAAAAGTAGAAATCGTGGAAATATGGTCAGTTTCTTATTTTTTCCATAGAACACTTTTGCGAAGACAACAATGAATTTACGATAAAAATGTATCAAAAAATGCTTAAGTTATGAGCAATTATGATTGATAGGTACCAAACAACCAGAAATCAACTTTTTCTCTATTTACCAGTTTGATTGATTTCGTATATTTTATATTAATTATTTTTGGTGTGCCCGGTCATGACTTAATAGATAGCGATTTCTTAAAAATCATAAGAATTCTAAGTATTTAACTCAGTATTCATTTGTAGATGATTTTTTTAAAGACTCAGTTCCCGTTAGCAAATGGTAGATTTGTTGACAAATAAGTATATATTGTTTTAGACATTTTCTTGATTAAATAGAATAAAAAAATAAATAAAACTGCAGCCAGTATTAATTTCAGTTCAGTTTTTCAGTTCCCCTGAAGAAACTAACATCATGGTTATCTAAACATCAGAAATAGTCAACTATAAAGATAGTTGAATAATTTATCAGTTATGCAGTTAATCAAACAATTGAATAAATTAGTCCATATTAAATTCATGAATTTCTTTGTATTAAAAATATATGACACGTTGGTGACTTTGCGTTTATTGTTGCTTTCGTAAGTACTTGTTTGGATTCGTCCTGAGATTGCATCACTAGTGAGAGTACGCAGGCCCAAGTAGTTGAGTGGAAAATGTCGCAGGCCCGTTTTTCTTATTCTACCTGTGGCGGCTCGTGCATTGGTTTGCAGGTTTGCACAACCCCCAAAAAATAAAATGGAAACGAAAAGAGTCTAATTGTATGTGATACTAGTATAATAGTTAATAAGCAACGATCTATAACTTATAATTTAACAAAACAGCGAGCATATCCTGGCGAATTCCAACCGCAAGTCTGCTATACGGCGTCGTGTTTGCAGCGAGACCGCAAACGTCTGCTACCGCCACAGTGCGTATCGACGCCTGCATGATAGCCCACTACCGAGAGAATTTCATAGGCACTGACTGGCTTGATTACTCCAACTAGGTTTGCAAATATCCTGCAAGCGCGACTATACCAGTGACAGTGATATCTAGGAGCGAAGTGACAAGTATTTCTGCATTGTAGCTAGAGGTCAACAGACACTAGTACGCTGTAAAGCGATAATTACGCAAAATTAAAAAAAAAAGAGAGAACAATGAATTTGTAGCAGAATTTATTAGCTGAACTGTTGTCGCAATTGCATCTATAAGGATAAAATAAAAAGACTTGGAAGGGCTGTAGTGTATGCCCATGGAATATCCTATTGGGTCTGACGTGAGACTGTCCTACGGACACCTCTCCTTGAGGCTCAGGTTGATGATTTTCCACCCCGCTATATTTTTAGAAGGTCCTTCACAATATCCCTCACACCACCAACTCAGGGAAGTGAGTTAGTGGTGGAAAGTTGTGGTCGGAAAGTTTTTCTCGTAGATGTCTGTCACATAACTTTTCCATGGTTTTCAGGAGAAAGGATGTGAGGCTAATTGGTCGATAGGATTTGGTGTTGAAGTAATCTTGTTTTCCTGGTTTGAGGAGAAAGATTACTTTTACTTGTCTATATTTCCGGGGTATATACCGCAGTGCTACACTAGTCCGCAAAATGTTGATAATGAGGGGACTGATGGTTTCCAGACCCATTTGTAATAGGGCGCGAAATATCCTATCAGGTCCCGGAGATTTGAAGGGCGAGAAAGTTGATATGGCTCAGATAGGCTTCTCCAGGTCCACTAGGCGCTCTGTCATATGCCAGTCGTCTAGTGTGGGCTTGACCTGGGCGCTCTTCTCCCACTTCCTGTTAGTTAGGGATGTGCTTCCTGGGAAGTGTGATTGCATTAGTATTTGCATGCTTTCTTCAAGGTCATCTGCGAACCTGTCATCGGCAAAACCTGCCGTCTTCGCATTTAAGGATGCCTATATCTGGTAGGGGATCCTTGGAGAAAACATTTTTCTGTCTGGCCACTACGGTGGTGGTTTGCATTTCCCAGCAAACGCTTCTCCATGCTTCCATTTCGTTTTGTCTTACGAGTTTTATAAATTCCTTGTGGGTATTTTTGAAAACTTCAAAGTCGGAATTTGATTTGAACAATTTGGCTTTGTTATATTCAATTTCACTCTCCTTAAGTTCGCCAGTTCAGCCACCACTTACTGAGCGTTCACTCGGCCGCATTGAAAACTGTAGCCATCAGATCAGCTGTAGCGTCAGATCACAATCTGACATGGTCACGGCGTTAGGTTTGTTAGTATACAAGATTAAGCATGCACTCGGAACCCAGTGTTCTTGTAGTGTGCCCCTTATTAGGGATCGAGAAAGATATGTTTAGTCTTTTCGGGAGACATAATGTTATAACGTTATAAAATGATAATGAAAATTAGAGAATTAAGAAGGAATACCTTTTTTAGTGTAAAAATCTAGATATTTTTATATAAAACATATTTTACAATACTGGTACCTACAAAAGTTGCAATCCCCATATTGCTAGAGCTCAAACCGCCACTGTACACTTTTGTTGTACCTACACTTTCTACTTTATGATTGTATAGATTAATCTTTCATATTATTCGTTGTCTCAGATATCTACAAGGATATGATTGAGCAGTTCGATCCTGACATTTTCCACATGGGTGGCGACGAAGTAGCATTTAGCTGTTGGAACTCCACGGAAAATATACTAGAATGGATGGCTGAGAAAGGCATGGGTGGTAGGAATGAAGAGGATTTTGCCAAACTGTGGGATATCTTCCAAGCGGAGGCCCTAAACCGCTATACAAAACATGCTGGAAAGGAAACGCCGATCATAATGTGGACAAGCACACTAACCAAAAAGGAATATGTCGAGAGCTACTTACCCAAAGATAGATACATAATTCAAATATGGACAACCGGAACCGACCAACAAATCACAGACCTCCTGGAACGAAACTACAGGCTTATTTTGAGTAATTACGATGCACTTTATTTAGACTGTGGTTTTGGCGGGTGGGTCAACGATGGAAATAATTGGTGTTCACCTTATATAGGCTGGCAGAAAGTATATGACAATAGCCCAGCTATAGTAGCAGGTTTGTACTTTTCTATTTGGTGTTTTCATATGCTGATTTTATCTTCTCATTTTATCTTCTTTAGGCAATAGACTAAGTCAGATGTTGGGTGGTGAAGCCACCCTTTGGGCCGAACAAGCTGATGATACTTCAGTGGATAGTAGACTGTGGCCAAGAGCTGCAGCAATGGCTGAACGTTTATGGGCCGAGCCTTCGACTGACTGGAGGGTAGCAGAACAGAGGATGCTAGTCCACAGAGAAAGGCTGGTAACCAGAGGAGTTAACGCTGACGCTTTAGAGCCAGAATGGTGCATACAGAATGAAGCTAACTGCCCAATAGGTGGAGCCTTTAACGTGCCATCGTGATGATCATATTATTGTGATTTTTAACTTTATCTTGAAGTAATAAATAGTATTTTTAATAATACGTTATATCTATTTAAGCAATACGACTGGTGACCAGAAAATCTGGCAAAAATTCTCAAATGTCTTGGGCATTTCAAACAAAAGGTGTAATCAAGCTTATAAAGGGAGTATCCGAATCTGAACACAAAATTTAAAATTCCAAAATGTAATTTAATGTCTGAAATATTTGATGATTCTTAATTCCAAATATGGCTTAAGATTTTGAAAAATTTCTATGGTTACCAAAACAGTAAAAAAGCCGAATTCGCGTAAATCTTATTTGCTATAATATTTTGAAGCCATATTTGAAGCTCCCCGATTTTAAATCAGATTGACACAAACTGTCGGATTTGTAATAATCATATGGAGATAATAAGATATATTGCAATAAATTGCAGTGAGATGTTAGATTGTTCAAATAGAGAATTGCGATAACCTGTTAGATTTGTACGATACTAACGTGTGTCAAAATCGCTATTAATGTAAAAAGTATGACACAGAAGGACACAGAAGTCCGAAACACGTGTCTACGGTTGTTTCTTCGATCTTCGTATGACGGAATTGCCCGACAAATACCTTTCTCCTTATATATATATATATATATATATATATATATATATATATATATATATATATATATTCCCAATATATATATATATATATATTGGGAAATTCGGTCAGAAGGGCGTTGTAAAGGAAACTCCTTTTATCTTCGTTCAAATTTTGTTTTAATTAAAAACGTTATCAGGCACAAGCTATATCGAACAAAACAAACGCTTCAGCATACACAGAAACACGTCACTCTTTACGTGTGTTCCGGTTAAGGAGGCGGTCGAAGGCCTTCGGACAAACTTGCCCCCCTAGGTCTACCAACCGATGTACCGGATCTTGTAGAGAATCTAGGTATTGTCTCTCCATTACATACATCAAGTGGGCAGGAGCGATGTATGAGCAGGTAACGAGTGCAGCCATGGGATCACCACTTTCACCGGTCATCGCCAATTTCTTCATGGAATTGTTTGAAGAAGCCATTAGGTCAAGTCCCTACAAACCCAAGCACTTGGTTAGATATGTCGATAATCCCAGGATCTTTGTGGTTTGGCCACACAGTAGAGAAAAACTTACTGAGTTTCTTAACCACCTGAACAATGTTAGTCCTTCCATCAAGTTCACAATAAGACTCGGTAGATTACCGAAGAAATCGGGTATCACGGTAAGGTACAGAGCACCTGCTCAGGTAAAGGATCTTTTGCCTAAGCCAAAGGATATCACACCACTCCTGAAAAACGAAGGGCTATACAAGTTAACATGTGAGTGTACGAAGGACGAAGTATTGAATGTCGAGTCAAGGAGCACAGTAGAGACGCCCGACTAGGCAAGATTCAACCGCTGTTGCTCAACATTGCCATGAGTCGGGACACAAAATGGATTTCAATGACATTAAGATGTTGGCAAGGGTGTGTAATTATCATCGCAGGCTTATTTGAGGAGCCATCGAAATTTACAAACATCCTAACAACATCAATCGTGATGACGACACTGACATTAGTAGGGTCTGGAAATCGATCCTAACGCGGTCAGATGGAAAAACACATGCAGAGGTGTGCAGGGAGGTGTAAATTTAGGTATATAAAGGAGATTTCTTTGGTAGGTCTTCAGTATGCAGTTAACACTGAAGAAGCGAGCAACATGGTTCGCAAAGCGTCCGAATTTACGCATATTGACACACGGCATAACCCGGAAGAAAATTATTTTCTTCTTTGATAACGTTGTCAAATCATTCATCCGATCTAAATTCTTTAAAACAGTTAATTAGCTGTTTTATTTATGCTTGTCTATTATTGTCTGTTGTATTTGAGTTTATTTTAATATTCCTTTATTTTCTAGATTCAATCAATATATTTAGAGTTTTTTGTTGTAGTTCAGTTGGTTTTGCCGCCCCTAAATTTTGCCGCCGTAGACAGTGTAATACCTTGCCTACCGTCTAGGCCCGGCCCTGGCTAGGTAAACCCTTCCGCTACCCAAGTCTTTGAAACAATGATACGGCATCATGTTTTATAATAAGATCAACAAATCAGCAAATAGCATGCCATTTACGACCATTTACGAGATATGTTTATCAGAATCAGAAGGTTAGGAACAGTCTTAATACGAAATAAACAACTTTATTTTTTTTTGCGGAAATGCATCAAAACTTGTAACTATTTATTCAAATCTACTCCAGTAAATAATACAAGTTTTGGAAAAATTCCATAAAAAACAAGGGAGGTATTTATAAACCTTTTCCTTCTGAGGTATATATACCGGGTGACATACGCCATAGATACTGCCGTTTATTTTTTTTATTTAAGATGCTGGACAAATGAAATTTTGAGAAGCGCTAAAGGACCGTTTGCATGCTCCGTCATGCTCGTGGTTTTACCTGCGCAAACCAGGTTTGCACAGGTAAAACGTAACGTGTAGACGCAAAAGACTGTAGTTTGTGCAAACTAGGAGAGACTTGTGCGAATTCAGATTTGTGTTGATTTTTAGACTCCTCAGATAGGGATAAGAAAAATAAAGCTTACCAAAAGTTGGTTGTAAAATCAAACAGGTTGACGAAAATTCTACAGGAGATACGGTTGTAAAAAAGTAAATTCTATGCGGCCATGATACAGAAAAGAGAAGAAAAAAAGTTACAGATTCGACTCAATATAGAGCAGGCAAAGATGATGTTTATATACGCTCGGAGTTTTTTTCCCATGGACAACAACTCTTAAATGGCAATAATGCCCTTTCGTATAGCTTCGTATTTCAATCAGTTTACACAGAGAAATGTTTATAACTTCTGCAAAAATTTTTGCATACATTTCTATAAATAGCAAATTGTAGGTTATTAAGTGACGTAGTAGTCCTATCCTAACTTGCGGTATTTTGACCTGCTATAATTTTTGGCTGAGCAAATAGTCATGATGAACAACTTTCTGCATGTTTCAACAGCCATCCTCATGTAATCATTCTGCGCAGGTACGTAAATCTCGGAGTAATTTGACATGGGAATAATGATGTCTTTTTAATAACCATTTCTTAGGCCAGTCCATAGGCCAGTCCTTAGCCGTCTTTTAATGTTTTTTTTGTTTGTTTTTCTTATAAATACAAGCCGCTAAAAATGATTATTTTTTATAGTTCTTAAGGGGAATCCATACCCCCTACGTTGTGCTTGCAAAACACGCAAAAGTTCTGAGGCTTTTTCTCAGCAATTAGTTCACATAATCGTAAAAGAAATACACCAAATTAAAGATAAAATATATAATTTTGCGTCTAGCGGTAGATTTTTGATAGTTCTGTTCGTTTTTGACAAATCTATTTCTGCATATGACAGAATTGGCTTATTTTGCAATTTTTTTACGAAGAACTCAGGTTAAAATTGTAAGAAGTACCACATAATAGGTCTAAGTTATACCTTCCTCTATAAGTGTACAAAATTTGACGTAAAAATATCAATATCTTAAATGCTTTTTCCACTCAAAACTTTACTTCTTCGAGTACATGAATAAGTTATATTTTCTCACGTAGCGTGGATACAACAACAACAAGTAATACATATACATTACCACAGCAAGTAATACACATTTGTCTATAATTTGATGTATAACATGAGAGAATTGATACAACATTAAGCTGACTATGGATGCTTATTTTATAGGACGTACCAGCAGTACTAATTCCTCTTAAGGGATGCAACTCATCGTTCATAAACACCGTTTATAAGTAGACGCTAATTTCCAACGCAACAACGAAAAAATGCACAGGTAAAAATATCAAAAAGACGTAGCGTGTAAACACATGGAAATCGCTACGTTTTCCATGTGCAAACTAGACGTAGTAAAAAGACGGAGCGTGTAAACGGCCCTTGCTAGAAAAAAAAATGCAATTTGTTGACACTATTGAGGTTAGTATAACTCCTGGCACCCTATATTATTTGTATTATCATATATTTACAATCATTTTGAACACAAAAACATATCGATCTTCAATTTGTATTACCAAGGAGATGAAAAAATAATTTTTTTGTTTATTATGTTAGGTGTCTATGAATTCGTGAAAATATTCGAAAATTGTCTTTTTGCATGTTATTTGTAGTACCCAACCAAAGGTGTACACAAAAATCCAGCTGGGCTTGAATTTTTCCAAAGTGAAATCTATATTTACTGGGCTATTGTAGGCGATTCGTTCTTACATTCCAGAAATAAACCATTGGGAATAAATCAGCAAAATACAAAGAGTGTGGTGGGTTAAACTTGCTACTAAAACATAAAATACCAAAGGGCCACAATATCAAAGAAACTTTTTTGTAGGTACTATTTAAAAATTGTTTTGAATGATAGGGACTTTTTACCCTCAAGAATGTCAATAATTGTGAATGAAGTCTGTCAGCAAAATTTAACCTAAATTTAAAATTGGTAATTTGGTTAAAATGAATTACTTTAAAAGATATAGTCTAAGATGCCCATCGCAGAAATTCGGTATGGCCTTAGTGTTGGTTTTCATGAGTAGTTATGCTCTTGTATCGCTCTTTTTTCCGTATATTTTCAACAGTCGCGATCCGGATCTACCAAAGTAAGTATTCCAGGTTGTACGACCACTTTTGAACACAATTAATCTTCAGGAAACCAGTTTGGGGATGGGTTTGCTCTCACGACAAATGCATTAAACTTCGCATAACCGACAATACCAGAGCTACAGCAACTGGTATAGCATCATGTCAGCTGGCCTGCATGCCATTCGCTGGTCTTTGGCCAATACCAACTGGCATATTTTATTGCGACAGATCTCTAGCGAGCTTAAACGTGTACAAGATTCACTTCAAATATACCAAGTGGTATTCAGAACTACACGAATTGATTTCCAAGGCTACCCAAAGATTTAATGCACTTATTCTGGACGCTATACCGCCCAAGATATACCGATTGAGCACTGGCAACAATGCTCTTCAGATCTTAGTAGATATCAAAAATCAAACGATAAAGAGATTGACTTTGGACACCAATGAAAGTTATGAGCTAAAAATTTCTATGGGAAGAACAGGTTTGCTTAAAGCAACAATAAACGCTGCCAATTTCTTCGGTGCTAGACATGGATTGGAAACTCTTAGTCAGCTAATTCTTTACGACGACGTCTTGGAGGAAGCAGTTATACCCAGTCATGTCGAAATATCGGATTCTCCCGAGTACGCCTACAGAGGGTTTCTACTTGACACTGCAAGAAACTTTTTCTCCATCGAAAGTATAAAAAGAACGATAGAAGGAATGGCCATGTCTAAATTAAACACGTTGCATTGGCATATCACAGATAGCCAAAGTTTCCCGTATTATTCAAAGTCTCAACCGAAACTATCCCATATAGGTGCCTTTTCTAGGGATAAAATATACACGAGAGCCAGCGTGGCTGAAATTTTGGAATTTGCAAAGTATCGCGGTGTTAGGGTGATGCCGGAATTTGATGCACCGGGCCACGTGGGAGAAGGGTGGCAAGATACTGAACTTTTGGCTTGTTTCAATAAAAGGCCATGGGGCGCATACTGTCGTGAACCACCGTGCGGGCAATTTGATCCTACCATACCTGATTTATACGATACCTTAGAAGACATCTACGGAGATATGGTCGATCAATTCAACCCTGACATCTTCCACATGGGAGGCGATGAAGTATCGCTAAATTGTTGGAATTCCTCCGACACCATTGTCACATGGATGAAAGTGGTAAAGAAGTGGGGACGGAGTGAGGAAGATTTTATAAAATTGTGGAATGTTTTTCAATCGGAAGCTTTGAGAAGACTTACAAAGAAATCTTTGTTCAATATACCAGTAATTATTTGGAGCAGCAGTCTAACGCTCAAAGAGTACGTGGAGCAGTATCTCCATAAGGATAGGTACATTATACAAGTATGGACGGCCAGAGATGATTCGATGATTAGTGATTTGCTGGAGATGGGTTACAGGTTGATAATGAGCAATTCAGACGCCCTCTACTTGGATTGTGGATACGGCGGATGGATCAGTAGCGGAAACAACTGGTGCTCTCCATACAAAGGCTGGCAAAAGATTTATGACAATTCTTTCGATAATTATCCTGGTATGTATTTTGAGGGAGTTAAACAAAAATGCTGGTTTTCTTTTCATTAGGGAAGTTGAATAAACAAATCATTGGCGCGGAGGCCACAATGTGGTCGGAACAGGTCGATGATTTAACTCTTGATAGCAAAACATGGCCGAGGACTTCTGCATTGGCAGAAAGACTGTGGTCGAATCCCAACACAAGCTGGATGGAAGCAGATTCAAGGATTCAGTTGCATAGAGAGCGTTTGGTTCGAAGAGGAATTAAAGCTGAGAAGTTGGCGCCACACTGGTGTTACCAAAATCAAGATGAGTGTATTAGTTAATAATAGGCATAAGATGTATCAACAATTCAATATTTTAGACAACTGTTTACACTATATCCTCTATGAGCCTAATAAAGCATTAAGATATTGCTCTGGTTTGTTTTTACCATTATTCCTTTAGTCCTGTAAAAGCATCACAAAACAAATCAATAATATTTGTTGGAAGAACAATAGAAGCCAGGATTATTGTCACCAGCACATGATGGTGTCATCTCATTGCACTGAATTGCACCTACCGTAATTAACACAATATAGAAAAGCTGTATTACGGCTTGGATAAGCAACTCGAATGAAAGATGGGCTGTACGAAGGGTAATATAAGGAAACCCAAAGGAGGAAGGCAGAAGGGAAGACCGTGCCTAATATGGTTGGATGATGCCGAGAAAATACAATATAATTTAAGGTGGCAATGTTTCTTCTTGTCATCTGTCAAGTAACATGTCTTAAATGTTGTCAGCATTACGACATCTACACTTCAAAGCAAACATAAAGATGATCCGATTCTCCAATGCATTGTCCATGCCAAGAAATTTGATCAAGTTCTCTTCACTGATCTTATTAGTGATAATTCTGTTATCGGCAACTGCTTTAATTGCTCTCCTCCCGAAGAATACCACTAAGAACCTCACGTAAGGGATTATATCTATAACTTTCTGTCATTTACTATTATTTCTACCTAGAAGTCCAGAATGGGTATGGAAATGTTCCAACGAGCAATGCCTGAAGATAAGATTCTCTTCGCATGAGCAAATTATGAGCATGTCAGAATGTAAACTCTTATGTTTGCCATACGCCACCATATGGCCACAACCTACAGGGTCTATCGAAATTGCCAAACATGTAACCCAAATAAATGCTAGCGATGTCCATTTTCTCGGGGACTACTCAGAATCAACAATTTTTAATTTGGTATCAGGGGCAACTAATAGATTTTTGTCTCAGATGCGGCAACTAGAATCTTTAGAAGACCAAAGTGGCTCAAAGGTATCTATCCGTTTGAATATAAAAAATCAGGCAACAACTAGATTATCTTTGCATACTGAAGAAGGTTACTATTTGGCGATCTACAAAAACGAGAGCGGTGCCATCGACGTAGTTATATCTTCCGAGAACTTTTTTGGTGCTAGGCATGCTTTGGAAACTCTCACTCAGCTGGTTACTTACGACGACCTCAATGACCGCGTTATTATGATCTCAGCTGCATCAATATCAGATAAACCTATGTACACATACAGAGGACTCATGATGGATACCGCGAGACATTATATCACAGTCAATGGGATTAAGAGAACGATCGAAGGCATGGCCATGGCAAAATTAAACTCGTTTCATTGGCACTTGACCGACGCACAGAGTTTTCCATATGTTTCCAATACTCAACCTAAATTCTCAAAACTAGGAGCATTTTCGCCAAAGAAAATTTATACTACTAATGACATCAAACAGATTGTGGAATTTGCAACGATTCGAGGTATCAGGGTTATTCCTGAGCTGGATGCTCCAAACCATGTGGGAGAAGGATGGCAGGACTCCGGTGTCACGGTTTCTTGTGCAAATGACGATCAAAAAGCGGATACGGATATTTGCGTGAAGCCTTGCATTCAGTTGGATCCGACAAATTACAAAGTTTACGATATATTAGAAGGTATATTTATTTAAATAACTGGACATATAGCAAAACTGGTCGATACTTTGTCACCGTAACAGTTTAATTGGTAGAGCCATAAAAATACATATCTATTCCATTCCCTTCTCCATGGCACGATCCGGTAGGTGAAAGTTTCGCTTAACTGCATTAGGATTGATTGCCAAATCCTAATGATGACGGTGCCATTTTGTTGTCTGTCGTATATTCCTTCAGCCGGCTTCGTCATATCTGTCCCACGTAACATGTTCCACATTAGCCCGTTATCTTGTGTATCTTTCACTATTTGGGTATGGTGCAATGTTTTTTTGCGTTGGAGCCGACACATGTTTCTGGAAATCAGAAAACTCACAAAATTAAAAGTACATAGGGTATGAAACGAAAATAACTAAAAATCGTATTATTGACTCCTTCGCATTGAGTTTGTTGAATTGGAGCTTCTTCAGCCTCAAAAAGTTGACAAAATAAGTAGGTTCTGTACCGTCTTTTAATAGTAGAAATTTGTCTCGTAGACTATTGATTCCAGTTCTTGATTCAAAAATGAATCCATATTTGTAAGTCATGAGATAATTCATTATTTTTAAAAAGGTTCGGACGAGTGGATATTATCTATCAAATCGCAAATTTTTATACACCCCACATTTACTGTGGTGAGGGTATATTGAGTTTGAAAACAATGTCCGTCTGTTTGTCCGTCTATGTACACGATAACTGCCGGAATTTTGAAGTAATTGATCTAAAATTTGGTATACAAGCTTATCTCTTAAAAAGTAAGGAGTATATATATATATATATATATATATATATATATATATAGGAAAACTGGTTAATCGACGGTGAGATATTCGAGGAGAAAGGTAATTTGTCGGGCAATTCCGTCATATGAAGAAGCAACCGTAGACCCGTGTTTCGGACTATTAGTCCTCATCAGTACGGTATAGCCAAGGAGCAAGATGGACACTCAATGGAAAAACACTCAAATGGAGACCATAAAGGGGGTGACCAATGTCGCCGATTTTGTGCTTCAGTCCCACCATCTTCAAGATTCGAAGACAAGAAGTGACGTCGCCCCGGAGGTGACTGGTACACCCCAGGTACACCATAGCCCATGGAATTATCAAGGAAAATTGTTTAATCGACGGTGAGATATTCGAGGAGAAAGGTAATTTGTCGGCGCGACGTCACTTCTTGTTTTCGAATCCTGAAGATGTTGGGACTGAAGCACCAAATTGGCGACATTGGTCACCCCCTTTATGGTCTCCATTTGAGTGTTTTTCGATTGATTGTCCATCTTGCTCCTTGGCTATACCGTACTGATGAGGACTAATACTCCGAAACACGTGTCTACGGTTGCTTCTTCGTATTACGGAATTGCCCTACAAATTACCTTTCTCCTCTTATATATATATATATATAAAGCAGATTTGAAAAATTCTTCGGGTATCGATCATAAAAAAATTTTAAACTCGCTTTTGTGGAGAAAGCTATATTTCGGACTATACATGTGTCCTTCTTCAGGCAATTACACTCCACAAGAAAAAGAAATTCACAAACAGAACAGATGAACAATAACAGTAATAGTAAACCTACTTGGAGTTTTTTTTAGAGGCGGCAAGTGATTGGTACACCAAGCCAACCTATTCGGGGCGCTACATCAATTTTTACTCTGGACATTCGTTTAATCATAAAACAAATACCATTAGTAATTTAAAAAACCGTGTATTGAAAATATGTGATCCTCAATTCCAGCCTTCAGCTCGTAAAAAACTTCAGGAAGTATTTATAAATAACGGTTTTCCACTCAAATTAATTAATAAGATATTGTATTCCTCAAATACCAATAATCCCTCAATTAGAAGCATTTTTGATCCACCCAATAACCAACCTTTGTCCTACATCAAGTTAATGTCTTTACCTGTTGTTACACAGATACTCGAAAAAGTCTTTCAACCATTTTTTTTCTGACGATATAAATAATAATTATAATTATAATTAGTACACCACTACCCTTTTAAATTGGCACAGGTATTCAGTAAAACAAAAGATGAAACCCCCCTGCTATATAAGTCGAACCTTATCTATTCCATATCCTGCACTGGGTGCAATGGTAAATATATTGGTGTTACCACGCAGTGGCTACGGAACCGCATCAACCTGCACAAGAGTGACTGTAGAACAATGAAGACAAGATGTGCTTTGGCTTGTCATGCCATTGAGAACGGCCATACATTTGACTTTGACAATGTAAAGATACTTGATTCGGAAAGTAATTATCATAATCGAATGTCTTTAGAAATGTACAATATCAATTTCAATGATGACACCATTATCAGCACCAAAGTCTATGAAAAACTTGTCTGTCTATGTTGCTTTTTCTGTCGCACGTACCGCTCTAGACATCGTATCGGCCTGTCGATTTGTGTCTCGTCCGTAAATGTGTGCACACGTCGTCTCCCGTGCTTCATGTAAAGGAAGAAAATGTCTGCTGAAATGAAAGCACTTGCCGCCTCTAAAAAGCTCCAAGTAGGTTTACTATTACTGTTATTGTTCATCTGTGTGTGAAATTTTTTTTCTTGTAGAGTGTAATTACCTGAAGAAGGACACATGTATAGTACGAAATATAGCTTTCTCCACAAAAGCGAGTTTTAATTTTTTTTATGATCGATACCCGAAGAATTTTTCAAATCTGTTTTATAATATCACGATCGAACATTTAATTCCTGTATCCTATATATATATATATATATATCGGGTGGTCTTTTTAACTTGAGACTCCTAATTATCTCGAGAAATATGCAAGGTACGACAAAAGTGTCTAAAATAAACTTGTAGGACTCAAAGGGGGAAATGAGATGACGATATCAGTTTCATTGCAGATGAGGCTTTATTTTTTGGGAATGCCCAAATTTTTGTTGTACCATGTCTACGTAGGAATCGAACAATCTACGGGGTTCATAATCGACCACAGGGAGTTTTTCACAGCAGTGAGCTGCTGCCCTATTGGCCCACTAAAAGATTTAAGCCCTGCAGTTTGACCATCAATATGTTGGAAAATGTGGAAAATCAATTCTGACACTACGCTGATCAGAGAAACTTGGCAAACTTGTCACAGAAGCCTCGAATAAAGTATGTGGACATGAAGCCAGAGATATATTAGAGCAACACTGCACTCTAGATCGGTTATGCCTAAATTCTCCAAAAAATCGGACTTTAAATGTGTAAATATAATGTAAAAATGACATTAAACAATTGGACGGTTGGTTGGGTAGGGTGCGGGTTTAACTCGAAGTGCAACCACCTCCACGTGGTGAGTTCTGGGTCGCTTTGTCCTAGCAAAACGAGCGAAGAGTTACAAATGAATAATTGCGAAATATTGGTGAATTTCTGCTTTTTCTAAGACGTTGTGCGAACGGAAAAAAATTAGATTATTGATCGGAATGTAATTTATTTAGGTTATTTGAACCTTAAAACAATCATAAAAAACTAAAGCGTGCTTATTAAGTAATTGTTAACTAACAAAAAAAATTACAATAAAGGCGCGAATTTTGCTATTTTTTATTAACTTTAAGTACGATGCGCGAACGGAAGATGTTAACCGATTTTAATTTTTTTTGCGTTTTTCTTCTTATTACCATAGGCAACTTTTCAGCACTAGAGCGTTCCGAAAAAAATTTTCTTTTTTCCGACCCACTCTAATATATAACCCGGACGCCATATGTAATGGAATTGGTGAATTGAAGGAGGCCGTATGTAATGTAGGATATATACAGGGTTTGGCAACTAAATGGGATATTGTCTGCACAGAGTAAATGATTAGTTTTATCAAAAAATATTAAACATAAAAGTTGTTTGACTAATTTTTTCCCATATTTTGAAAGCATGGCGACTATGACGTCACTTTTTTTAAATGGCAACATATGACGTGTGATATATTGTTGGATAGCTCTATTTCATACCTTTATTATTAGAAAAAAACAACAAAAAACGACACTACAGGATACTAACTTAAGCAAATTAAACTTAAAACATTCTAAATAATTCAAAGTTAAACAAATAATACAGAAAAATATCTACGCTAGTATACGTATTCGTACTGGCCGAAATCGGATTTTTTATTTCATATTGTACATTTTTCTTTTATTTTTTTACTTTATCATACGCAGTATGTATGTGTGTGTGTGTGTGTGTGTGTGTGTGTGTGTGTGTGTGTGTGTGTGTGTGTGTGTGTGTGTGTGTGTGTGTGTGTGTGTGTGTGTGTGTGTGTGTGTGTGTGTGTGTGTGTGTGTGTGTGTGTGTGTGTGTGTGTGTGTGTGTGTGTGTGTGTGTGTGTGTGTGTGTGTGTGTGTGTGTGTGTGTGTGTGTGTGTGTGTGTGTGTGTGTGTGTGTGTGTGTGTGTGTGTGTGTGTGTGTGTGTGTGTGTGTGTGTGTGTGTGTGTGTGTGTGTGTGTGTGTGTGTGTGTGTGTGTGTGTGTGTGTGTGTGTGTGTGTGTGTGTGTGTGTGTGTGTGTGTGTGTGTGTGTGTGTGTGTGTGTGTGTGTGTGTGTGTGTGTGTGTGTGTGTGTGTGTGTGTGTGTGTGTGTGTGTGTGTGTGTGTGTGTGTGTGTGTGTGTGTGTGTGTGTGTGTGTGTGTGTGTGTGTGTGTGTGTGTGTGTGTGTGTGTGTGTGTGTGTGTGTGTGTGTGTGTGTGTGTGTGTGTGTGTGTGTGTGTGTGTGTGTGTGTGTGTGTGTGTGTGTGTGTGTGTGTGTGTGTGTGTGTGTGTGTGTGTGTGTGTGTGTGTGTGTGTGTGTGTGTGTGTGTGTGTGTGTGTGTGTGTGTGTGTGTGTGTGTGTGTGTGTGTGTGTGTGTGTGTGTGTGTGTGTGTGTGTGTGTGTGTGTGTGTGTGTGTGTGTGTGTGTGTGTGTGTGTGTGTGTGTGTGTGTGTGTGTGTGTGTGTGTGTGTGTGTGTGTGTGTGTGTGTGTGTGTGTGTGTGTGTGTGTGTGTGTGTGTGTGTGTGTGTGTGTGTGTGTGTGTGTGTGTGTGTGTGTGTGTGTGTGTGTGTGTGTGTGTGTGTGTGTGTGTGTGTGTGTGTGTGTGTGTGTGTGTGTGTGTGTGTGTGTGTGTGTGTGTGTGTGTGTGTGTGTGTGTGTGTGTGTGTGTGTGTGTGTGTGTGTGTGTGTGTGTGTGTGTGTGTGTGTGTGTGTGTGTGTGTGTGTGTGTGTGTGTGTGTGTGTGTGTGTGTGTGTGTGTGTGTGTGTGTGTGTGTGTGTGTGTGTGTGTGTGTGTGTGTGTGTGTGTGTGTGTGTGTGTGTGTGTGTGTGTGTGTGTGTGTGTGTGTGTGTGTGTGTGTGTGTGTGTGTGTGTGTGTGTGTGTGTGTGTGTGTGTGTGTGTGTGTGTGTGTGTGTGTGTGTGTGTGTGTGTGTGTGTGTGTGTGTGTGTGTGTGTGTGTGTGTGTGTGTGTGTGTGTGTGTGTGTGTGTGTGTGTGTGTGTGTGTGTGTGTGTGTGTGTGTGTGTGTGTGTGTGTGTGTGTGTGTGTGTGTGTGTGTGTGTGTGTGTGTGTGTGTGTGTGTGTGTGTGTGTGTGTGTGTGTGTGTGTGTGTGTGTGTGTGTGTGTGTGTGTGTGTGTGTGTGTGTGTGTGTGTGTGTGTGTGTGTGTGTGTGTGTGTGTGTGTGTGTGTGTGTGTGTGTGTGTGTGTGTGTGTGTGTGTGTGTGTGTGTGTGTGTGTGTGTGTGTGTGTGTGTGTGTGTGTGTGTGTGTGTGTGTGTGTGTGTGTGTGTGTGTGTGTGTGTGTGTGTGTGTGTGTGTGTGTGTGTGTGTGTGTGTGTGTGTGTGTGTGTGTGTGTGTGTGTGTGTGTGTGTGTGTGTGTGTGTGTGTGTGTGTGTGTGTGTGTGTGTGTGTGTGTGTGTGTGTGTGTGTGTGTGTGTGTGTGTGTGTGTGTGTGTGTGTGTGTGTGTGTGTGTGTGTGTGTGTGTGTGTGTGTGTGTGTGTGTGTGTGTGTGTGTGTGTGTGTGTGTGTGTGTGTGTGTGTGTGTGTGTGTGTGTGTGTGTGTGTGTGTGTGTGTGTGTGTGTGTGTGTGTGTGTGTGTGTGTGTGTGTGTGTGTGTGTGTGTGTGTGTGTGTGTGTGTGTGTGTGTGTGTGTGTGTGTGTGTGTGTGTGTGTGTGTGTGTGTGTGTGTGTGTGTGTGTGTGTGTGTGTGTGTGTGTGTGTGTGTGTGTGTGTGTGTGTGTGTGTGTGTGTGTGTGTGTGTGTGTGTGTGTGTGTGTGTGTGTGTGTGTGTGTGTGTGTGTGTGTGTGTGTGTGTGTGTGTGTGTGTGTGTGTGTGTGTGTGTGTGTGTGTGTGTGTGTGTGTGTGTGTGTGTGTGTGTGTGTGTGTGTGTGTGTGTGTGTGTGTGTGTGTGTGTGTGTGTGTGTGTGTGTGTGTGTGTGTGTGTGTGTGTGTGTGTGTGTGTGTGTGTGTGTGTGTGTGTGTGTGTGTGTGTGTGTGTGTGTGTGTGTGTGTGTGTGTGTGTGTGTGTGTGTGTGTGTGTGTGTGTGTGTGTGTGTGTGTGTGTGTGTGTGTGTGTGTGTGTGTGTGTGTGTGTGTGTGTGTGTGTGTGTGTGTGTGTGTGTGTGTGTGTGTGTGTGTGTGTGTGTGTGTGTGTGTGTGTGTGTGTGTGTGTGTGTGTGTGTGTGTGTGTGTGTGTGTGTGTGTGTGTGTGTGTGTGTGTGTGTGTGTGTGTGTTGTGTGTGTGTGTGTGTGTGTGTGTGTGTGTGTGTGTGTGTGTGTGTGTGTGTGTGTGTGTGTGTGTGTGTGTGTGTGTGTGTGTGTGTGTGTGTGTGTGTGTGTGTGTGTGTGTGTGTGTGTGTGTGTGTGTGTGTGTGTGTGTGTGTGTGTGTGTGTGTGTGTGTGTGTGTGTGTGTGTGTGTGTGTGTGTGTGTGTGTGTGTGTGTGTGTGTGTGTGTGTGTGTGTGTGTGTGTGTGTGTGTGTGTGTGTGTGTGTGTGTGTGTGTGTGTGTGTGTGTGTGTGTGTGTGTGTGTGTGTGTGGTGTGTGTGTGTGTGTGTGTGTGTGTGTGTGTGTGTGTGTGTGTGTGTGTGTGTGTGTGTGTGTGTGTGTGTGTGTGTGTGTGTGTGTGTGTGTGTGTGCGGGTGTGCGGGTGTGCGGGTGTGCGGGTGTGCGGGTGTGCGGGTGTGCGGGTGTGCGGGTGTGCGGGTGTGCGGGTGTGCGGGTGTGCGGGTGTGCGGGTGTGCGGGTGTGCGGGTGTGCGGGTGTGCGGGTGTGCGGGTGTGCGGGTGTGCGGGTGTGCGGGTGTGCGGGTGTGCGGGTGTGCGGGTGTGCGGGTGTGCGGGTGTGCGGGTGTGCGGGTGTGCGGGTGTGCGGGTGTGCGGGTGTGCGGGTGTGCGGGTGTGCGGGTGTGCGGGTGTGCGGGTGTGCGGGTGTGCGGGTGTGCGGGTGTGCGGGTGTGCGGGTGTGCGGGTGTGCGGGTGTGCGGGGTGTGCGGGTGTGCGGGTGTGCGGGTGTGCGGGTGTGCGGGTGTGCGGGTGTGCGGGTGTGCGGGTGTGCGGGTGTGCGGGTGTGCGGGTGTGCGGGTGTGCGGGTGTGCGGGTGTGCGGGTGTGCGGGTGTGCGGGTGTGCGGGTGTGCGGGTGTGCGGGTGTGCGGGTGTGCGGGTGTGCGGGTGTGCGGGTGTGCGGGTGTGCGGGTGTGCGGGTGTGCGGGTGTGCGGGTGTGCGGGTGTGCGGGTGTGCGGGTGTGCGGGTGTGCGGGTGTGCGGGTGTGCGGGTGTGCGGGTGTGCGGGTGTGCGGGTGTGCGGGTGTGCGGGTGTGCGGGTGTGCGGGTGTGCGGGTGTGCGGGTGTGCGGGTGTGCGGGTGTGCGGGTGTGCGGGTGTGCGGGTGTGCGGGTGTGCGGGTGTGCGGGTGTGCGGGTGTGCGGGTGTGCGGGTGTGCGGGTGTGCGGGTGTGCGGGTGTGCGGGTGTGCGGGTGTGCGGGTGTGCGGGTGTGCGGGTGTGCGGGTGTGCGGGTGTGCGGGTGTGCGGGTGTGCGGGTGTGCGGGTGTGCGGGTGTGCGGGTGTGCGGGTGTGCGGGGTGTGCGGGTGTGCGGGTGTGCGGGGTGTGCGGGTGTGCGGGTGTGCGGGTGTGCGGTGTGCGGTGTGCGGGTGTGCGGGTGTGCGGGTGTGCGGGTGTGCGGGTGTGCGGGTGTGCGGGTGTGCGGGTGTGCGGGTGTGCGGGTGTGCGGGTGTGCGGGTGTGCGGGTGTGCGGGTGTGCGGGTGTGCGGGTGTGCGGGTGTGCGGGTGTGCGGGTGTGCGGGTGTGCGGGTGTGCGGGTGTGCGGGTGTGCGGGTGTGCGGGTGTGCGGGTGTGCGGGTGTGCGGGTGTGCGGGTGTGCGGGTGTGCGGGTGTGCGGGTGTGCGGGTGTGCGGGTGTGCGGGTGTGTGGGTGTGCGCGTGTGCGCGTGTGCGCGTGTGCGTGCGTGCGTGCGTGCGTACGTGGGTGCGTGTGTGTGTGTGTGTGTGTGTGTGTGTACCCGTTTTTGTGGCGACGATTCCGGAGAAACTACTAAAGGTGTCGGGACGAAACTTCATATTTAGAAGTTTCATAACCAAACTTAGAGCTGAAAAGCTTTCTGTTGAAAAGGGTCCAAAGGAACTGGTGGTTTACTCAGCATTTTTCGAAGATTTTGCAAATGAGCCGCTATTTGTGTAATGTCGTCAAAATAGTTAAATAATAAATTAAAGGAAGGGAAATTTTCTATAATTTATGTATATGACATTTTTTGGTAGAATTTATAGTTTAGCTGCATGAGCAAATTCTATTTCATCGAGATCGGTCGTACTGCTTTAAAACTAGTAGCCAGGATATGTCAGATTTTTTGATTCTAATGACAGTAGCTAGTGTCAAACACTAATGTTTTGAAAATACTACTGTCAATATAGGCTGCGTTCGGATATTGAACCCCGTTACACTTTTTACACCCAATAACACGTATGTCAGAAATTCTGATTCTAATGACAATAATGACACTAATGACAACGCTAATGTTTTGACAATAACGTCTGTCAATATGAGCTGCGTTTGGATATTGTATTACAATTTTTACACCCAATAACACGTAAGTGTCATTTGGACGGTGTACCCGGTGTCAACGGAGTACAATATCCGAACGCAGCTTTAATCGACATATCTGTCTAGTTCTACTAGTTTTATTTTAATGCAGACATGGCCGATCTCGATCAAATAGAATCTCATGCAGCTAAACTATTAATTTTATATATAGTATGATAAAGTCATGTGCCTGGCCACATCAGATTTTTTTATATACCACACTCATAATAAATAAAATGTAAGTTAATAAAAAGCGCAAAATGATCAATCTTTTAATTTATTATTAGAAAAGAGAAACGAAATACAGGTTGGTAACTTAAATTAAGCAAAGCCAACTTAAACATAAATAATGAAACTAACGCAAAGGTTTGAACTGAGCACAATTCACTTCTTGACAATAATAAAGTCTGTCAATAAAACCCCGTAGTGAGTTAGACAAGGCCTGTGCTGGAGTGCGTATTAACTCACGTCGGATTTGTTCCTTAAAGTTTTCTAAACTATCCGGTCTATCTTTATAAACCCTATTTTTTAAATCACCCCATAAATAAAAATCCAATCAATGGGCTTAAGTCCGGTGAACGTGGGGGCCACTCTATTGTCCCCCTTCTACCAATCCAACGATTTTAAAAATAATTATTCAGAAATTCGCGGACTGTTGCGGAATAATGAGGAGGTGCTCCAACCTGTTGAAACGAAACCGTGTTGATGTCTTCAATTCTTTGGATATCAGGACAAATGTTTTGTTACAGCAAGTCCAAATATTTCTTCATAAAATATGGACCAATAATGTGGGTATTTAAACTACCAACCCAGCCATTAACTTTTTGGGGATGCTGGGTATGCGCCTCCTGTATCCAATGTGGATTTTCTGCCGCCCAGTAACGACAATTGTGACGATTAACAGTGCCTTTTAAGAAAAATGTTGCCTCGTCGGAAAATTGAATTTTCTTAACAAATTCATTGTTGTTACACAGCTCGGTCATCTGTTCACAAAACTGTAACCTTATATCGTGGTCATCATCGGATAGCTCGTGCACTAAATGAATTTTATATGGACGGTACTTTGCTTGTTTAAGAATTCTTCCAACAGATCGACGACTTATTCCAACATTTAAAGCTAGTTGATTGGTAGATGTTTGGGGGGAATCTTGGACAGACAACAAAACATCCAAGCTCTTTTCTTCATTTGTTGCCGTATTTGATTCGAATTCTAGAATCGCCACGTACGCTTCCACTAGTATCAAAGCGTGCTAAAACTTTGCTGACGGTAGACTGGGTAATGGAATTTCTGTCGTTGAATAAATCGCAAACCTCTTGTTGCTTTCGTTTATGGTCTCCATAACCGACCATCATTAAAATTTCAATTTTTACACGATCCGTTAATCTGGCCATTTTATAAACTAACTAAACAAATTGTACTATTGACCACCACGTGTATACCATAGAAATGGAACTGTTTCTGTGGCTATAACGTCGAAACGAGCATTGAATTTGGAAATAAAACCCTGTAGTACAAAATAAAATGAAAAAGCCGACTTTTGCCAATACGAGTACGTACACTAGCAAAGGTACTCTTCTGTATTATATGTTCAACTTTGAATTATTTAGAATTTGTTAAGTTTAATTTGCTTAAGTTTTAATATTAATCCTGTAGTGTCGTTTTTTGTTGTTTATTTCTAATAATAGATGAAACGCGCTTTATTGACCATTCTGCGTTTCTTATTAATTTACGGTTGATTTATTATGAGTATGGGGGAATGTGTTATACTGTTGTAAAGGTAAGAAATAGAGCTATCCCACGATGTATCACACATCATATGTTGCCATTTCAAAAAAATCTGATGTGGCCAGGCACATGACTTTATCATACTATATATAAAATTAATAGTTTAGCTGCATGCGATTCTATTTGATCGAGATTGGCTATGTCTGCATTAAAATAAAACTAGTAGAAGTAGACAGATATATCGATTAAAGCTGCGTTCGGATATTGTACTCCGTTGACCCCCGAGTACACCGTCCAAATGACACTTACGTGTTATTGGGTGTAAAAAGTGTAAGAGCGCGTACCGTTTGTCAGGGTAGGGTATGAGGAGAGCAATGCTCAGATAACCTGGGTCGGCTGTCTCTCTCTTATATGCAGATAAACGCCGTATGACGTTAGTCACTCTCACCGTACCCTATCCGATTATCCGAACGCGCTCTTACGGTGTACAATGTCAATATCCGAACGCAGCTTATATTGACAGTAGGTATTCTCAAAAAAAAATAGCGTACGACTACCTACTGTCACTAGAATCAAATATCTGACACATCCTGGCTACTAGTTTTAATGCAGTACCACCGATCTCGATGAAATAGAATTTGCTCATGCAGCTAAACTATGGATTGTATAAAAAAATTTCATAGTCATAAATTATTCAGAATTTCCTCATCTTTAATTTATTATTTAACTATTTCGACGAAATTCCAGAAATGGCGGTCTATTTGCAAAATCTTTCAAAAATGCTAAGACTAAACCTCCAGTTCCTTTGGACCCTTTTCAACAGAAAGCTTTTCAGCTCTAAGTTTGGTTATGAAACTTCTAAATATGAAGTTTCGTCGAGATACCTTTAGTAGTTTCTCCGGAATCGTCGCCACAAAAACGGGTACACACACACACACACATACACACACACACACACACACACACACACACACACACACACACACACACACACACACACACACACACACACACAGACATTTTTTTGTACCTTGGTCAAAAATGTTCAGGGGACCCATAAAGACACATTTCCGCTAAAATCTCAAAAAAATTTTTTGGCACGATTACAATACTTTACATACTGCGTATGATAAAGTAAAAAGACGTCATAGTCGCCATGCTTTCATTTTACTACCTAGACATAATTAGATTTTGTGAAAATTTGGGAAAAAAATAGTCACAAAACTTTTATGTTTAATGTGTTTTGATAAAACTAATAATTTACGCTGTGCAGGCAATATTCCAGTTAGTTGCCCAACCCTGTATATATATATATATATATATATAAGCCAATTGTGACACGGTACATGCCATTCATTTGTCGTATGACAAATTATATATTAAATATATATTTTATATTTTAACGTAGGCCTTTAATTGTTTATAAACTTTTTCAAACTTTGTTTCATGACATCTTTCATGATTTTTACACTTACATTCTAATTTTCTCCGGTTTGTATTAGTTATAGATAGTTATTTATAATTTTAATATATTGTTAAACCATTTTAGAACCCTGAAGAAGGACACAATTTAGTCTGAAATATTGGTACATGGAATAAAAAAATATAAAAAAGAAAAAACATTTTTTGACGGAATTCCCACTAAGGTTTATGATATAATAACAAACAGTCATTAAATTATCAACTCATCGGGCAATTGATTTTTTTCTTTTTTCTTTTTTTTTTTATTTTTTTTTTATTCTTTTTTTATATTGCCCGACAAATATCTTTCTCCTTTATATCTCGCCGTCGATTAACCAGCTTTCCTTTATATATAATGGATGTTAATTCTTTGCAGAAACCTGCATATATTGATATAAAACTTTGAAATAGTTAATACAAGATGGCGGTAATTTTTATAAGTTAAAAGAAACTACAGCTACGTCGGACCGGCAATCCGTATATCTGGGTTCGAATCCCAGGCGTGGCTGTAGTTTTTTAACTTAAAAAATTACCGCCATCTTGTATTAACTATTTCAAAGTTTTATATATATATATATATATATATATATATATATATATATATATATATATATATATATATATATATATAAAATTGATTGAGATCGTGGAAAGGGCCAGAGGGTTGTTGCCTGGTTGTATATTTGAGGAATACTCACGTCGTATGACTTTCAATTTTGATAAACATTCTCTAAGATCAAAAATAAAAATAAAAAAAAGTTAATAAACTTAAGTCGGAAATTATAAATATCAAACCTTTCAAAAACAACTCTAAATGGTTCAAAAATCTCATAGATATACAGATTCCTGAACTCAGTAACTTTTTATCTTTAGGTCCTAAATTCAGTTTGAATGCGACTCATGAAGATGTTCCTATTGCTGTTTTACTGTCACAGGTGGAAAATATTGTACAGGCGATGCCCTCTGACCAGCGGGATTTTTACAGAGCTCGAGCTGCTAACATGATAACCAACTCGTATTTATCGGATGCTTCACATCCTTCACAGACTGTATCACCTTTTCATTCAATTTATAGAAAAACTGTAGCATTTTTGAGGAATGAACCAAGTATTTTGATAACTAGAGCTGACAAGGGTGGCACAACCGTTGCGATGAGTAGGGAGAGTTATGTTGTTGGATCGTTGGCTCTTTTGAACAACAAGTCTGTCTATCAAACTCTTAATAGAGACCCCACTATTACTGTTCAGAAAAAGAACAACGACTTTGTGAACGCACTAAAAAATAAAAAGCTAATTGATAATGATTTGGCAAGTACTCTGATTAAATATAATTCCATCTCAGCTAAATTCTATGGTCTGCCTAAAATCCATAAGCCCGATGTGCCTCTCCGGCCTATACTCTCATCTATAGGATCTCCAACTTATGCTCTTTCAAAGTTTTTGGCTGATATCCTACAAACATCCCTTCAGGATGATGAAAAGTACAACATTAAAGACACTTTTACTTTTTGTAACTTGATGGAGAGAAAGAGGTTGCCTCCCGACTGTGTTCTTATATCTCTGGATGTCGTCTCACTTTTTACAAATATTCCACTGGATTTAATAATTGAAACTGTTGCTGATCCTTGGGAGAGTATCGAAGTATGTTGCACTGTTCCTCTTGACCTGTTTTTGGATTTAATTCGTTTTGTTTACACTAATTGTTATTTCACTTTTCAAAATAAATTTTATAAGCAAGTTTTTGGCACGCCTATGGGTTCCCCACTAAGTCCAATACTGGCACAACTTGTCATGGATTGTCTTGTTGAGAGTTGATAAGCTATCTTTCAGCCTCCCTTTCTTGTTCAAATATGTGGACGATATAATATGTGCGGTACCTAATAACAAGATAGATGAGGTTTTGAATACTTTTAACGGATTTAACCCTCATTTGCAGTTTACTGTTGAAAGGGAGTCTGATTATGGCGTCCCTTTCTTGGACACGAAAGTTATACGTGACCCAGCCACTAATAACATCATATTGGACTGGTATAGGAGACCCACGGCCTCTGGTAGATTTATAAATTTTCACTCGAGTCATTCCATTAATCAGAAGATTAACACGTTGGTGGCCATGAGGAATAGGGTAATGTGCATTAGTGATCTTTCTTTTGTTGATGGCAACTTGCGGGAATTAAGTGAGATGTTCATTAACAATGGATATCCTAGGACTCTCGTTCAGAGGTTGATTTTTAACAGCCCCTTCCGAGATCACGCAATGGATGACGGTTGTGTTGTTCCCTCTGTTAAATATAAGAAACTCTCTCGGATTGATAATCTTTCAATTAGGTTGGTTCATTTGCTCAGGAATGATGATTTCCGTATAGTGGTCAGTAATAAAAAGACTATTGGTGGTATTTTCTCGGATATCAAAGACAAAACCCCTCACTTTCTAAAGTCTAATGTTATTTATAGTATACCGTGTGGTAGCTGTCCGATGAAATACTATGGTCAAACTAGTCAATGGCTCAAATCTCGGTTAGCTTTGCACAAAAGTGATTTGAGATTGGGCAAAAAGAACTGTGCGGTTGCTCAACACGCGTTTGATATGGACCATACTATGAAGTGGGATGACACCAAAATTGTTGCAGTTGAAAGTAACTATAAATGTAGACTGTTTTTGGAATTGTATCATATTCAGGTTAACATACGCAATAGTTTAAACTTTAAATCGGATACTAGTCAACTTAGTAATATTTATTCGTTCTTAATCAATAATAACTTAAAATTTTCACGCGACTAGGTTGGTGGTAGTGTTGGTAGCTCTGATGGTTAAATGTTATTCTTGTTCGTTGTATACCGTTCGGACGTTGCCATTGAGCCAGTTTTTATTCTTGTGTTAGGAAGACATGTGTCGACCTCATAGCTTATTTGTTGGTGGTTATTTGTGCCCGTTTAGTTAAGCGTTTCGTCCAATTGTTTTATTGATGTAAGGCGACATGATTTGTTCGACAATGTTCTCTCCAGGCAGACTTTTATAACTCTAATTGTAAGTAGAAAATGTTGTGTTCTCTATCTGTAATTTTGATGTTTTGCTAACTTAGCCTTTGTTGTATTTAATTAGCTTGTTCCTGATGAAGTTTTTAATTAAAAACGAAAATTTGAACTGAGATAAAAGGAGTTTTATACACTTCGCCCACTTGACCGAATTTCCCACGTTACCTTCGTCTGAATTTTCTACAGAGTCACGGTCGTTATTTCCCTTACTACTATATATATATATATATATATATATATATATATATATATATAACTTTGAAATACTTAATACAAGATGGCGGTAATTTTTTAAGTTAAAAAACTACAGCCACGCCTGGGATTCGAACCCAGATATACGGATTGTATATCTGGGTTCGAATCCCAGGCGTGGCTGTAGTTTTTTAACTTAAAAAATTACCGCCATCTTGTATTAACTATTTCAAAGTTTCATATCAATATATGTAGGTTTCTGCAAAGAATTAACATCCATTATATATATTTATATATATATACAGGGTGTCTCACGGAACTGGTACATTAGAAGTTTCTCATGTTCTACTATTTCTGGAAACATGAAATTTTGGAATTAGAATTTACTCGATCTGAGCTCCTCAGCTAAAATAGTCTCAAGTTAACTGTCACGTCCGGTCACCGGAAGTCGATATCAACTTTGTTATTTTAAATGGAATGATATAATTTTAATTTTATTTTTTGTTTCTACGTATCAAAATACATCATTTTTAGTAAGGGTTCCCTATACCTAAATATCACCATTTTTCAGTTTTTTTTATTTTATTAATTTTTTGGTTATTTTCGCGGTGACGTTTAAAATTGAATATCTCGGTTATTATTGAAACTAGAAGTTTGATGATTGATGGCCCAAAACTAGAAACATAGCCAAATACGACGATGTTTAGTTCATCATGATATCTTATACAGGCTGTTCAAAATTTACAACACAATAATTGAATTTTCAAACTTAAAAAACTCATTTTTTTTTCAAATGGAACACCCTGTATACCGATACGCCATTTGATAGGAAATTTTATTCCCTATCTATCGGTTCCCTATATCTATCTTTAATAGTTTTTGAGATATTGTTACTTTTTCTTTAAATCCATTTTAAATACTCCTTAAAATACTATTTAAGAATGGGGACGAAATTAAATACGAAATTTACAACGAAAATTTAAATAGATATAGATATTTAGAAATTTTGCGTGGATGTGTGAACAATTTTTGCGATACTCCTCCCCTCAATATTTTACGCGACTGCTTTTATCAAATGGACGGTGCACCGGGACATTCTTCGCATGTGGTATCCATTCAACTTAATCAGATGTTAGGTGACGGTAGGTGGTTCGGAAATAGGAGACCCTGGCGGTGGCCACCAAGCTCACTAGATTTAACACCATTAGACTTTTATTTCTGGGGTCATGTGAAAAGTCAGGTCTATTCCACACCAGTTAATACTCGAGAAGAATTGACTAACAGAGTAGTAGCCGCCATTAATGGACTTCAGCGACAAGAAATCCGAAGAGCGACGATGACAGTAGTACAGCGAAGTGTTTTTAAATGTTTGGAGCAGAACGGACAGCATTTCGAACAACATAATTAAGTTTTAATTTAAGTTAGATTACCCAAATATATTATTTTAGTTTTAAGAAACCTTTTCAATATTTTTCTGTTTTCCTGCTGTTCCAAAGTTGTTACATTCCTGTAAATAAAGAATAAATCGCTTTGTATTTACTTTGTATTCTTTTATACTGACAATATCTCAAAAAGTATTAAAGATAGATATAGGGAATCCTAATATTTAATGATAGGGAATACGATCTCCTATCGAATGGCGTATCGGTATACAGGGTGTTCCGTTTGAAAAAAATGAGTTTTTTACGTTTAAAAATTCATTCATTGTGTTGTAAAATTTGAACACCCTGTATAAGATATCATGATGAACTAAACATCGTCTTATGTGGTTATGTTGCTAGTTTTGGACCACCAATCATGGAACTTCTAGTTTCAATAATAACAGAGATATTCAATTTTAAACGTCACCGCGAAAATAACCAAAAAATAGTAAAATAAAAAAAAACTCAAAAATGGTGATATTTAGGTATAGGGAAAGATTATCAAAAATGATGTATTTTGATACGTAGAAACCAAACATAAAATAAAAATTATATCATTCCATTTAAAATAGCAAAGTTCATACCGACTTCCGGTGACCGGACGTGACAGTTAACTAGAGAATATTTTAGCTGAAGAGCTCAGATCGAGTAAATTCTAGTTCCAAAATTTCAAGATTCCAGAAATAGTACAACATGAGAAACTTCTAATGTACCAGTTCCGTGAGACACCCTGTATATATATATATATATACCTGGGGTGAACCAGTCACCTCCGGCACGACGTCACTTCTTGTGTTCGAACCCTGAAGATGTTGGGACTGAAGCACCAAATTGGCGACATTGGTCACCCCCTTTAGGTCTCCATTTGAGTGTTTTTTCCATTGAGTGTCCATCTTGCTCCTTGGCTATACCGTACTGATGAGGACTAATAGTCCGAAACACGTGTCTACGGTTGCTTCTTCGATTTTCGTATGACAAATTACCTTTCTCCTCGAATACCTCACCGTCGATTAACCAGCTTTCCATTATATATATATATATATATATATATATACAGGGTGAGTCACTAGAGTCGCGGTGGTAGATATAGCAATTATCTTTAGAGATGCAAAAAAATATTTAATACAAAAGTTGTTTGGCATATCATTTTCTACAACGTAAAATTATTTTCATTTATACTGGGTGTTGCATTTAGGCGTAGCAGAAAATAAATTAATTTTTTTAAATGGAATGCCCTGTATATTATAACATATTATGATTGCGAAGAAAATTGTCTTACTAATTGTATCAGGTGATATTGACGTAAAGCTAATAGTTTCTGCAATATTCAATTTTTTATTAAAAAAATGGCCGTTGCAGGCCTTTTCCGAAAACTACGTAATAGCGTCATTTTTGCAGATATTTTCTTACAACTTTGTCAGAAAATAACCAATACTAATAGGGAGGTGATTGTGCCCAAAGAAATTTGATGCGCTATACAGGGTGTTCCTAGCACCTAATCAATTTTGATATTTTTCAAATGGCTTTTTCTTGAGTTTTTTAAATGGAACGGCCTGTATATTATTTGCTGGTTGCATTTCCCATTAAGTTGCCTTTAATTTATATTAAGTGTGGCATATACATATTTGTACCCGTTTTCGTGATATTTGGAATTTAAAGAAAATGTGTAATAAAGTATACCAATACAGTGCTTTAATATTACACCCTGTATAATTGAGTTAGTTTTTTTCATGTATTTTGTTATAATATAAATAAATTATAAATGTTGGTAAAGTTAAAAATGCTATTTTTTATAAAGATACATTTAAATAGCAGAGTTACGCTAATATTTTAAGTTAGCTTAGATTTACTTAACCTCGTTGTCATGGAAACAAAAACAAATAACAGACGTGTAGTTATTGCTGTCAACAGACTTAATATAGCTAACCAACATTTGTAATCTCTGTTAACGATGAATTTTAATTATACTAAAGAAGAACTGATAAATATTATTTACATCTATGGAGAAGCCGGCAAAAACGCTCTACTGGCCTCAAGAATTTACGCTCAGCGATATCCCGAAAGACGGCATCCCGATGCAAGAACAGTTAATAGAGTTCGGGAACGTTTTGAATCAACATTACTTACAAAAAAAAAGAAAAAGAACAAAAGCGGCGACACATGAAGAGAATGAATTTCTGGTAGTTGCTAGTGTGGTAGAAAATCCATACTCAAGCACTAGACAAATAAGAAATCAAGGAATAACCCAATCATCTGTGTCCAGAATAATACAAGACACAAGTGTCATCCATATCATGTGCAACATGTACAGGAATTGAGCGAAAACGATTTAAAAAAGAGATTAAATTTTTGTAATTGGGCAGCTGCTAAAATTCAACAACAAGCAAATTTTTTTGACTTTGTTCTTTTTACTGATGAAGCTACGTTTCATAAAAATGCGTATGTTAACCAACATAACTTCCATTTTTATGCAACAGAAAATCCTCGCGTTATCAGGCCTTTGGACCATCAACATAGATGGTCACTCAATGTATGGGGTGGAATAGTAGGTACCAATTTGCTAGGGCCTTACTTTTTTGAGGCCGCCAAGATCTCCTGATCTAAATAAGTTGGATATTTTTTTGTGGGGTCATGTTAAGGAATTAGTATACCAGACACCACCTACCACACAAGACGATATGAAGATTAGAATAAGAAATGTTTTTGCTGACATCAGAGAAAATAAGAGAGAGTTGTTAAGAAATACTTCGAGATCTTTTACCCATCGGATTAATGCTTGTAGAAGACAAAATGGACGGCATTTTGAACACCTACCAAATCAATAACTACTTGTTGTTTTATCTTTAATTGTTATAGTTTTTTACTAGTTTTATGTTAATGCTTATCAAGTTTAAAAAATAGTTTAATAAATGTTATTAGTTGTGGTTTCTCTTAATTATTTGTTTTTATTTAATTTTTAGTTGTCTCAAATTATATTAATTTTTCATATTGAGTAACTAAATGGTAATTCCATGTACTTTTCAATTTATTTTGAGCAATTCTGTCAGTTTTTTAATTCAACAAAAGTATTTTTTTCCTTTCTATGTTCTCTTTACAAAAAAAAATCATTAAAAAAGAACCATGTCATGCAGGGTGTAATATTAAAGCACTGTATTGGTATACTTTATTACACATTTTCTTTAAATTCCAAATATCACGAAAACGGGTACAAATATGTATATGCCACACTTAATATAAATTAAAGGCAACTTAATGGGAAATGCAACCAGCAAATAATATACAGGGCGTTCCATTTAAAAAACTCAAGAAAAAGCCATTTGAAAAATATCAAAATTGATTAGGTGCTAGGAGCACCCTGTATAGCGCATCAAATTTCTTTGGGCACTATCACCTCCCTATTAGTATTGGTTATTTTCTGACAAAGTTGTAAGAAAATATCTGCAAAAATGACGCTATTACGTAGTTTTCGGAAAAGGCCTGCAACGGCCATTTTTTTAATAAAAAATTGAATATTGCAGAAACTATTAGCTTTACGTCAATATCACCTGATACAATTAGTAAGACAATTTTCTTCGCAATCATAATATGTTATAATATACAGGGCATTCCATTTACAAAAGTTAATTTATTTTCCGCTACGCCTAAATGCAACACCCAGTATAAATGAAAATAATTTTACGTTGTAGAAAATGATATGCCAAACAACTTTTGTATTAAATATTTTTTTCCATCTCTAAAGATAATTGCTATATCTACCAACGCGACTCTAGTGACTCACCCTGTATATATATATATATATATATATATATATATATGGTAATAGTTGTTGGGGAATCCAGCAATAGTAAACGTTTTAAATAATTAGTACATTCTTTATTATTTCACCAAATTTTCGCGTGTGGATACACGCTTCTTCAGGGTCATCTGAAGAAACACAACAATTAAAAACAAGCTTTAAGATAATTAAGTCTACTTACAATTTGAACGTCTTTTTGAGAAGAAAGCAAGTCGGTGAATTAGCAAACATAATTGATATCCAAAGCAATCATTGCAGTTGGTTTAGGGGTCGTCTGCCACGAGTTTATCGCCAGCAAAATTCACTTTCACTTTCAGGACACCTGGCGAAAGTCAACTGAACGGCCCGCGTGCAAAGCGCGCCAAAACCAGTGCTGCGCTGAAGTGAACAACATTAAATTCATATAAACAAACCTCCAGAGATAGATTACCGGTACACGTGTTCGCTGACTTTGAATTAACTTCTAGCAGGAAATATGAAACTATTTTTAATCAAACTAAGCATGCTAACTCAATCAAATTCAATCAATTCAGTAATAATGCCAGAAAAGTCAAGTTTTTCAAGGATAACTCGCGCTGGTTTGTCGATCGCACTAGCGTCGGTGTCCCGCAGGCGGTCAAAGATTTTCTTTCATTGGGCCCAAAATTTGGCATACCGGTTAATGAGAGGATGATTCGGGCGGATGAATTGTTGGCTGAGAGTGAGCTCATTCTGGGGTGTTTGGATGGTGAGCACGGCAATATACGTAGGGCTAAGTTGACAAACATTTTGACAAATTACTTAACGCACAAGTCGGGTGTTTTGGGTAATTGGGGGAGGACCATCAGTCAATGCAGGAAATTCCTTAAGGATAACCCTAACGTTTACATACTGAATGCTGATAAGGGTGCCGTCACGGTGGCAGTTGACAGAGACGAATATATAAGTAAAACATTAGCACTTCTAAATGACACAAATACCTACAAAAGAATCAATAGTAACCCTACCTTCAAAACACAAAGAGTAATAATCTCCTTCTTGAAAAAACTAAAGGACAATAAGGAAATAGATATGCCCTTATACCATAAGCTCCACAATACCAGCTCGAATTGTCCTAAACTTTATACGTTGCCTAAAATTCACAAACCGGATGTACCTTTCAGACCAATTGTTTCTAGCGTAAATTCCCCCACATATTCTCTCTTCGTTGATTGCTGGGATCCTTTCGGACGCCTACCCTGACAGTATTTATGATGTCCAGGATTCCTTCCAATTTGTGGATCTGTTCCAGAATTTTCAGCTGCCTGAGGGACACAGGGTGATCTCACTCGATGTAATCTCATTATTCACTAACATACCCTTGGATATTGTTTTTCATATTTTGGACAGGGACTGGAACTTAATATCAGATCACACACAGCTCGATAGGCGATCCTTCTTTGGACTGATAGATCTTATAACTAACAACAGTTATTTTACATTTTGTGATCAGTTTTACGCACAAATTGATGGGATGGCCATGGGTTTCCCTCTCAGTCCGGCGCTTGCGAACATATTGATGGATTTTTGTTTGGACAATATTATTAAGGTATTACCTTTTGCATTTTCGTTTTTGAAAAAGTATGTCGATGACATAATTTGTGCTTTGCCGGAGCGGGAGGTGAGTTCAGTGGTGGAAGTCTTCAACTCTTTTCATCCCAGTATTCAGTTTTCTATCGAGGAGGAGCGAGATGGGGGGGGTGCCTTTCCTTGACACTAAAGTCATAAGAAACGACCACAATCAAATAACCATAGATTGGTACCGCAAACCATCTAATTCGGGCAGATTTCTTAATTACTTCTCTAACCACAGCATATCTCACAAAATTAATCTCATAAAAGGAATGAAAAATAGAGTGTCCAGGGTCAGCCACCCCACCTTCTTGCAAGAAAACTTAAATCAGCTTTCAGGATTGTTCCTAAACAACGGTTACCCTAAAGCCTTAACTAACAAGATTTTATTCAATACTCAGGCGCGAGTTGCCACCCAGTTACCGGCAGTTACCCCTGATGTCAGATATTTTAAATTTCCGTACATACCTCAGATTGCCTCCAGGATATCCGGCGTTTTTGCGAGCAACAGGGTGAGGTTGGCCTTCTACAATTATCACCCATTAGGCAAATATTTTACTAAAACTAAGGATAAAACACAGTTAGAATATAAGTCCAACATTATTTATACAATTCCGTGCGGGGTTTGTGAGCAGGTGTATGTGGGACAGACTTCCACTTGGCTGAAACAAAGGCTTACACTCCATAAGAGTGACATTAGAACTAAAAAATATCGATGCGCATTGGCATCCCGTACAATTAATAACAACCATGAGATTGATTTTGACAGGGTGGAAGTCAAACGAACAGTGCAGGGTCGTAAGAGCAGGGAATTTTTGGAGATGGTAGAAATTAATAACACGCCTAATAACATGAATTTCAGGTCAGATGTGAGTGGTTTTAGTAAGGGTTACGCGTATATTTTGAGTTTGAGACGCGCCAACAATGGCGACTTTGCTGTAGATAGCTCGCCTTCAGCTATATTTTATTTTTGTTTTGTGTTTCATGTCGGGTTGACGTTTGTTTTGTATTTCAACATTCAAAAAATTGTATCAGTGGAATTTCTGTTGTCATGTTGGTCTTGAATACGCATTTGGTGGTGCGGGGCAGCCTGCTACTCACTTCAGCGCAGCACTGGTTTTGGCGCGCTTTGCACGCGGGCCGTTCAGTTGACTTTCGCCAGGTGTCCTGAAAGTGAAAGTGGATTTTGTTCGCGATAAACTCGTGGCAGACGGCCCCTAAACCAACTCCAATGATTGCTTTGGATATCACTTGTTTGCTAATTCACCGACTTGCTTTCTTCTCAAAAAAACGTTCAAATTGTAAGTAGACTTAATTATCTTAAAGCTTGTTTTTAATTGTTGTGTTTCTTCAGATGACCCTGAAGAAGCGTGTATCCACACGCGAAAATTTGGTGAAATAATAAAGAATGTACTAATTATTTAAAACGTTTACTATTGCTGGATTCCCCAACAACTACTACCATTTTTATTCCAACGGCAAAGACTCCTTCTCCTATATATATATATATATAGTTCGTATTTTTGTGTTGGTCAATTATTTGAAAAGAAATTTAAGCTATCATTTTTCATTTTGAAGATATCCGCAAAAAAAACTGAAATGTTAAGGTATCGTTTTTAATTTTTTATTCAAAACAAAATGTAGCTAGACATTTGAAACATAAAATTCTATAGCTACTTTTTAACAAGGAATTCAGTGTCATTTTTTAATTTGAAATAACATCAAAGATGGCGGCGTAACCATGGCCAACTTTTGTTTTTCTTATGGGCGCCATGTTGTATTTTGGCATTTGCCGATAGTGGTCTCATTTCCGCAATGTATAACATGTTAGCCTTATTTTGTAAAATAATGATGTAATAATCAAAAAACCTTCAGGTACCTAACTGGAGCTTTGTTAAAGACTGCCGAACAAAATGAACTTGGATCAAGCGGCGCGCTCAGCGTTGGGTTTGCCATTTAACCAAATAAGCATTAATTGTGGTTGATTGTGGATGTCCAATACCGTTTACCAATAACGAAAAGCGTGATATGATAAGGGTTTATTATTGTTCTTATGGAAATGCCCCATCGTACAATATTCCTAACATTGAACAGAAATTTAGCGGACCATGGATTATTTAGTAAACCCCGCAATTCTTATAATCCTCATAGAAATGTTGAAAACGATCAAAGAGATATTTTGGAAATGGTAAACGTTAGATTACCATAATTTGCAATGCTTCAACTACTGGTTTTTAGATAAATAACGATCCTCGGATCTCTACGCGGGAAGTGGCCTCTAAGTTGGAATTGCCGCAAACACGTGTTTGGAGAGCATTACGAACAAAGAAATTGTAACCGTACAAACCACACACAAGTCAAACTTGTGTGTGGTTGTAGTTGTACGAAATTATTTGAATCAACAATTTCCAAATCGCTGGATTGGTGATGGTGGAGTGGTGGAATGTCCTGCTAGATCCCCTGATTTAAGTCCTCTGCACTATTTGCAATGCTTCAACTACTGGTTTTTAGATAAATAACGATCCTCGGATCTCTACGCGGGAAGTGGCCTCTAAGTTGGAATTGCCGCAAACACGTGTTTGGAGAGCATTACGAACAAAGAAATTGTAACCGTACAAACCACACACAAGTCAAACTTGTGTGTGGTTGTAGTTGTACGAAATTATTTGAATCAACAATTTCCAAATCGCTGGATTGGTGATGGTGGAGTGGTGGAATGTCCTGCTAGATCCCCTGATTTAAGTCCTCTGGACTATTTTCTATGGGGAACTGTGAACGACGAAATTTATCACGATACTCGCAAAAATATCGACGATCTGCGGGATCGAATAACAAATGCGGTCACTGCTATTCTGGGAAGAACAGTTAGAAGAGCATAACAACATGTAGAAAAGCTGGCTCGGTTTTATGCCTTCAAGAAAATGGCGACCAATTGGAACAATTATTAAAATAAGCTTTTTGTTGTATAAACATGCTTCTTTTACAATCTGAATGTTTTTAATCCAAAGCACTCGGGTCAATTCGGCGCCGGCAGTCTGTAACGAAGCACCAGTTAAGTACTTGATAAGCACGACAAACAACGAGAAAAAGAAGAAAGTTTGTTATTATTAAGCCATTGTTTTAAAAAATAATGTTAACATGTTATACATTGCGGAAATGAGAAAAAACACGTCGATCGGAAAATGCCAAAATTCAACATGGCGCCCACAAGAAAAACAAAAGTTGGCCATGGTTACACCGCCATCTTTGATGTTATTTCAAATTAAAAAATAACACTGTATTTCTTGTTAAAAAGTCGCTGTAGAATATTTTTGTTTCAAATGTCTAGCTACGTTTGGTTTTGAACAAACAATTCAAAACGATATTTTAACATTTCAGTTTTTTGCGGATATCTTTAAAATTAAAAATGATAGCTAAAATTTCTTTTCAGATAATTGATTGGCACAATAATACGAAACTTTGCCAAATTTAAACATAAGCTATATATATATATATATATGTTACGGTATATATATATATATGTTACGGTCACAGTGATAAATAGGTTATTATTAATAATTACCGGTTATTATTAATAATAGCCAAGTGGCGAGGTTAAAGTGAAGAATTTATCACATGAACCGGCTATTATTAATAATTTCCAGCATGATGTGGTCAATGTGATATATTTCAATTCGATATTGCATTAAGGTGATGCTACAATATAATAGAGCCTCAGATTTAGAATTCTGTTAGTATCTACATAATCGCCACACAATTCACTGGGTTTTCAGTGCTGGGCCTTTAGCGACGTTAGTCCTGACTAACTTATTTATCTGCGGTTGTCTGCGGTAGTTACGACCGCTGCCACTGCATGGGATGCGCTCGCCGTTTGGCAGTCATAGCGGCGATTGAGTAGACACTCATGGTACAACGTAGGAAGGTATGTGCATATCGGGGACACGTTTTGGTATCTCGCGCGTTGCCCCGTCATGCGCATAGGGTTTGTTTACGCACGAAAAAAAGGCATCGTACGAAAAAAATTTCAGACAAAAGATTCTTCTTATTTAGCGTAAAATCATAATATATTATAATAAAAAATTTGGGTATTCCAATTTAAAAAAATGAAGCCTCATTTTCACCGATTGTAGCGCCTTCTGCAATGAAACTGATATTGTTATCTCATTTCCCCCTTGGAGTCCTACAAGTCTATTTAAGACAGTTTTGTCGTACCATGCATATTTCGTGAGATCTTTAGGAGTCTCAAGTTAAAAAGACCATCCGGTATATATATATAATAGGACGTTGCTCCTCTGTTTAGTAATAATTGTTTTTAGACATTTACAAAGACCTACTGAGTGATTTTGAACCGGACATGTTTCATATGGGTGGAGATGAGGTTTCGCTATTGTGCTGGACGAATAATGACGAGATTGCCGAGTGGATGATGGAAAAAAGGTGGATGGCAGATAAGGAACATGCAATGAACCTATGGAATATCTTCCAAACTGAGGCCTACAAACGACTGTCAATGCACGCCAAAACAGACACACCCATAATATTATGGTACAGTGACCTAATTTCTGACAAGTACCTATCGAACAAAACATACATTGTCCAAGTATGGAATAGTAAGAGCAACATCAATAAACTTTTAAAATTAGGTTTCCGTATTATACTGAGCCACGTTGATAATCTATACTTGGACTGCGGTCCAGTACCGTGGTGTAGTACTTACAACACCTGGGAAAGAATTTATGAATATAAACCTTCGTTAGCAATAGGTAATTACTCTTTCTATAAAACAAGCCTTATTTTAGATTTTATCAAAACTCTCCAGGTAAAGTTACAATGGAAGAAAGTGGATTACTTTTGGGTGCTGAAGTGGTGGCGTGGTCTGAGAGAATTGATGAGTCTTATTTGGACAGTAGGATTTGGCCTAGGGCTTCATCAATGGCAGAAGTTCTATGGTCGGAACCTTTCATGAACACAAGCGAGGCTAAGCAAAGATTCTATGTACATCGCGATAGATTAGTCATGGCAGGGATTGGTGCTGAAGCCTTGGAGAATGAATGGTGTGTCCAAAATGATGGCCAATGCCTAGATTTGTAGTTACACATCGCAGTTAATTTCTATAATATTAATGTTAACTATATGTCAAATAAATGTTATTTTCTTCTTCTAGTATTGTCTCAAGCCATAAAGACATATTCATATAACATCTAATTTCAATTTAATAAAATACACCAATGTGAATTAACTGCTGTATTTTGCTTTCAACTCTGTCAATCAAAATTATTGATATAAAATGGCCAATGGACGTAATTGAAATATTGCAAAACAATTTCATTTTAGGTATTTATAATATAACAAGAACTGCTTGAATAAAAACATTTTTTCACTGCCAAGTAGCCATTTAGCGTAAACATACATCAGGCAAACTCTGTACGATGTGAGCATGGACCGACAAATAAAAGGAAACTTGGGCTGTGCCAATTATGTCGTGGTTTGGAAAAATGCTGATGTATAGGAAGTCCCAAAGAAAAATTAAAAAATGTACGCTGCCTCATAACAATTTAAACTAAACTAAACACGTAATTTGACAATAGCTTTGTTCGTTGGGTCTGTCAGAGTAGCTTAGAGCAGCGTTTCCCAACCGCCGGTCCGTGGACCGGTGCCGGTCCGCAGAAATATTTTACCGGTCCGGGAAAAATTTCGCCCGTATCTAGGCAGTTCAGCGCCCGGCGCCGTGGGGGCTTGCTCTCTTCTGTGCAGCTACGAGTCATTAACGGCAAGAACATACATTTGTAGGAATTTTTTTATAAATATAGTAGGCGTCGCAAATTGTGTGTTGCTTAACTGTTAACAGAAGATATATATGTGGCTTCTGTTGTATTTACATATATTATTATATTATTTTTCTATACTTCATAACACTTGCTATAGCTATCACTAGATGGCACTAATACCAGTCAATAGAAAAGCGTGTAAAACATGCACAAAAAGTATATTCCAAATACATACAGTGTGTCCACGAAAGTCCGCACCATATGGAAACATTTTTTATTGTGTATTTCTCAGAAAATTGTATTATTTATAAAAGTTGGCGGCTCGTATGAAACCAAAACTGCAACCGTCAAATATGTTAGTTTCGGGGCCATATACCAAGCGATTCAGAATATATGAATTTGTGATAAGAATAAAGTACCTGTATTTTCATTATTATCGATAAACTTTGTTAGGAAATGTTGTTTAGAAGTAAAAATTCAAATCTGAAATCAGAGCCACCTACTATGAAAATACATTTATTGTATACATTTTTTATATTTTTTGTTATTTTGGTATGATAACTAATGTTTATTTAGAACTAACGCAAAATTACTTATTTTCTTGGTGCGAAGTTGATATTTCACCCTGTAGATATTAATATATCATACAATAACTAATTCAGGAGCGTGACTTACCTTTAATTCAGTTAATATTATTGACTATAGATAGGTTTATCATCGTAGTTATCCATCTACACCTAGCGATTCTCAAGTGGTGGTACGCGCGGTACTACCACTTATGAAATTTTATTTTTACTGATAATATCTTAATAAACATAACTGAAACCTCAATCAATTGTGTCTTGAATCAATTATTTTATGCAAGAATGTATCTTCTTACGTACAGCAGCACAAAACACACCAATAACCACCTAAGTATAGGTTCTTGTATAGGCAACCCAATGATACAAAAAAGAAATAATATGAAACAAACAGTTTATTTTCTTTATGCAACATTGTTTAAATTTTAAAATAAGATACACCAGTTATCACAGGTGGATATGAAAAACAAAAGCATTATCCAGACATTATCCATTTAATCGTATTCACTGCAGTTTACGTTAGTTTATGTGCTGTAACTTTTAAAACCATGCTTACACTTCAACAAAAAGTTGAAATTCTTTTAATACATGGAAAAAATAGAGCGCACCGAGATGTTGCTGCTATTTTCAAGACATCCACACAACTAAATTGCCCATTCAACCATTTCCAGGATAATGAGAAAATTCAAACAGACTGGGTCTGTTGAAAATAGCTTCAAGAAACCCCACAAAAATATGTTGCCAAAATGAGGAAACAAGTTTGCCAGTGTTGCAAGAAGTAATCCAGCATAAAACGACTTCTGTTCGACAAATTGCTTCACACAGCCAATGCAGTAAATCAACAGTACATAAAATAATAAAGCTAAACAAGTATCACCCTTATAAACCAAAATTTATAAGTGCACTAAAAGAAAGAGACTTCGACATCAGGTATGACTATACCATCTGGTTTGAGGTGAAAATGAAAGAGAACATAGTTTTTTTTTTTGGACAGATGCGGCAACATTTACGTCAAATGGGACGTTTCTTCAGAAAATTGCCGGTGGTGGGCACATGAAAACCCGAACTTTACTGTAGAATGCCGAGATCAGTACCATTTTAAGACTAATGTGCTGTGCGGTATTTTGAATAATCAAATATTTGGGCATTTTTTTTCGTCAAAATTTAAATGGGAAATTATATCTTCAGTTCCTGAACAGAGAGTTGTCACCTTTTTTGCTGTTAATTCAACGGGCGTTAATTTGGTTCCTGCTTGATGGTGCGCCCATATACACAATATAAACTCTGTCTAGAACTTTTTAAATCATAAATTTGGCCATCGCTGGATAGGCAGAAATTCGGAATCAAGATCCTGGCCACCTAGATCCCCCGACTTTACCCCGTTTCATTTGTTTTTGTGGTTTTACGTAAAAAATAACGTAAACAAATAACGTAACCGACCATAAATCATTTAGAGGAAACTATACATCATTTTAAGTAGTAGAAATAAAATAAGTTCATAGATAATAAATCAGCATTATTAACATATTCATAATAGTTATTAACTTAATAACGGGTAAATCAGTCATAATTAATTCAAGAAACAATAGATGTTTGATGCTATAGTTATTTTTATTAAATGATTATCAGTGAAAATAAAATTTCATAAGTGGTAGTACCGCGCGTCTCACCACTTGAGAATCGCTCGCTGTAGATGGATAACTACTATTATAAACCTATCCACAGTCATTAATATTAACTGAATAAAAGCTAAGAATTAGTGAATTAGTTATTGTATGATATATTAATATCTACAGGGTGAAATATCAACTTCGCACCAAGAAAATGAGTAATTTTGTGCTAGTTCTAAATAAACATTAGTTATCATACCAAAATAACAACAAATATAAAAAATGTATTCAAATTTCCAAAAAATAGATTAGAAAGAACCTTTTAGTACTATTGGCATTTACTAATATTTGTCACAAGAGTAATAATTAACGAAAAAACTGAAAATATTTTTTTTTCAAGGTAGGTGGCTCTGATTTCATATTTGAATATAATTTTTACTTCTAAACAACATTTCTAAATAAAGTTTATCGATAATAATGAAAATAAAGGTACTTTACTCTTATCACAAATTCATATATTCTGAATCGCTCGGTATATGGCACGGAAATTTACATATGTGATGGTTGCAGTTTTGGTTTCATATGAGCCGCCAACTTTTATAAAGAATAAAGTTTTCTGAGAAATACACAATAAAGTTTTTTTCCATATGGTGCGTACTTTCGTGGACACTGTATAATCTTTTATTCTGAACTACAATATTGTACGATCATTAGTTTGGTAGTGGCAACATTGCTCACCTTTACTTACAACTTACAACATAGTTTACGACGATACGTGTATGCTCCACCCCAGTATTGTGTCAGATCGCTTGTCTTTTATTTTATCGCGCTCGAGCGTATTGTTTCTGAATATTGTGCGTTACAATGTGTGGGGTTTCGGAAAATAAATTTTCTTTCGTAAAACTTGAAGCCGTACAAAATGGAAGTAAAAAAAGTCAAACAGCAAAACCTTCTAACTTTCTTTGGTAGAAGCAAGGACAATATTCAGGAGAAAAGTACTGATGGTATCGAAATTATGCCAAGTACCAGCTTCAAGTGTAGAAGGACCACAGAAAAAGAAATGGGTCGATACTTCTGAATATACAAGACAAACAAAAAAATCTGATGTGGTCAGGCACATGACTTTATCATACTATATATAAAATTAATAGTTTAGCTGCATGAGATTCTATTTGACCGAGATCGGCCATGTCTGCATTAAAATAAAATTAGTAGAACTAGACAGATATGTCGATTAAAGCTGCCTTCGGATATTGTACTCCGTTGACACCGGGTGCACCGTCCAAATGACACTTACGTGTTATTGGGTGTAAAAAGCGTTGATTGTCAATGAATATAGATAGTCAGCCATGGGTAGTTGGGGCCTTAACATCCAGAGGGCAGGGTTTTTTGCAAGATTCATTCACAAATTATAGCCTTTTCGACTTATATATTTATTATATATTTATGCTCGACCTCAGCTAGTTCGCACCAAGTGCGTGCATAGAACTGTATAAGTCGAAAACGCTATAATTTGTGAATGAATCTAGCAAAAAACCCTGCCCTCTGGATGTTAAGGCCCCAACTAACCCATGGCTGACTATCTATATTCATTGACAATCAACGGTAAAAAGTGTAATACAATATCCGAACGCAGCTTATATTGACAGAAGTTATTGTCAAAACATTAGGGTTTGACACTACCTACTGTCATTAGAATCAAAAAATCCGACAACACCTTGCTACTAGTTTTAATGCAGTACGACCGATCTCGATGAAATAGAATTTGCTCATGCAGCTAAACTATTGATTGTACCAAAAAATGTCATAGTCATAAATTATTCAGAATTTCCTCTTCTTTAATTTATTATTTAACTATTTCGACGAAATTCCAGAAATGGCGGCTTATTTGCAAAATCTTAAAAAAATGCTAAGACTAAACCTCCAGTTCCTTTGGACCCTTTTCAACAGAAAGCTTTTCAGCTCTAACTTTGGTTATGAAACTTCTAAATATGAAGTTTCGTCCTGATACCTTTAGTAGTTTCTCCGGAATCGTCGTCACAAAAAAACGAGTACACACACACATACACACACACACACACACACACACACACACACACACACACACACACACACACACACACACACACACACACACACACACACACACACACACACACACACACACACACACACACACACACAGACATTTTTTTGTACCTTGGTCAAAAATGTTCAGGGGACCCAAAAAGACATATTTCCGCTAAAATCTCGAAATTTTTTTTTGGCACGATTACAATACTTTACATACTGCGTATGATAAAGTAAAAAGAGAAATCGTAACTTTATTAGGCAATATGATAAGGAGTATGTGCAGAAAGTCTTTCAAATGAAGCTATGAAGCCTTCAAAACTAGCTCGTCATTTGCATTCAAAACATAAACATTTTACTGATAAGCCACTGGACTTTTTTGAATACACGATCAGATGAAAATTCAGAAAAGTCAAATGAAAATTATGATGACTACTATAATAACAAGTCACTGCTTCAAGAGTCTTAATTCTTGGCTCTTCGTATAGCTAAAACAAAAATCCATTCACTATTAGTGAGGACTTAGTAAAGTTTTGCGTCTTAGATGTCGTTCAAGAAATTTTGGATCCCCAAGCTGCTACAAAATTATAGGCTGTACTACTATCGGATACCACAACCGAGAAGAATTAATGACATGGCCACCGATATTGAAATATAGTGTGTGTATAAGAGTCCACTTTTAAGTCGAAAAACGTTTAAGCATGTACAGTGTAAAAATCAATTTTATTCAGAAGTTACATAAATTACACAAGTCTTTAAAATCACGTATTTTAGCAAATAATCAAAATGGCGGCATACCGGCATTTCTCCTCAAAACTCGTTTTACAATCATCCAATACGTTGGGTCGGGTATCTCAGCCAATTCATAACCGATTGACTTGAAATTGAGTCAATCTTCTCCGATACATATACCAGTCCAGCAAGTTTTTTTAACGAAATTTACAAAACTTTTTTTTGGTTACAGCTATTTGGTTAAAAAGTTGTCGAATAAAGATTGTTCAATTTGTGTTCAATAACATGCCAAACTGCAAAAAAATACTATTTGCTAAAATCCTACGTACTGGACTGGGTTTTGTATCAGAGAATACATAAAATCTGTCTATGTAGTAATTTTAAATCAATCAGGTGAATTGGTTGAGATATCCGACCGTTTTTGAAATGCCAATGATTATAAAGGAAAAGACTTGTGTCAAACAGAAATCTAGCAGAATATTTGATTATTGAATAAAATTGATTTTTACACTACTACTAGGTACATGCTTAAACTTAGGTATCATTTTTCTACCTCCAGGGGTGGTATTACCCCTTAATCGTCAGCCGGCCAGCGAAATATTTCTCCTACTTTTGCCGGTCCGTAGGCGTAAAAACGTTGAAGAACGCTGGCTTAGAGCAACTTAGAGTAGGCGTATGCCGTTCGTTGGGCATTTGTATTCTGTTCGTTGGAATTCGAGCAAGTTCCGGTAGCAAAACCGAAGCAGCTTGCAGCAGTTTTTCTTGACCCTGCTCAATAGTAGGAGTGTATTTAGAGCAGCTTAGAGCAAGTTGTAATCTGTTTGCGTTTTGACAACACGCTATTGTAATATGTCAGTCAGTACCGATCATCATGCACTATACATAAATTAATACTGATACTGCCACGCTAAGCAAAAAGGTCGTATCTGACAATTTGTTAGCACTTTACCGTTTCCGATCAAATCTAAAGATGGAATGATTGATTGTTCATCTATTAAAGCTAAAATATAGAAGAACACTAGTAAAATGGGCAGGCCTAATAGGCCTGCAAGTGCCGTTCTGGGTAGACGCGTGACTATACTCCTACGTTCGGCGCGAAAAGAAAAAATATCAACAGCGGGGCTGAAAATCGACGAAATCAAAAGAAAATATGCCTAAGCTCTGAGGATAGGAATTTAGGACCGAAAATCGGCGCCTGGGCGCCGATTTTCGCTTCTCTGGGGTTCCTTTCCCCAATTTGCCGATTTTACTTTTAGTATATTATAATAATAATATTGTTAACAGCAGCTTTATTTTCAATACAATTAGTTTACAAATTAGAACACGTAAATCGACGATATGTTTGACAGCTAATCAAATACATTCATAATAATTTATTTTTATTTTCATCCACATGGCAACGCAACTATGACCGGTACCTTGATATTTATCCTAACAACCAACGTAACACTACGTTGCTAATCGCGATCGCCAGCTTGATGATCGATGATGCTAACACGGCCATTCTGACGTGTTTCGCTCTCGAAACAGCTATATCTGTGTATTACTTCTACCAGACATGGCTGGACAGTTGACTTCATCATCTGAAACACAACATATAACGTTTAGTCAAAACGATTTTTTTAACAGGCAAGCAGCTGCCTGTATACTAGCCCAAACATGACTATTTTACAACTTTACAGCTTTACTTTTTCCTAGACCAAGCTCAGAGGTTCGGGTCGAGCCCGGGGCAACGTGTCTTGTCTAACTCAATTCCTAGACCAAGCTAAGAGGTTCGGGTCGAGCCCGGGGCAACGTGTCTTGTCTAAATCAATTCCTAGACCAAGCTCAGAGGTTCGGGTCGAGCCCGGGGCAACGTGTCTTGTCTAATTCAATACATCTACAAAGCCTAAACTTGACTACATTACTGAAATGGAAACTACATTATTAATACAACTGCCAATAACCGCGATGCACTACCTGAATCAACAGCTTCATCGCTTTCTAACAGCTCAATTAAATCCGACAAGTTTTCTGACAATGTCCAGTCAACTGGCCAAGGCCTTAACTGTTCCTTGGCTGCCTTGACAAATTTATTCTTACCGACCCTCTTCATCTCATATCTACCTTGTGCATTGATGGCTACTATCTCGTAAGGTCCCATAAACTCAAACTCCGTTTTGCTAGCATGCATTTTGCTAGCACGATGAACGAGAACAAAGTCGCCCACAGCATACTGCCTGGTATCTTTTCGCTTTTGGTTTATTCGTCGCTCGTTTGGCTTTGAAGCATTCAAACGTTCAGAAACGCGTTGACGATCAATGGTCATGTTGCGTACAGGGGACAGATCATGCCCCAAATCCGCAAGCTGCAGCTTGAATAAGGGGAGTGCTGGATTCAATTCCAATCAGCACTTGTAGTGGTGATGCCTTAATTGATCTCTGAGTCGTGGTATTTTTAAAACTAATTGAATTTTCCACAATGTACTCGGCCAGTCCTTTCTAACCCTGGTTTCAACACGAATTAAGTTCATGATAGTACGCATGTACCGTTCTACCTGACCGTTAGCTCTATGTATATCGGGAGTAATAAAATGATAATCAACACGCCAAGCATCTAAGAGAGCGCATATTTTTGAATTTTTAAAATTTAAGCCGGCATCCATGACTGTACATTTTGGGGCACCAAACAGAGAAATAAAATGTTTCAATACCAGCTCGGTTTCAGAAGATGTCATTGATTTCAGTGGCAGTAACTATTTAGTACCGTCTACCACTGGCAAAGGACCTAGGCAATCTATATGGATCGTGTGCATGGGAACACTGGGCTTATCACTTAATTTGATCAGTCCCTGTAAGGAACCAGTACGAGTTTTCTTAACAGCACAGACTAAACAGTGCTCAATATATTTTCGGACAAATGCCCTCAAATTGGGAAACCAAAAGTGCTTACGAATCGAATCAAGCGTCTTGTCGGAACCTACGTGACACTGTTCATCATGGAACAAACGCAACAACCCTAACCTACTATGTCTCGGCACAAAATACCTAACAACTTTCTTTTTATTGGGCAACAGTGTTTGGTGACAAAGCAAACCGTTCTTTTCAACATATTGGTTACAGTCAAGCCTACCTTCCCGCAACGATGTCAAAAGTTGTTGAACTTCGGCATTAGCCTTTTGCTCTATGTGCAACCAGCTGTCATGATGAGAAACTCTATTGACCGAAATATGATTACGACTAAGAAAATCGGTATGAGGGAGCGAGGAACCCTTGCGATAAATAATTTTAAAATTAAAATCTTGTAAGTAAACCCACCACCTTGCAATACGGGGAACAATTTCCTTTTTACGTTCTGTAGCTTTCACAGAATTGCAATCAGTGATTATACTCAACTCTATTCCAATTAAATAAACTCTGAAATGTTTTAACGCATTAACAATTGCCAAAGTCTCTAACTCAAACGAATGGTATTTGGACTCTGCAGGAGTTGTGCGCTTACTGTAATATGCTACAACTTTGTTTTGGCCGTCATGCTTTTGCATAAGTACTGCACCATAACCAAGTGAGCTAGCATCGGTATGCAATTCTGTGGGTAGCTTAGGATTGAAAACTACAAGTAGGGGCTCTGATGTCAGGCAGTCAACAAATATTTTTTGGCTTTATCGTGTTCTTCCGTCCACACAAATTGAACATTCCTTTTTGTAAGAGCAGCTATACAAGATGTTTTTGTAGCAAAATCAGGGACATATTTTCTAAAGTAACTTGCGAAGCCCAAAAACTGACGCACTTGCTTTACGTTTTCTGGAGAATTTACTTTAGTGGGTGCTTCTACTTTACGCGAACCTGGACGAACTCCAACAGATGATATCTCATGTCCCAAGTAATCAATCTTTGACTGTAGAAAGAAACACTTAGCAATATTTAAAGAAAAGCCCGCAACTTTCAGAGATTCTAAAACTAGTTCGAGAGATTGTAGACCCTCTTCTACAGTCATAGAAGGAATGAGAATATCATCAAGATACACTAGAGCAATCGTATCTTTAAGTTTACCTAAGGCTTTATTAATAGCTCTTTGAAACACGGTGGGAGCATTTGTCAAACCGAATGGCATTCTGACATACTCATAATGTCCGTCCGGTGTGACAAATCCCGTCTTTCCAATGGAATCGGGACTAATCGGAATTTGGTGAAAACCGGAAAACATATCCAAGGACGTAAAAATCTTTCCGCGACCTAACTGATCTAGTTGATCGTCTATTCTAGGCAAGGGGTACCTATCTTTAATTGTGTGACAATTTAGTTCACGAAAATCGACTACCATTCTATAAGCACCATTCTTCTTTTTACCAACAAAATTGGACTCGAGTATGGAGAATTGCTTTCACGTATAACATTATTGCGCAGTAAACCGTCAATTATTTTTTTTACCTCAACTCTCTCCTGTGAAGCCAGTCGATAAGGGCGCCGACATACAACGAAATTATCAATTAAGTTTATATCCAACGAAGTACTGTTGACACAAGACACATTAGTACCACTCGCAATCATGCCAGTATATTTGTTTAACAGAACTGTCAACCGACTTAGGTGAATTTTTGGTACATTATAATTAATTTGTGTCTCATTATCAGTGACGCGGAGTATACCAGGAAGTTGACGCCTAACAATTTGCGTTCCCTCTCTGTCAGTAACCGCGGCCAGCTGCCTGTTTTGAAATAGGTCACACCCCACAATCGCGTCATAATCTAAGCATTCGTAGGGAACTATAAAAAAAGTCAACTTGAAGCATTGCCCAGTTATCTCTACATCAGGTGTAAATTTTGATTCAGATTTCAATTGACCCGGAGTAATTCCGCATAGCAACGTTGGCCATTTTTCGACCTTATGAGCAAAGTGTTCGTAAAATTTACTGGAGATAAGTGACACATCCGCCCCCGTGTCAACAATAGCCATACAAAATTGGTTATCGATTTTAATCACTACCGGTACTACTGTCTTGTTGGAGGATACTAGATTAATCTTCTTTCGACCATCGATTCCGCGTTTGATGAAACACCCGTCTTCGCTATGGCCGATTTTTAAACAGACATAGGCACAGACAGGGCACAGACATAGTAAGATACTGTTGAAAAAACCCTCAAGACATATAGCCGCTGAAGTGATCAAACTCAGTAGGAATAACCTAAGGATGGTGACTGGACTTATAACCGGACACTGCAGCCTCAGGAAGCACCTGCACACCCTACAAATTCTGAAAGAAGAACCCGTGTGCAGACTCTGCAACGAAGAGGAGGAAGACGCCTCTCATGTTCTATTCGAATGCTTAGCATTGACCTCCTGGAGGGAAGCAAACCTTGGAAGAGGAAACCCCTCAACCAACTTCCCAAAAGAAAATTTAATCGGAAGACTCCTCAGCCTTATTAACTGGACGAAGATCTTCGATTAACTACCTGGGCGGCGGCAGTGCAACAAGCCACATGGCTGCAGTGCTAGGGCACCCCAACCCTCAGCCAACGCTCACGGCAACAAACACACTTATGTGGTTTATAATCGGCAGTTGAATTAGATTCTAACGAAGTAGACAAAGGATTTGGTCGATAAACATTATTATTAGTCGAAAAATGACGAGGGTGCCCTTTATATTTATTTGAACGCAAAGACCGACAATTACGTTTTACATGCCCGTGTTTACCGCAGTGAAAGCACACATGTTCTGCCGAAAAATTATCATTGCGAACATTTTGATCCACACGTGCCCTTTTTGCCAGTGGTTCCTTGCTATTACACGACTCTACAACGGGTTTACTCATTGTACTTATGTAACTCACCAAATCTGAAATACTAGCAAAGTCATGCATCACCAAGGAATCACGAATTTTATACTCAGAAATACCAAAAATGATCCATTCGATTAAATCTTTTACACACCACTGAGCTCTAACATTTTTTAACATCGCTAACTTTTGGTGAACGTAACTGACAAATGTATTACACATTGAACTATTAAAATTAGCAGCTTCGCACAGTAGTGTGCCAAGAATTCTTTTTCTAGGAAAAGCTTCCAAAAAATCTCGTTTAAATGTCTGCCAATTTCTCTTACTAGGATTCCAGTTTTCATACCACGATTTAGCATCATTAGTAAGGTAATTTCCCACCCTCACTACTACTTGTAGATCTGACCATCTAAACTCCTCCTTTATATCCTGTATTTGTTGGAGCCAGGTTTCAGCGTCGTCTCTTTCAGGTCTGAAGATCGGCAGGTCCACTTGTTCAGGATTATTGGCTCTGACCGACCGAAGAAGTTCTACCAGCACTTCGTCCATCTTCTACGGGCAGGCGTAAGAACGTTATCCCACTTCTGATGTTAACAGCAGCTTTATTTTCAATACAATTAGTTTACAAATTAGAACACGTAAATCGACGATATGTTTGACAGCTAATCTAATACATTCATAATAATTTATTTTTATTTTCATCCACATGGCAACGCAACTATGACCGGCACCTTGATATTTATCCTAACAACCAACGTAACACTACGTTGCTAATCGCGATCGCCAGCTTGATGATCGATGGTGCTAACAATATAATATATAATATAAATCGCAAAGAATTCGCAAAAGCATAATGTAGTATAGGTTCCATATTTCAAACATTGTTCTAATATTTTTTAATCAGTTATAAACATAGTTTTTTAAAATATATTTAAAACAATTATTACTACAGCAAAACACAAAATAAAGCAACAAAGCGCTAACCTGTTTTATATATCTGTCTGTCGGTTCAGGTTCCCCACCGAAGAGGGTTGACCGCAGGAGGGAGGGGATGTTACAACAGCAGATTGGAGTTTTGTTTTTTGCAGTTCTTTATCACTAATTTTCTCAGAATTTAGACTGAATTCAGAATTTCTGCCTTCAGATTTATATTCATATTAACGAGTACCAATCTTCTCTAGACATAAAGCTAATTGAGTATTATTTTTATTAAGTTAATAACTGCAATATGTAAATTTATTGAAGTGAAACACAAAAATGTTTGTATTCGTTTTTTAATGTGGTTAAATTCATCGAGATAGTATAGAAAGGAGACGCTATGACGACGTTTTTCTTATACTGAAAACGGCGTCAGTAGGTGTGGCTTATGGGACTATACGACGGTCGGTCTGCACAGGCCCGGACTAATTACAATTCTTCTTCTGTAATATTGCAGACAGTGCAACATAGCACATGCTAACTGTATTTGTTTAACTAAAGAAGGTAAAATAGTAAACACAAAAATACTCTGGATTATGGTTATAACCTATAATGTAAAATAAATCTTATATTTGTTTAACTGAATGTAAATTAAATCATATAAGTAACATAAATATGAATATGAACAAAATAAGTATTATACATTTTGTAACCTACTAACCATTAAACAAAACACATTGTATTATTTTGAGCTGGCGATTTTGAGTGCTGGCGGATTTATTTATTTTTGTTTTTTTGATGAATCACACGCACACACGCCCACACGCGCACTCGCTCACGCGCGCATGCACACGCACGCGCACACGCACACACAAACACACAAATTATTTTGTACCTTGGAAAAAATGGTCAGGGGACCCAAAATGACATACAGTAGACTCTCCTATAACGCGGTTCCTACAACGCGAAATACTACAATCGCGCTAAAAATTTTGCGACTACATCTTCATATAACGCGATTCTCGTACAACGCGCATGCGTCAAAATTTGCGATCCTCAAATTCCTATAACGCGTTTTCATAAAACGGGTAATATTAAACCGCGTTGTAGGAGAGTCTACTGTATTTACCACTAAAAATCTCAATTTTTTTTCTCACTATTACAATACTTTATAATACTACACATGATAAAGAAAAATTAAATAAAAAATTTATCCAAATTTATCAGGCAAGCACGCATATTTTATTAAACGTAGTCACTATCAAGATCTACATCACTGTCGCTTACCGAGCTCTCAAAAAGAAAATTTAACGAGAATTTGTCCTTTACATCTATTTTACAAGTTCGTTTATACTTACCTAACCAAGAATATATGTATACTTCAACTGTGACGAGCCAAATTGCGTTCGTTCGGTTCTGCCAATTCTGCTCCTAGCAGCCTGCTCTCACTTTACTCTAAGCTGCTCCTGACGTCAATCTGCCCTGTGGTAATGACTAGTGAACCCAACGAACAAAGCTTCAGATAAGGTTGACGTTTTCGTGGGAATATATTGTGATAGTGGCGGCTCGTAGCTAATATTAGTGGGGATGCTGTTCCAGAAATTTTTTTGTCATTGTTTTAAAAAGGATTGTGTAAAGGGAAAAAACGTATAAAAGGAAAATTTATTCAGAAACTTGATGAAATCGTAAAAGAATTTAGGGAATAAAAACGGATTTCTTATTTACTTTACATACATGTTACAGTTACATTCATTAATTAATTTATGTAAAAAATACATTTTCTTTCTAAAAACTACGCTTTAACAAAATGCAAAAATTAAAAATTTTCCATATTTTTTTAATGTTTCATGGATTGTCACCAGAAATCGTCCACATGCAAAAATTGAACTCGATTGGACAATGGGAAGTAGGTAAAATATCGATTACAAGATTAAATGTAGCAAACAAACAAGTGAAGTTAAGATAAGCGTAATTCTTCTTGTTTTAATTTGCGCGAAAATATTTTATCCTTGGTCTCTGGATGAAAATAGGAATTTTTTCTCTATAGAAAGCACTGCAATTGTTGTAAAATACGTATTGACTTTTGATATGCCATCCGCAGTTTGTAAAACTACCTTCCACTAGCCGAGGGTCGGCAGTCGGCACGGTCTGCACTGCGGGGGCAACAGTGCTTCTCTGTATCCATAACAGGCCGCTGTTTCGCTTGCAGCTTCCTATGTGCGCATGCGCAGAACAGCCAAACATCTCGCCTACTGGAACTGTGCAGATCAAAGTTCCATACAACGATTTTTGAATCTTTTTCTTAAACTGGGGGGATGGCTACTGACATTATGGATTAAGGATTATACTTTGTACAAGTATAAAGAAAGAATTAAAGGAAAAAATACTCATTATATTAAATGTTATCCATAATATTAAGTGGAACTAATATGGGGTGCTGCAGTTCCACAGTGCCTATACGCGAGCCGCCACTGTATTGTGATCTCCCTTATTTGTTGAGAAACACAAACGGTTAAATTGGGGTAAAAGTACACATGGTTATGCTTTCTAAAGTATATTTAACCTTTTTTTTATTATTTTAAAGAACGAATCTCTACATATCTACTTAAACTTTAACTACTTACGTTCAATGTCGCCGTAGCCGTCACGCCAAGGTGGAGGTAGACAGATATGTTGCCGGCGGTGTTGAAGTGTCACCAGTTGCACAACCGTGGTGGAGTGTTGTCGACTATCTTGCGCTGAGCAGGGACGGACTCCATTTTCTTTATTAATATTCTCAACAATGCGTTAAGTTAGAACATACGTTATTTGACAAAACGTGCTTATTACGTCCTTGAGCATATGCTCGTTCAAGGTTAGCCGTTATTTCTGAAACAACCTGTATATCAGCCCGTCAAATTAGGTATTCGCAACAATTTTTACCTGACAGAACATGTACTCAGCACTACAACATAGGTATTCGTCACGACAAAGGCGTACACGGCAGAATGTGTACTCATCACGACAAATTAGGGATTCGTAACGACAATGGAGGACGTCAGCACTACAGATATTGTATTTTCATGTTAACAAACTAACATGTATTTTTTTTAATTAAGTTTCAATTATTTTTTTTAGATTTATGCAACGCTTTAAAACTCTACTTTAAATATGCTTGGTTTGCGAAATTATAATATACAAAAAATTCAGTTAATAGTTATTTAACCAACAAGTATATTAAAAAGAGCGATTAATGATCGAGACTGTTTAACGCGCGAGCGTATAGCGAGAGCGTTAATTGTCGAGATCATTAATCGCCGTTTAATATTCGAGTTGGTTACAAAATTTTTTCGTCGATCGTATTCTTCTATATAGCGTCGTCTACATAGATTTTTCTTCGCCAATGTCTTTTTAGGTTATATGACAATTTATGTAATCTGACACTGACAGTTCTAGAGGGCGGTATGTTTTGATTGGAATGTTTTGATTCATTTCACATATGTTCGATTGGCCAATCAAGCGACGTCTTTACGTCGTGTGATTGGCTATAACAAATCATGAATTAATAGAAATCGTGCATTAATAGAGTTATTTAATAAACGATTTCCTATTCACTAAACTGACTCAGAAATAAACGATCGACGGAAAATCTAGTAAGTAAATTATCTTCAGTCTGGCCGAAGTTAAAATACCCCCTACAGTAAAATACTTTTGGTGAAGAATTTGAAATAAAAATGGAGTTAACAATTTTTTACATAACAAACAGTTATGTATCTGATATATACAGGGTGTTATTAGTATCCCGGCGGTTGATAGTCATCAAATCGTTTGAGAAAGAAACAAATGTTTTATACAAGAGTTGTTTGACTCATTAGTTTCTATAACGTAAAATTATTTTCATTTATACAGGGTGTTGCATTTAGGCGTGACGGAAAGCCAGTACATTTTTTTAAATGGAACGCCCTGTATATCATACCATATTATGAACACTAAGGAAGTTGTCTTTCCAACTGTGTAAGTTATACCTGTGTAAAGTAACTAGTTTCTGAGGTATTCAATTGTTTGTCAAAAAATTGGCAATTGCAGGCATTTCTTAAAAATTACGTTATTACTACATTTTTGCAGATATTGTCCTAAAAATGTTGTCACATAATAACTAAACCCATAGCTAGATTCTGATGTCATAAAACGTTAGATGCGCTATACAGGGTGATCGTAGCATGCACTAGTTTTTAAACATTCTTAAATAGGTTTTTCTTGAGATTTTTAAATGGAACAGCCTGTATATTATTTGCTATTTGAAATGTCCCTTAAGTTCTTTGTAATTTATATTCACTATATCGTATATCTATTTTTACTAGTTTTTGTGATATTTGGAATTTAAAGAGTAGTATGCTATTTAGTATCTTAATATTGCACTGTATTCGGTGTGCTGGGTAGCATGATGTAAAATATTTAAAGGGTTATAGAAGAAGCGATTTAGAACCTATTTAACTAGATTTATTCATATAAAAGTATTACGGTTATCAAAGTATTACACAATTTTATAAGTATATTTTGCAATTTTTACAAACGTACAGCGAGCGAACCTGAGGACCTTGTACCTTCATTTGGGCTCCGAAGTAAACCAGAAACAGTGTAATTTTAGGAGGACTATTGCGAAAAATTGTTCACTTGTGTGAAAATTGTGCGGAGGCGTTTCATTGTAACAGTATATGCGCTCATACACAAAAACAAACAGAAACGCTAAAGCATGTCTTGATGAGCTACGTTTAGAACGGATTTGTATTCAGTACAAAAAAAAACAACAATATCTACTTACTATTGTTAATTGATTTAAAGTTAAAGTTATTTTTCTGGAGAGGCAATTCAAAATTGGGATAATATGAATAATATTGATAATGTGAATGGAAAGTGGGTTATTTGGAAGTGTTTTTAATAGATTGTTTTTGGGCTATGAATGAAAATCTGAGTCTAACGATACCTATCAGCTTGTTTTTGTTGCATATTTGGTTTTTGTGTGTGAGCACATAAATCACATCAAAGAAAATGTCAACAAATTTTCACGATAGTTAACCTAAAAGTACGGGGTTTACTTTAACAGTAATTTGAAATTTTTAAATCGCGTGTTCCGTTGCCATACAAAAATGTCATATAAAATTGTTTTCCGTCGATCGTTTATTTATGAGTCAGTTTAGTGAATAGGAAATCGTTTATTAAGCAACTCTATTAATGCACGATTTCTATTAATGCATGGTTTGTTATAGCCAATGACACGCCGTAAACACGTCGTCTGATTGGCCAATCAAACATATGTGAAATGAAACCTTCCAATCAAAACATACCGCCCTCTAGAACTGTCAGTGTCAAACTACGTAAATTGTCATATAACCTAAAAAGACATTGGCGAAAAGAATCTATGTAGACGACACTAGAAGAATACGATCGACGAAAAAATCTTGTAACCAACTCGAATATTAAACGGCGATTAATGATCTCGACAATTAACGCTCTCGCTACGCTCGAGCGTTAAACAGTCTCGATCATTAATCGCTCTATTTAATATACTTGTTGGTTAAATAACTATAATATGTTGATAACGGTAATCTTTATAAGGATTAAACTGGTTAAATCGTTTCTAAATTATCTCTTCTATCATCACTTAAAGACTTTACATTAAACTACCAAATACCTTATTACAGCAATATTAAAATTTACAATTGCATTACATTTTCGTTAAATTGCAAATATCAGAAAAAATAGTAACATTTGGTGTATGACATACTAGATGTAAATTGGAGCGAAATAAAGGGTTATTACAACAAACACATATTATACAGGATGTTCCATTTAAAAAACTCGAGAAAAAGCCATTTGAAAAACATCAAAATTTACTAAGTTCAATGAACACCCTGTATAGTGTATCTGCTATCTTTGGATACTGTCATCTACCTACTGGCTTTGACTATTGTCTCACATAGTTTAAAGGCAAAATAGGCAAAACTGTCCTTTTTACATAGTTTTTAAAAAGATCCTGCAACGGACATATTTTGGAAAAACAATGGAATATCTCTGAAACTATTAACGCTGTGACTTAGCAACATACACGGTTGGATAAGCAAATTTAGTAGTATTCATAAAATAATAAAATATACAGGACGTTCCATTTAAAAAAATGTCCATACTTTCCGGCACACCTAAATGCAACACCCTGTATAAATGAAAATAATTTTACGTTATAGAAAATGGCGTTTCAAACAACTTTTGTATAAAAAATTTTTTTCTTTCTGAAACGATTCATTATCTATGGACCGCCGGGATACTAATAACTCACCCTGTATATTGTACTTAGAATATGTATGTAACATAGATGTACAAACGCCGGCTATTTGGTTCTTTCCGTGTTACATCGCTGATACGTAGCGGTGTTATGTATCTGTTACCTGTTACATCTCCGTGTAACCTGTTACATCGCTAATACACAAATATGAAGTACAATGCACTCGGCTAATTGTGACATGCGGGTAAATGTGACACTTCTTTCTAACGTGAATCTGCGCATGCTCAAGGTTGCAGCCAGATGTCTATATGCATATACATGCTCGACACTTATTGTCTGCTCAATTAGAGAGTTTAGGCCAACTCCAACATCACGGTAAGTGATCAAAGATTTGATCATAATTGCTAATCTAAACCATCATATAAGAAAATTGTACAATATAGGTAAAACTACGAGAGCTGAAGGTGAGTCATCGCCTAAAAACGTAAGAACAGACGCATGAAAAAGCACTCTGTTTCTTTCTAACGCACGGGAATAGTTTGCAACGTATCAGCAAAATAACAGCTGGAATCGTTGACTCACCTTCAGCTCTCGTAGTTTTACCTATATTACATTCATTTGATATATAATTTTAGTAAATATTGCATTAGAATCGGTACGAAGTCTGTTTAGAACAGATATCATACCCTAACCTTAAAACATAAACAACACGTAGTTAGCAGGGGTATCATATTTAAGGCTCCCGTATCCTACGTCGAAAACGCGCCGATACACCACCCAATAATTCTTGTTTAAATTGTGAAACTATAGCAACTATTCGATTGAATAGGTCCTTACGCAACTGCGTCCACAAAGAATTTCAATATTTATGCAAATTATACTTGCTAATTTTAGTGTTAAAAAAAACTAAACTACAAATATAGAATTGCTTTTTGGTCTTACTGGCGTATGATTATTGTGTACTGTAATATATTATAAAAATACATTAAATGTTACTTATAACGATGGGGTGTAGCTTTTAGTGAACGTAACTAGAATACCGTTCTGGGAGAGTTTTAGTCTGTTGGCATTGCAAAATAGTTCAACGGTCTGTGGATAGATAGCGCTGTTTCAAATTGAAAATGTAAATACAACATAAATAATTTATTTAGATATGACCTAAAGTACACTAAAAATCGGTAATACTGAAAACAATACGTAACATAAAGAATGCCACTTTGGATTTTTTGTCTTCGTGTTAAATAATATAAATCGTAGCTGTCGTCCTATTTGCATTTGAAGGTCGTTTAGAGTTTTTTTTTTTTTAATATAAGCTGTAGGAATAATAACTTAAAATCTATTATTGTAATCAGCGCAAAATGTCACAAAAAAATCTTTAACTTCGAATCAAACTAACTTCAGATAAACGACCTTCAAACTCAGTTAAGTGTCTACGGGTTTTTCAAAATCACAGATGAACTGTAAAATAGTTTCCAATCAAAATGTGTTCAAAACAAAAACCTCGTTGATAGTTTAGTCACAAATTCCCTTTCTTCGGAGCAAAGCTGATACTATATAGTTATACCGTCATTGTAAAGTACAGGCTATACGACAGCTAAATAATCAGACGTTAAAAGAAAAATCAGTCAGTATTTTATTAGTATTTTTCTCCATTTCATTTTTGACATTCTTTTTTGCTGCTGAATTTGACGTAAATAGTAAACAACACAATTTTTTATTTATTTCTATATTTATGTAGATAATTATTAATCATATCGACCCATGCAACAAAGACTATCGTAACAAACTAAACGTAGTTACTATAGTCTTCGTTGCATGAGTCGATATACCTTCCTACCTCAAGGTGGCAGATTTTATTACATTTAAATTGCACAAAGAATTCTCTTTTCTATATGAAAAGGTTCTACGGTAAGAATCATTTAAAACATAAATTGCCCCTCAAGACTGCGTAATAAAATATTGAAATCTTCCAGTTGTGTCGAGCAACAAAAAACGACGAATGATACGATCTCCATTGTATGGCGTTATTTCGGAATGGGCTGCTGCGTTGAAGGTATGATTAGACGAGTCATTTTACGGAGAGCAAAGGTTATGTAATACAACACAATTTGAGTTACCGTCTAATCGTACTTAAGGATATTTAACACAGACCATCTCTGATCTAAACCAGCCGCTAATGACATATCGTGTATTCAGACTAAAGTATACAGAGCTGCTGTCCTTGGATGGTATCGTAAAGTTCTATATGGAAATGGAGCACCTTAAACAATATTTAATTAGAAAATATGAAAACCAGTGAAATTGTGTACGTACCTATCAATAAATCCCTAATAAACAGATAATCGATCAATATTCATTTAGAGAGACACACTCATAAATAAATCGCTCTTGAAAAAACTGCTTACAAATTACAATAACGAACATAACCCTATATTGAGAAGTAGATAACCTCTTATTGAATTGGTATATTCCGTGGTTGTCATGGTTACGAGAAATTGTATACGGTTCGATATTTGTGGTGGGGTGGATTCTTGCCGCAAATTAAAATATACGGGATAATTCCAGATTTGGTAGTTGTGTCGCCATCTACATCTAGTAAAATATTGGTCGGAAGCTCTGGAGAAAAGAGCGGCAACTGAACGTTTTGAATGGGGGATACGGGAGCCTTAAGCTACAATTTACTTGCTAAGTTTTAATTGTGACTTTTATAGAAGTTTAATTGTGACTGTAGTGTCACAATTAACCGTCCTATTTTGTTTCAATTTAGTATACAGGGTATTAGTAAATAAGTGCGACAAACTTCAGGGGGTGATTCTGCATGAAAAAATAATGACAGTTTGCTATATAAACTTATGTCCGCAAATGCTTTGTTTTCTGAGATACGGGTTTTCTGAACCCGGTCGAGATATGCAAATGAAATTTAGTGGGTTTTAAGAGGTAGTTATTGCGCATTTTTTGACATGCAAGTAAGAATTTTATGTTCATCATTGGCGCAGTAGTACTGATGAGGACTAATCCGAAACACTGTGTCTACGGTTGCTTCTTTGTATGACGGAATTGCCCGACAAATACCTTTCTCCTTATATATCTCACCGTCGATTAACCAGTTTTTCCTTTAATTTCCATGGGCTATGGTGTACCTGGGGTGTACCAGTCACCTCCGGCGCGACGTCACTTCTTGTCTTCGAATTTTGAAGATGTTGGGACTGAAGCACCAAATTTGCGACATTGGTCACACCCTTTAGGTCTCCATTTGAGTGTTTTTTCCATTGAGTGTCCATCTTGCTCCTTGGCTATACCGTACTGATGAGGACTAATAGTCCGATACACTGTGTCTAGGGTTGCTTCTTCGATCTTCGTATGACCAATTGCCCGACAAATACCTTTCTCCTTATATGTCTCACCGTCGATTAACCAGTTTTCCTTTTAATTTCCATGGGCTATGGTGTACCTGGGGTGTACCAGTCACCTCCGGCGCGACGTCACTTCTTGTCTTCGAATCCTGAGTATTTTTTTACTGAAGCACCAAATTGGCGACATTGGTCACCCCCTTTAGGTGTCCATTTGAGTGTTTTTTTCATTGAGTGTCCATCTTGCTCCTTGGCTATACCGTACTGATGAGGACTAATAGTCCAAAACACTGTGTCTACGGTTGCTTCTTCGATCTTCGTATGACGGAATTGCCCGACAAATACCTTTCTCCTTATACAGGGTGAGTCACTAGAGTCGCGGTGGTAAATATAGCAATTATCTTTAGAGATGGAAAAAAATATTTAATACAAAAGTTGTTTGGCATATCATTTTTTACAACGTAAAATTATTTTCATTTATACTGGGTGTTGCATTTAGGCGTAGCAGAAAATAAATTAACTTTTTTAAATGGAATGCCCTGTATATTATAACATATTATGATTGCGAAGAAAATTGTCTTACTAATTGTATCAGGTGATATTGACGTAAAGCTAATAGTTTCTGCAATATTCAATTTTTTATTAAAAAAATGGCCGTTGCAGGCCTTTTCCGAAAACTACGTGATAGCGTCATTTTTGCAGATATTTTCTTACAACTTTGTCAGAAAATAACCAATACTAATAGGGAGGTGATAGTGCCCAAAGAAATTTGATGCGCTATACAGGGTGTTCCTAGCACCTAATCAATTTTGATATTTTTCAAATGGCTTTTTCTTGAGTTTTTTAAGTGGAACGCCCTGTATATTATTTGCTGGTTGCATTTCCCATTAAGTTGCCTTTAATTTATATTAAGTGTGGCTTATACATATTTGTACCCGTTTTCGTGATATTTGGAATTTAAAGAAAATGTGTAATAAAGTATACCAATACAGTGCTTTAATATTACACCCTGCACAACATGGTGCTTTTTTAATGATTTTTTTTGTAAAGAGAACATAGAAAGGAAAAAAATACTTTTGTTGAATTAAAAAACTGACAGAATTGCTCAAAATAAATTGAAAAGTACATGGAATTACCATTTAGTTACTCAATATGAAAAATTAATATAATTTGAGACAACTAAAAATTAAATAAAAACAAATAATTAAGAGAAACCACAACTAATAATATTTATTAAACTATTTTTTAAACTTGATAAGCATTAACATAAAACTAGTAAAAAACTATAACAATTAAAGATAAAACAACAAGTAGTTATTGATTTGGTAGGTGTTCAAAATGCCCTCCATTTTGTCTTCTACAAGCATTAATCCGATGGGTAAAAGATCTCGAAGTATTTCTTAACATCTCTCTCTTATTTTCTCTGATGTCAGCAAAAACATTTCTTATTCTAATCTTCATATCGTCTTGTGTGGTAGGTGGTGTCTGGTATACTAATTCCTTAACATGACCCCACAAAAAAAATCCAACTTATTTAGATCAGGAGATCTTGGCGGCCATAACGTAGGGCCTCCTCTTCCAATCCATTTGTTGGGGTATTGGTTGTTCAAAAATTGTCTTACGTTCAGACTAAAGTGCCACCCCGGCTCCGTCGTGATGGAAAATTAAGTTTTGGCGAATATTAAGCGGCAAATCATCTAAATATTCATGTAGATGGTTGTTAAGAAAATGTAAGTACCTTTGACCATTTACGGAACCCTAAAAGAAGTAAGGCCCTAGCAAATTGGTACCTACTATTCCACCCCATACATTGAGTGACCATCTATGTTGATGGTCCAAAGGCCTGATAACGCGAGGATTTTCTGTTGCATAAAAATGGAAGTAATGTTGGTTAACATACGCATTTTTATGAAACGTAGCTTCATCAGTAAAAAGGACAAAGTCAAAAAAATTTGCTTGTTGTTGAATTTTAGCAGCTACCCAATTACAAAAATTTAATCTCTTTTCTAAATCGTTTTCGCTCAATTCCTGTACATGTTGCACATGATATGGATGATACTTGTGTCGCCGTATTATTCTGGACACAGATGATTGGGTTATTCCTTGATTTCTTATTTGTCTAGTGCTTGAGTATGGACTTTCTACCACACTAGCAACTACCAGAAATTCATTCTCTAGATGTGTCGCCGCTTTTGTTCTTTTTCTTTTTTTGTAAGTAATAGTACCTGTTGATTCAAAACGTTCCCGAACTCTATTAATTGTTCTTGCATCGGGATGCCGTCTTTCGGGATATCGCTGAGCGTAAATTCTTGAGGCCAGTAGAGCGTTTTTGCCGGCTTCTCCATAGATGTAAATAATATTTATCAGTTCCTCTTTAGTATAATTAAAATTCATCGTTAACAGAGATAACAAATGTTGGTTAGCTATATTAAGTCTGTTGACAGCAATAACTACACGTCTGTTATTTGTTTTTGTTTCCATGACAACGAGGTTAAGTAAATCTAAGCTAACTTAAAATATTAGCGTAACTCTGCTATTTAAGTATCTTTATAAAAAATAGCATTTTTAACTTTACCAACATTTATAATTTATTTATATTATAACAAAAATACATGAAAAAAACTCTCAATTATACAGGGTGTAATATTAAAGCACTGTATTGGTATACTTTATTACACATTTTCTTTAAATTCCAAATATCACGAAAACGGGTACAAATATGTATATGGCACACTTAATATAAATTAAAGGCAACTTAATGGGAAATGCAACCAGCAAATAATATACAGGGCGTTCCATTAAAAAAACTCAAGAAAAAGCCATTTGAAAAACATCAAAATTGATTAGGTGCTAGGAACACCCTGTATAGCGCATCAAATTTCTTTGGGCACTATCACCTCCCTATTAGTATTGGTTATTTTCTGACAAAGTTGTAAGAAAATATCTGCAAAAATGACGCTATTACGTAGTTTTCGGAAAAGGCCTGCAACGGTCATTTTTTTAATAAAAAATTGAATATTGCAGAAACTATTAGCTTTACGTCAATATCACCTGATACAATTAGTAAGACAATTTTCTTCGCAATCATAATATGTTATAATATACAGGGCATTCCATTTAAAAAAGTTAATTTATTTTCTGCTACGCCTAAATGCAACACCCAGTATAAACGAAAATAATTTTACGTTGTAGAAAATGATATGCCAAACAACTTTTGTATTAAATATTTTTTTCCATCTCTAAAGATAATTGCTATATCTACCACCGCGACTCTAGTGACTCACCCTGTATATCTCACCGTCGATTAACCAGTTTTCCTTTTAATTTCCATGGGCTATGGTGTGCCTGTCACCTCCGGCGCGACGTCACTTCTTGTCTTCGAATCCTGAAGATGTTGGGACTGAAGCACCAAATTGGCGACATTGGTCACCCCCTTTAGGTCTCCAACAGTTGAGAGGACGTAACGACCGTGACTTCGTTGAGGAGAAAACCCAACTTTATAACGTGGGAAATTCGGTCAATGGGCGACTATAACATAGCAAAGGCTGTGCTCGTTTCAATGCGGAGACATGTATCGTCCTTTAATTGTAGTTAAATTGCCTTTACTGTTACCGACGTTCTTGGTTGATGTGCATTTGGTGGTTGTTTTGATGTGGTTTGTCCAATATAATTCAGCGAGCTTTTTTTCTGACTCTGTTTCTCGTTCCTGATGATTATAGAGTGCGGATTCTAAGCATTTTGCTTGGACCGTTTTAATGTAAGCAGTTTAAAAAGCTTATGGATCTCCACGAATTCAGAAAAAATAAAGCATTTGGCGCTATTTTTATTATGCTTTTTTTCCCCGATTTTGCAGATATGCGCTTATTTTGCCATATTTCTGCTTATTTTAACTTTTTACGGATTTTTTTGGGGTGTTTATACCCGTTTTTAGGTGGTTTAGGTCGTACGTCTGCGCATTTGCGTCTCAAAAATCGCAAAAATCACTCAAAAACGCCTCTACAGCATTGTATACCAGCTATAATCGTGAGCGCAACACAACAGTTTTTCGACATTTTAGTGTATTTGAAATGCTATTAAGGATAAATGGCTGTCTGCCACATAGATAAAAATATCCCGAATTAATTATGCAAAATAATAAAATATTCTGCAGAATGTGCATGAAAACGGTAAGTTACTAGTATAATATATTATTTGACGAGCACATAACTAAGGATATAAATCGCGAGCATGAAGTTTATATAAACATGCGAGCGATATTATTATTATTCCCTATCAATCAATATTAGGGTTTCCTATATCTATCTTTAATAGTTTTTGAGATATTGTCACTTTTTCTTTAAATCCATTTTGAATAGTCCCAGTTAATAATGGGGGACAAAATTAGATACGAAATTTACAACGAAAATTTAAATAGTGATAAATATTTAGAAAGTTTGCTAGATGTGCGAACAATTTTTGCGTAATTTTTCCCCTCTATATTTTGCGCCACTGATTTTATCAAATGGACGGTGCACCGGCACATTCTTCGCATGTGGTATCCATTCAACTTAATCAGATGTTTGACGATAGGTGGTTCGGAAATACGGGACCCTGGCGGTGGCCACCAAGGTCACCAGATCTAACACCATTAGACTTTTATTTCTGGGGTCATGTGAAAAGTCAGGTCTATTCCACACCAGTTAATACTCGAGAAGAATTGACTAACAAGAGTAGTAGCCGCCAATAATGGACTTTAGCGACAAGAAATCAAATCAAATCAAGTTAGATAAGTTAAGTTAGATATCCCAAATATATTATTTTGGTTTTAACAAACCTTTTCGATATTTTACTGTTTTCCTGCTGTTCCAAAGTTGTTACATTCCTATAAATGAAGAATAAATCGTTTTGTATTTAGTTTGCATTCTTTTATACTGACACTATCTCAAAAACTAATAGATAGATATAGGGAACCCTAATATGGATTGATAGGGAATAGGATTTCCTGTCAAATGGCGTATCGGTATACAGGTGTTCCATTTGAACAAAAATGATTTTTTTACGTTTGAAAATTCAATTATTGTTGTAAATTTTGAACACCCTCTATAAGATATCATGATGAACTAAACATCGGCTTATTTGGTTATGTTTCTAGTTTTGGACCACCAATCATGAAACTTCTAGTTTCAATAATAACCGAGATATTCAATTTTAAACGTAACCCCGAAAATCACCAACAAAGTAGTAAAATCAAAAAAATTCATAAATGGTGATATTTACGTATAGGGAAACATTATCAAAAATGATGTATTTTGGTACGTAGTAACCAAAAATAAAATAAACATTTCATCATTCCATTTAAAATAACAAATTTGATACAAACTTCCGGTGACTGGAAGTGAAGAAAGAAATAGTAGAACATGAGAAACTTCTAATGTACCAGTTCCTTGAGACACCCAGTATACAAGGTATACGTATTCTTATAACGCTTTTTGTGTGCTTTTTTTCTCATTTTTCGTGCTTATTTTCCAAAAATAAATGCTTATAATTCCGCACTCTACTGATGAAGGTTTAAAGTAAAGACGAAAATTTGAACTAACATAAAGGGAGTTTCCTTTAAATCGCCCATTGACCGAATATAATATCTTTGGAAAGATGAGTAATTGATAATTTGTAACAGTAGTAGTGTTCGATTGCTAGCCGCGCTTAGTTCTGTTCAATCTGATTAGCGCTCACTTGGCTAAAGTGCAGTTCGATTGCTCGTTTGACGTCTGAGCCAAACTGATTCCACCAATAGGAAGCAAGTATTTCAAATTTGCGATCAAAAAGAACAGAACGCGCTCAGTTGTAAAAGATCGCGGCCAGCAATCGAACATACCTTGTGTATATGGGTACATGCATGCATGGGCGCCGTTACATATGGGCAGGGGGGGGGGGACGCTTGCCCCCCCCCCCCTGGATTTCGAAACCAACTACCGCTACGCGAAAAATGAAAAAGATATGAGTGGGCAAGAAATTTGTGATCGATCTTTGATCACAATTGAAGACCGATAAATAGATCTGATCGATAAATTGGTTATTATCATATCAGATGGATCTGTTGATCATGGATCAGGTGGATCTCGCATAACAAACCGAATTGAAAGCTATGTATTTATTTAACAGACAGGTCAGTCGCCGCCCGGCCTGTATGTAAAATATTTTCGCGGATAGGCTTGAAAGTTATTAACTAAATGCCTAGCGGGCAATTAGCATCTTTCGTGTCCCCACAAAGATGCAAAAATGACATTTTCGTATAGTGAAGGATAAAAAAAATTACTAGATAAAAGCAGATAAAAGATGACTATTTCGAACATTATCGGCTATTGTCACCAATGTCAGTTTTATTAGATATTGCGATATTGCCCTCTCGTAACAGTCGCGAAAGAGTCACAAGATGACAAGATACGGTATCTAAATTTTGCGCTGCAGTCCAAAATAAGTATTGTTGTATGCACTTTTATTTGATCGTACTTATTAGTTTCCATTACTTCACAATTTTTGGCACTGCTGAGCAGTTTATCTTAATTACACTGGGTGTTAAACTAATAAGCGTAGAATATATAGATAAGGTATAATAGTCAAATTTTGGTAGTAGACAAAATTTTGATAACGAACTCATGTCCAGATAGACGCAGTTTAGGAACTGCAGAGAGCCGGAATATTGTACCTTGAATATTGTAACTTTAGAAATTGCTTTAGTAAAGTAGGTTGTATAAAGTATCATAGAATAACTCATTTAAAATCAAATAATTTAAAAAGATTATAGATAACCCATTATTGGCCAAAATTGGTACTAAAATTACAAAACTTCGGTTAATGAAAAGGGAGTTTCAAAAACGTCAAATAATAAAAAATTTCAGACAAAAGTTATTTGGTATTAAAAGGGCCATCCATGACAATAGATTCTCCATGCTGTTTGTAATATTTGTACCATTTTATGACTCTCTCCAGCGTTGACACAATACATTTCCGTACATGAGTTCGTTCAAAAGTTAGTAGTTGACCTAACATTGTCGCCTTAAAAGTGTTCAAGTATAATCGTAAAATAAAAAAATATTATTTCGTCGTCGATTATCCTTGACACAGAATTTTCAAATTAATCCACTTTTCTCAACATTTAGTCATTATTTCTCGTTAACGAGGTAAATTTGAAAATAATATTGTTGCCTTTTTATTGTTTATCAAATTGTTATTAAGATATTGTATCAGATTCTCGATGACCATGAGCTAGAAATTATTATAGGAAATTAACAACAATTTTCTCCTAACGTCTTAAAAGGTAATAAAAAGGCTACAATATTGGTTTAAAATTATACAAAATCTTAAATTCTAGAATAAGAGTTCAATGATACAGAAAGAAAATATACTTACAAACAATTATTAATTAAAAATATTAATCCCACATTAATAAACGATAGAAAGACTTGAAATTCACCGAATATCAATATATAATAAGTAAGTGTTGTCGAGCATACAGGGATCACGACCATGGACCATGGCTATTAACACACAAAAATGTGAACAAGAACATTTCACTACCTTAAAGCGATAGAGATTTTTCAGAGTTTATGCAAAATAACACAAAACGAAAATGCTGCAAAACAGTTAATAGCATAGTCCTTAATATTACGTCACCATTTAATACCAAAAAAAATTTGCCCCCCCCCTGGAACATTTTCAAACGGCGCCCATGCATGCATGCCATATTTTTTTAAAACGCCATTTCATGCAAGCGGATAGGTGAAGACATTTTTGCTCTCATTATATAAGTTTTCAAAATTACATAACATTCAAGAATCAAAGTTGGACTTTGTACACTACACAATGTGTACAAAGGTAATATGAAGCGCTAAATACCAAACAAAATATTTAGGTAATTTAATGCATTTAGAAAATCTGGCAAATCCATTGGTTTTCAGATACCCATAATTCGAGCACCTGGAGCAGTTTGCTTTAACGGCTCCACGGTACCTACGCCACTGACTACTGTAATTCGGATGGATTGATAATCCTGATTGGCTGTTTTGATTGATCCTGATAATCAAAACACTACTGCATCGCAAAAAAAAAACAATAAGCACTGTCATTTTTATGGCAACAAATTTACTGGATTAATTTACAAATTTCCAGATAAGTCACAAATCTACAAGTTTATAATTCAGTGATGTATATCTTTTTAGAAAGTTAAATAATTAATAGGTATGCTTTGAAATATCTTCAGTTAAACTTTTCCATTTTCATAGCAACTTAAGAGCCATCTACATTAGCAGTAGAAGGGTTAGTACAATCATTCCTTTAAAAGGTAGGTAACTAACTCTACTAACCTAGCTAGGACAGTTGCCTTTACTACCAAAGGAAAAGGTGCCTTCTACTTGATGCAGGCCTGTATATTACTGGACAGTTTACCTTGAGGGGGGGGTTGAACAAAACCCAAAACTTTAAAACCACGAAAGAATAAAACTACAAATCTTCAGGTGACTAATGGTATTTTTATTATAAATGTAAATATATACACTTAAGAGATAGTGTCTCAAAATTATAATGAGATGAATGAAAACCAATGAAAAAGTTGAGTAAAATCAAGAAGAAAACTGGTTATTATTGTGTCAACGGGAAACTGGCAACAGGCGCGGCTCTTCACGTGGCTCACATCGTCAGTTCCATTATGGCGTTTACTATGTCGTTTTGGTTATTCTTGAGGGCCTTCACCGCCTTCGGACGGCTGACGTTCGCCTGCGTCATGACCAGCTCAATATCCTTCTCCTCGACGCCCGTGTCGTCCACCTCTTCATCAGATTCCTCTGTTATAGGCGGAACGGACGTTGTCGCGTTAGAGGCCGCTCCCTCGGCAGCGGATTCCTTGAATTTCTCGGCGGCAGCAACTTGCGCTTGCTGAGACAGATCTTCGATTTTCGCTTCTCCAAAAATGATGTAGGTGTCGCTGACGGGATTCTTGTACACGTCTGGCTTGTTTATAACGAAGAGAATATTCTTCGATTTGCGGATTGTTACCCTATTTACGCCGGGTACCTTAACACAACGAGAAAACAAAACGTTAATAAAGAGTATGGAGAAATTATTGTTGAAGGCTTTTGTTTTCAGAGAATATGTTTCTTCAGTCTGCCAAGAAGTTCGTCACTGATTTTCAGACAATAATAATGCGAAACCTTGGTAGAATCATCATAGAAACATAAATGTACCTATTAAAATGGTATGTATTTTAAGTTTGTATTATGTTAAGTAGTACAAAAATAAATATGTAAACAGTATTTTTTTTTAAACTCCAGTCAACTTCGGTTACATCGTCCCCGGTTGTAACAAACGTCCGGTTATAACAAACTAATTTGTAAGTCTCGTTTTATTTCCCGTAAAAGCAATGGTTAAAATCATTGGTTATAGCGAACCAGGATATAACGAAACTTCGGACGTAATGAACCAAATGACATCGCAATTTGTTGTACATCCTAGGGGTATTGCAATCTTTTGCTGACATTTGGGAACTATCGCCATGCATATAGGGTTGATAAACACGTAATGTTACAAACCAGACTGCCATTGACGTAAACCCCCGGATATAGCGAACTTACACTAATATTTGCAGGCTATCGGCATGTATGTATATAGGGTTGCAAACTTGTGTTAACTTGTTATTAACCAGACTGCGTGTCGTATGTAATAAAGGGTAATAAGGACTCATTTTGGTGTTGCTGACGCATGCAGTACGTTGTGTTAACGCAAGTTTACCGCAAATGTTAATTTAAGAATAATGACCGACAACAGCGGTTAGGGAAAATCATTCACCACAACGGAAAAGTGCAAACAATTGCGCGAAATACAAAACGGAGAAAAACAGGTGTAGTATATCACAAACAAAACTTGACTAAATAAACGTTCGATACATTTTGGAAAAGAAGGAAGGAATTATTAAAATCATTTGAAGATAAAAATTTACATTCAAATTTATTTTCTTTTTTACCTATAATGAACATTGGCTATAACAACCCAATTTTGCCGGTTCCTTGAGATTCGTTATAACCGAAGTTGACTGTAGTGTCCGACCGAAGGCGAAGCCGATGTTCGGCTTCCTTCGCCCGAAGCCGAAGAAGATGCTAAATAAGTGACGGAATTAAAAACGTTGCAATTTATGATTCGCACTCTACGGAACGATCACGTCTGTTCAGAGAACGGCAACGTCTCGTCAAAACATTGTTAAAAAGTTCATTCGCATTATACAGAACGTCACGTCCGAGGAGACCAACGTCATATAAATTCTGCTATGAATTCTATGCTATAGAATTTATTTTTTTTCATGGCATAAAACAATAATGATTACATTAATTTTTGATGAAGTACATATAATGCACTGTATAGTAATTCTGATAGTTAGTGTAACACTTGCTCATTGAATCATCGCATCTTAAATTTAGATCTATTTCTGTATATTTTGGTATTAACACGTTGACGTCGGCACCTTCACAATTTCAGAACAGATAGGCGACGTCACCCCACGTCACGGCAAATCATCCTTTTCAAGACTATTCTTTTCTTGACGGTCCATGACGTTCCGTATAGTGTGAACGTTACCATATAAAATGCATTTAACAATATTTTGACGTGACGTTCCGTATAATGCGAATTTACTTTAAACTATCAGTTTTCACAATTAAATGTGAAATGTCATAAGCAAAAAATGTTTTAAATTTAGTCTTGTGCTCAGATATAAAATTTGAATATATTATATGAATTAGTTACGTTTTATCTATTGTTTTTATCATTTGTTCATATTTTATCGTTACTCAACATTATTAATACAAAAAATTATGACAACATTTGATAATACACTATTGCTAGTGTTAACTTTAACCTGTATTTCAGTAATAAAAAAAAATAATATCGGAAACATCTATTTATGTTTGAGACTAATTGTGCTGATATAAAATACATGAAAATTTTTTCGAAGACTTTCCGTATTTTCTAATTTTTTTAACTCCGTTTTAAAACATCAAGTGACGTCACATGTAAAATCCTGATTCAAAAATTTTAGATCCTATTATTTTTAATTAGGAACGAGCCACTTCAGTATTGCCATGAACTGGACCGATATCTGAGATTTGAGGAAACATTCTTAATTTAAATGCAAAGCAATTGATACTTCATTCTTGAGAAAATTTAACCATTATTTATTTTTGGTCGTTTTTGTTCTATAAAAATGCTGACTATGGCTATAGAATTGTGGGAGCACCCAGGACTGTTTTTGAATAACGTTGACTCGAGAAATTAAAATGTAGGTCCATTATATGTATAATAAAGTCTATCTGGACACACACTATTTTATTTTAAAAAAACAAAAAACTGGTAGTCAATAATTAATATTAAAACGCTTCAGAGGAATCAGTACCTGCCATCTGCTTTCGCCTTGCAAAACAGGTAAGTTTATATTACTACAAATTCAATATAAAGACTATCTAATTTTCCTTTTAATGGTGATTTTCTATATATTTGTATTGGTTCTTGATGATTATGTGTCAACAAAGGCACACCAAACAAAAAATTATTACCAACTTTTGCAAGATTTTATAAATAGTTTCTGGTCAAAGCAAAATTTATTATCATATGTATTTTGTTGTTAACGTCAGACCTGACCTTAACTCCTAATTCTTTCTAATGCTTCCACTATTGTGTTAGCGGTACTTTATCTATTATATTATAGGACACAAAAAGTAGTTCATGCACATTTTGGCCAAGCACCAAAGTAAACAAACTATCAAATATTTCACTCATCTTTCACATTTCTTGCTACGCATGAGCTATTCGCAAACCTTCAGGTTCGGCTAAACCTTTGGCCAAAGCCAATGTTTCACCAAAGGTTAAATTTTAGGCCGAAGGGAGCTGAAGCCGAAGCCGAAGCCAAATATTCGGTCGGACACTAGTTGACTGTACATATTCTATTAAGACTGCTTTAAGAAACAATATCCGAATAAGGAGATATTTTTACAAAGACCAAAAACTATTACAATCGACTTCAAGTGTATATGGTATGATTCGAATCAGTTTGCTAAATAATTATTACACTACTCGAAAACTTTGTGTTTACAAGTGACATATTCTGAATTGTGTAATCAGTTCTACCACATTGCTGGTGATAATTTACAGTGGTCTTATGTCAAGCTTTTATCAGTAGTGATAGTTGGAATATTGACCACAAAAACAAGTTGGTGACCATGAACCCTAATTTATATCAGTCATAAATTAAGTCGTATTGTTTAAAAAACTCATCAAACCGACATGTAAGGGTTGGCTTGCCAAAATTCTTTCCCTTAGGCCCAGTGTCCACCGTATCGGGCCGATAATTATCGGCCAGTGAGTGAATAGAAATCATTGGTTCTTCTTAACATCATTTAATTAATTTAAGACTGATGATATCAATTGATAGCTTATGGTTCCCGTAACATATTAAAATGCTTAGAATCATAATGAATAGAAGAATGTATAATTAATGAAAAACCATAAAACAGTTGTGCCTGACAGACTTTAATCCTTCATTCTTCAAATCTCACACTTAATTGTAAAAATAAAAATAATACAAAGCGGAAAAAATTTACCATCAAGAATTTACAAACCTATACGAGAATATAAACGGTTCTTATAATCAAAAAATTTAATGTAAGTACATATGTATGTACCAATGATTGTCAATGGATATAGATAGTCAGCCATGGGTTAGTTGGGGCCTTAACATCCAGGGAGCAGGGGTTTGAGCAAGTTCATTCACAAATTATAGCATTTTGACTTATACACTTTTATGCAAGCACCCGGTGCGAACTGGCCGAGTCCCAGTATAATTTGTGAATAAATTTTGCTCAAAACCCTGCCCTCTGGATGTTAAGGCCCCAACTAACCCATGGCTGACTATCTATATTCGTTGACAATCAACGTATGTACTATCGTTAGCATAAAAAACGGGGACAAAAAAACGGGGGAAAATTTGCACTAATTAAACTGGGCTTTGTAATGTCATGTCAGAACGTTTGTCATAGTACATTAATGTCATCTAGATTTTTGACGTAAGAAATAAAAATGCCACAATCGAATGAATCAGAGATGGAAATAATTGAAACTTGACTGCATGATGGAATCAGCATTCGAGAAATTGCTACTGAATTAACTGCAGGCAAGAATACCGCAAAGAATAAAATCGTTGAAACAGGAACAAGTTTGTAGGTTCACGGATACTGTCAAAGTTTAGACTTCATAGGTTGACAAATACAGTCAAAGTTAATGTTACACAACTAAAATTGTTCTGAATTAAGTGCCTAATTTAAATTTGCTGTCCGCGTTTTTTATGCTCACGATAGTACATAAACACATACATACATATAAGTACCAGAGTCCTCTATTTCTACCCTAGAGAGGACAATCTAAGCCAAACTTTTTCCGTCGATTGTTTATTTATGAGTCGGTCACTAAATTGAAAATCGTTGACTAAACAGCAATATAAATGCACACTAACTAATCATAAATGCACGATAACTAATCATACAACTTCATTATAACCAATCGAACATACGTAAAATGAAAACATACAATCAAAACAATCAGATTCTACAGTATCAATCAGTCAAAATGTGGTACCTCAAAAATAAAGGTTGTTATTTAGAAATACTTATAGCATTTTCTTTTGGTAAAACTCAGGCACACCAGTGCACAATTTTGTGTTCTGTTGGAAAATCGATGCAACAGAATCTGCACTCAGTGCCCATTTTTCTCCACGAGCTCTCGTAGCTCGTGTTGGCCAGTGCAATATGGATCCAATGCGTGTTCTGTTGGGATCGCACTCGCTTACCCTACACTCGTGACAAATTGCACCAGTGCACTCGAACCGGTGCGCCCCAGTTTTACCAAAAAAGAAAACGCTATTAATCAGAGGTTTTGAGCAAAAAAAATAAGTTTCCTGATTTGCCGGAAACAAAAAAATAAGACCTAAAGCAAACTGTGCACATGCATTTTTTATTAAAGCACTGTAAGGGTTTTATTGAAATAAAATAGTTTGCAAGTACAATTTATTTACAAGTACTTATTTTATGGTTTTGAACGAAATTATTATAAACCTAGTATGCTTCGAACACACATGTCAATAAAAACATAGTGCAAGTAGAAATTTTTGTCCTCACTTTCCTATGTTCATCCAAAATAAATCCTCTAACAAAAATTGAATTTAATTTTTTGATTTGATGAGTTTAAGTTTAGAATAAACCTGGTATGCAGGCAACTTCTGAGCCAGGATTTGATAAAAGAAAGGTAATAATGTAAGCTTCCTTCTTTGTCTCATTTCATGTAAGGATTTAATATTGCAAAGGAATCTAAGAATATTTAATTGAATATTAAATATAAATAGTATTAAATTAAATATTAAATAATATTAAATTAAATAAATAATATTAAACGGAAATAATCAGATTTTAAAGTTCCGCAAGAAATACCTACCACTTTTAAACCAAGCTTGGACATAATTTTTCTGGCCTTTTTTTCACCCCTTGACTGTTTGGCTTTCGAGACCATGTCCATGGGGAGTCCGGCAGCAGCTGCACCGGGGAACGCAGCTGCACCTGCAGCGTTGCCTGCATCCTCCAATTCTGGAATTTCATCGTCAGTGTCGGTCTGTGTGTCTTCAGAGCTCTGTTCTGGTTTTGCTTCCGCAACCGCGGGCTTCTCTACTTCAGTCATTTCTGGCATCGTTTGTGAACTAGAACGAAACAAACTCATTCATTTGCGCATCGCCTAAAACCTTGAACTTGAAATAAAATCGATACAATCGCGTTTTGGAATGAAGATGACGAAATATACTTGCGCCCGCAAATTTCTGCAGTACTGATACAACAACATTGCAATTGCACGTGCTTCGGTATATTTTTAGATCGGAAATTCACATCTTTGGTTCGCGGGTGACCGAACGTTCAGAGATAAATTAAAATTTGACAAATACAAAACCGTTCACTTCAGAAATATCTGGCGGTGTAAGTAGCGAAGCGTTTTCGGTACACGTATTTATCTATTTAGGAGTGAAACAACAACGGATGGCATAAATATTTGAGAAATAATTACCTGGTGTCTCGGTCAACACATAAAAAGACGGACCGGCGCTGAAAGGAAGGTTAACCGCTATGCTGCGAAGCTAGCCACACCATCATATGAAAAACGATTGCAGCGACACCACAACAAAATATTATTGCAAAATTACTAATTTGTTTATTTTACTTTATTAAAAAACTAACTATTTGCGTTTTTAATATAGTGATTTGAGTGTAGTAGTTATAGAACACGACGTTTAACACATTATATTTACAAATAAACAATCGATTAATCGTGACATTAGCTTCAAAATGGCTTCAACCTTCTACAATTTGTCACATTTTGCACGTTGAGTTGACGTATCAACATGTCTTCGAAAATTTCGAAAATAATAACACAATTGTCTAGTTATGTAGGCGTACCTGCTGGTAAAATAACCTTTGACGCATTTGGAGTATGCTTTTTTAGTTTATACACGTGCTTCTCTCACAGTTACTGTTTTAGGTCCCCAGCCGTAGTCATAATGTGACTACGAAAGGATTATTCAACATAATAATTGGATTATTAAAGGAGAACAATAAAAACGAATTAGTCGGTAAAACTGATATTGAAAAAGCTCTGGTTTATCAATTTATTGAATACGCCAATGTGTATGTCGTTGGTTGTAATTTACAACAAATTGTTTCACAAATATTACCCGTATGTTAAATTCAGTGTTTGCTATTATTTTAAATTAAACATGTTTATTTCTAGCATATAAATGGATGGTTAAGCGTTAATACCTATTTATCTGGCACAAAAGTTACAATAGCTGATATTTTAATGTATTATCTATTGCACAATGCATTGGTTAGTATTTGTAACTTCAATTTGTTACAACAATTTGGTAACCAATTTGTTTTAGACGGAGCTTTCGCATTTGGAGCAAGGAAAATTTGTTAATGTATTCCGTTGGATGGATAATTTGCAACAAGATCAACGGATTCGGCAGAAAAATTCTATGATTTTGTTTAATATGAACGTTATATGTTCTTCGGACACTGCTAAATGTCAATATGTTTATAATGTATCATAAGATTAGTTTATTATTATAATAAAAGGAATATATGTCATTATTGTTTTTATTAAAAACCAGTAGGATTAATACTGGGGTTTATACAAAAACCGAATGATGGTAAAACCAGGTTTGAATTACAAACTTTTCATTCTTAATTTTTTTTTTGCAGAGCCGACCCCTTTGGGTTACCGCCCCAAAGGGGTCGGCTCGCTGACCCAGCTTACGCATACAGCTTCCAATACTACAACACCTAGGAAACGTGTCTGCCTCCGAGAGTCCGTCTCCAGTTGAAAGAGGCCATGGCTGGCTCTTGTAATATCCCGAAATAACTTGGTGTGCACCAATGGTACCATCACTCGCAGGCTCGCATCATAGAAATAAGACTTCCTATGCACGCACCAGCCATGGGGGACCTCGTTCCCCTCGTGTTGGGCTTCCCCGAGACAGTTGGACGAGTCGGCGGCGAGGCCGCTTATGCAAACCTCTACACAACATCTGTACACACCGTAGAAGGGCCGCCATTGTAGGGTTTCCAGGTCTAAAAATACAATAGCCGGACATTTGATCCTAAAAGCCGGACAATATTTTTTTTCAAAAGTTTTTGTAAAACACGACAAAAAATTATTCAATAAGTCACATATTTATTCATAATAAGCAAGTCAACATAACAACACATAAAACATAAAAAACATACTATATTAATAGGAACATAAAACTCAGATCCATATAAAAATAACAATAATAACTTTTCGGAACATTACATTACTTGGCATTCGACGAAGCTTTTTTAAAAATATAACTACAAATGAATATACGGACATACCGTATCATACGGACTCCAATATAGGAGATTGCAGTTTAAGAACCCCACTATATAATTATATTATATTATTATATAATATTTTTATTATTTCAGTATTACTAAACTCATATAATGCCAGCATCCGCAATTTGCAGGCTTCATCATACGGGGGTGTTTCAATATTAGCATTTCCTTTCGTTAATAATTCTATATAAATAATTATAGTTTTTTTATTGAATATTCAACAACAACATCTGTCCAAGTCTTTTTGAGAACACAAAGTTATTCCCGCGATACTGGTCTAAAATTGGCAAAAAGGTACCCTAAGTTGGGGCGCTCGTAGTTTTAGAACAGCTGTAAATACCTTTTTTTGTGTAGAATTTTATAAACATTATTTTTATACCGGAGCTAAAATTACAAAATCGTGACCGTTTTGCGGTATAATGCAAAAACCCATAAACGTGCAAGTCACCACTTAGACTTTTAAGGGTGCCAGGCTCTAATAAAATTTGTGGACGCCATAGAATAATGAAGCCCCACACTTTACGGGTCGGATTCCAACATGGGCCACCATATTGAATTTATTTTCCCTACTTTTGCTAATCTCACTGTACCAATATTTGTATATTTACATTTCACTCTGAAAATAACTAGTTTTGTATTAAATATTCAACAAGAACATCTGTCCAATTTGTTTTCAGAATAAACTGAAAGAAGTAGTAAAAAAATACCCCTATATTCGGAGCTCGAAGTTTGAGAATCAGTGTGTATAGTAAAAAGTTGCCAGACCGGAGGGAGGGTAGAAAGTGGGCCCAAGAGGGAGCCGAAGCGGCGCACATTGCACTATTTACAGTAAAATAATCAGGGTGGGTTTGATTGATTATTCCCACAAAGTAATCGTTGTCAGACCAAAATTGCGGTGGTCTTACTAGCGCGCGTATAGACTGCCTCACCCGCACCATACCCGCACTCTGGGGGAATCTGGCGGGTGTTGTCACTAGAATTTCAGTCTGGCATCGGAACGATTACATCGTGGAGATGTATTTAAGACTAATCAATCAAAGCCAACCTGATTATTTTACTGTAAATAGTGCAATTTTGTGCACCGCTTCGGCATGCTCTTGCACCCACTTTCCATCCACCAACCGGTCTGGCGATTTATTTTTTCACTCGAAACGTTCTCAACTTTGATATCGCAATGCGACAGACTAATTATAATAATGTATTTATTTATTTTATTTCACCCTTTATAAATTTATGGGCGTAAAAGCCACCCGGAAGGTTGCCAGACTTGCGATTATCTTATTGTTACGCTACAAGGGACAGATTCTAAAAGTTCTAGCATGATTATAAGTAACTTAACAAAACCGTTGCTAGCTCTTGGACTATATATGTAAATATAGGGTGGGAGCACCTTTAAATATCGTTGGTTTTTAATATTATTAAGTTATGGTCACTAATAGAGGAAAACTGCAGAAAACTTAAGGGGAGGTTCCCGTCCAAATCGATGAAAAAACGAATTTTTTTCCTAAGTTTCATGCTTATGTTGCTGAGAATACGTGAGAGAAAGGATTTTTCGATATATGATAGTAGTTCTCGAGATATTCGGGGTCGGGCCGAACGGGCGCTCGGCGCGGCTAAGAGGCGAGACCTTTTTTCTATACCTAATGGGTTGAGTATGTGGCATGTAGCAAGTTTAGGGTCTTCTGGACGAATTTATACACGTTCCAATCTATTGTAAACTCGCTGATATGTACGCTGGTCGCCAAAACAAGGCCGGTTGTGCATAGGATTATTACGATATTTACTATAATATAATCTAATGCACACACCGGCCTTGTTTTGGTGACCAGCGTATACCTCCACGTATAGTGCGTATTTTCTGTTTGAACAACCGCGTTTCTCTTGAAGCAACGTGCTCTCAGTCGTGCGACGATCGATCGTGTGAATGGTAACGTGCCGTAAAAATGCCGAACACGCGCAAAATTCACTGGGAAAAGCGCGCCCTGCTCGTCCGCGGAAAAAGAGAGTCAAGTTATAATCCAGAGAAAATGGAAAATAAGAAAGACTTTGTCAGCTCTTCCGCCAAGCAATTGAAGACCGCGAGTTACTTTCGTTCATAAATGTTCCACAGACGAACCGAATCACGAGAACTGCCGCCAGGAAAGAACAGTTGGTGCAAGTGGCGTGTTGCAGAAGCTACGGGTCAACTTGCCGATTTCCACCACGAACCTGCCCTTCAAGAATCTGTCCAAAAAGACATTCGACCAGTGTATGAGGCTCTTTCCTGATGATGATTTATTGCAAAGATACACCGGAGGAAAAACAAAATGATAACGAAAGTTTCAACTCTTGCATTTGGAAACTTTCACCCAAACACATTCATTGTGGTGTACAAACGATACAAATAGCAGCATATATAGCTGCTGGTATTGTCAATGAAGGCTATTCATATATTTAGAGAACTGTGAATACGCTAGGAATCGTCATTGGGAACACCAGCAGAATTTTCGCCGAGAGCACTGAAAAAAAGCGCATTACCGCGGGGGCTAAAGAATTGTCGGAGCTCGAAAGACAGGCCAGGATTGAAAAAATGATCATGCAAATAAAAAAAAAACACACTCTTCGAAGAAGAAGAAGGGACCCTATATAGTGCTGGAATAGCTGATTAAATATAAGTTGTCAGAAACTAACGTTGAATACGATTTTTTATTACGTATAACTTCAAACGCGTTTATCTTGAAACAACATTTTTCGACGCGCGGTACGCTCTAGAGCTTAGAGGAATGCAGCGATTTCAAAGTTTCACCCCTCAAATTAAAGCTAATTTAATTTAGGGGGCCCTGACGGATGCTTTTTTCCGAAAAAAATATTGTTAATATGTTTTTGAAGTTAAAGTAAAAAAAGACATGAAAAAATGAGTTTCTATTTTTTAAACGGCCGCCATTTTGTTCCAAAGGGATTATTTAAAAATCGGAAAACGATAGGGCCCCACAAATTTTATCTATTTTAAGAATATTTTTGTGTTTTTGGTTTCAGATCACTTGGCGAGGCTGTACAAGGTACCGCGCACATCAGTCGCGCCGGGGGCGGCTTTGGTGGCGGAGAGCTGGAGCCGCCATTTCGAATTATTTTTTTTTGTCAATATTCAGGGTAATACTTCTTTTGTATACAAATAAAACCCACAAAAAAATTTCTCAAAATAATTTATTTTGTATCAAAAAAATCTGATGTGGCCAAGCACATGACTTTATCATACTATATGTAAAATTAATAGTTTTTACTACCGATATGTCAATTAAACCTGCGTTCGGATATTGTACTCCGATGACACCGGGTACACCGTCCAAATGACACTTACGTGTTATTGGGTGGAAAAAGTGTAATCCAATATCCGAACGCAGCTTATATTGACAGAAGTTATTGTCAAAACATTAGCGTTGTCATTAGTGTCATTACTGTCATTAGAATCAAAATTTCTGACATATCTTGGCTACTAGTTTTAATGCAGTACGACCGATCTCGATGAAATACAATTTGCTCATGCAGCTAAACTATTGATTGTACCAAAAAATGGCATAGTCATAAATGATTCAGAATTTCCTCACCTTTAATTTATTATTTAACTATTTCGAAGAAACTCCAGAAATGGCGCCTTATTTGCAAAATCTTTCAAAAACGCTAAGACTAAACCTCCAGTTCCTTTGGACCCTTTTCAACTGAAAGCTTTTCAGCTCCAAGTTTGGTTGTGAAACTTCTAAATATGAAGTTTCGTCCCGATACCTTTAGTAGTTTCTCCGGAATCGTCGCCACAAAAAAAAACGGGTACACACACACGCACACGCACACACACACACACACACACACACACACACACACACACACACACCACACACCACACAGACATTTTTTTTGAAAAGACGTATTTCCGCTAAAACCTCAAAAAATTTTTTTGGCACGATTACAATACTTTACATACTGCGTATGATAAAGTTAAAAAAATCCTTTGATGAATCCTTTGATTAAATTTAAGAACCTCATATTTCGGAAATGGAAAATGTTTGCCTTTATGTTTGTTGGTTCTTTGGCTATAAAATGTTATATTCTATTACTCCTATAAATATTCGGACGTGAAACGACACTATCTTTATTATATAATATTTTTAAATGGAAAAATAAATATTCTAACTAACTAACTAAGTTGTGAAAATGTTGGTGTTTAAGTAGTTTTTCTTGCTCGCCTTGTTGTTAAAATTTAACGGTTTTCAATTGTTACGAAAAGCCGGTCAGTAAAGAAAGAGAAACCCTGGGTAACACTAACTTTATTATAAAATTAAAAAAAAATACTTTGCTCTACATATATGATTGTGCGGATTTTCCTTTGTTTTACATTATTTACCCAAATATACCAGTGGGTAATGGGATGGATAGTAGTATGGATAATAATAATATGGAAAATAGGCACTTTCAGATCCTTCTAATGCTTCACTGGGTTCATCAGGGCTCTGAGGTGTACTGTAAAAGAGAAAAATATTAATACGTTACATATTTTTTTAAATAAAGTGATGATCAAATACAAGCTGTTATATTCTGAGACATGAAGAGACATTAAATATTAAACATGATAGGTCAACTTACTACTAAAGTAAACCCTAAACTCTGTACTTTTAGGTTAACTATCGTGACAATTGGTGACTTCTGAAAGTGTTGAACAGACGACGTTTCTTTGATGTGATTTATGCGCATAAATTACGCGTTCATACACAAAAACCAAATATGCAAAAAACAAGCTGATGGACATCTTTAGGTTCGGATTTTTATTCAAAGAAAAAAAATCTGGCAAAAACACCTCCAAATCACCCACTTTTCTTACGTTATCAATATTTCTCATAGTATCATTCATATTACAAATTATCCCAATTTTGATTTGTCTCTTCAGAAAAATGACCTATTTTAAATCAATTAACATAGAAAGTAAATTGATATTGTTGGTTGTTTTTTGTACAAATCAGTTTTCAAACGTTGCTCATCAAGTGAGGATTTAGCGTTTTCTGTTTGTTTTTGTGTATAAGCGCGCATACCACTACAATAAAACGTCTACGCAAAATTTTCACAAGTGAACAAATTTTCACGAGAATCCACTAAAAGTACACTGTCTATGGTTTACTTCGGGGTACACATAAAGTTTTTAGATCTCCGTCACTCTCCGTGTTCATCCACTGTACGTTTGCAAAAATGGCAAAACATACAAAACAAAAAAAATGTAATATCTTGATAACTGATAACTTCTAAAATGGCCTCTTCTATAACCCTTTATATATTTTACATCAAGGTACCCAACACACTGTTTACAGAGCAATATTAAGATACTAAATACCACTCTTTAAATTGCAAATATCACAAAACTTAGTACAAATAGATATAGGACACACCTAATATAAGTTAAAAAGAACTTAAAGGACATTTCAATTAGCAAATAATATACAGGGTCCTATTTAAAAATCTCAACAGAAAGCTATTTGAAAATGTTAAAAAATTTCATAGTAGTTTTTATGCAGTTTTTAAAAAGGGCCACCTTTTTACAAACGATTGAATATCTCAGAAACTATTTTCTTACACATGTACAACTTTTTTTCAGTTGGAACGACAACTTCCTTAGTATACATAATATGGTATAATATACAGGGCATTCCATTTAAAAAAAATGTTTTTCCTTCACGCCTAAACGCAATATCCTGTATAAGTGAAAATAATTTTCCGGTAATTTTCCGTACAACATGATGGGCAAAACCACTTTTATGTACAATATTTTTTATATCTCTTAAGATAAATGCAGTATCGACAACCGCGACTCTAGTGACTTACCCTGTATATTGTCTATTGATACTATTAACGTAAAATTTCATTAAACTTAATTACCTGTCTAATTGAATAAAAAACAACGCCTAGATTATAGTTATTTTGGAGACGTTAAATTCAAGTAAAGTAAGAACCCTTTGCAATAAATCAACCGTTAATGTAAATCTGCAATTTACTGAAATTTGCTAATTTTAGCTTGAGCTGGAAATTATAGTAAACTTACGCTCTTGAAAGACGAACGGAGCCAGGTACTTCCCTTGCAACTTGTCCATGCTGAAGTGGCAAAGGCACAACAGCTGCTTCGGCGATAGCAACAACGACCACAGCCGCGAAAACAAGGACCTAAGAGAAATTATAATTAACTTTTCTTTGCTATACAAAACCACAAAATGCAGCCTTACTAAAGATCTCATTATTGCAGAGTTTTTGAGTTAACAATGTTGGTTACGGAATCACGGACATGCTTGACGTTCATCGTATTTATACACAATGGCAGTGCCTATTAGGAGATGTTAGTTCGTGATCGGCATGATCTAATACCAGGATGACAAACACAAATGTAAATTAATTAAACAATTAATATTATCGGCAACAATGATTTTTATGCATGTATTTAATATACCACGCTTCGGGCTACTCCATTCACTAATCGGGCGATCTCTTGATGGATTGCGATGGTCGCATCTATGAAGGCAATCCTTTCATTATTTAATCCTTCAATAAAACATAACTTTGTGTTTAACTTATTATAGTCTATTCAAGTTAGACCTCTTCTGTGTGCAGCTTTCTATTGGTGTTGAAAATAATAATAATAATAAAAACAATTAAATATATCTATAACAATAAATAAGATCTTTAAAAGAAAAGAATCACCTTCCAACAAAAGCATAGAATTAAATAAATAAAAAACTTCGTGAGCTTTTACATAGTTTTATCCAATTTACTTGGTACGCGTTTCGTGACATCATCCTAACTCAAACTTCAATCAGTCGAACTTCGAATATTTGAACATCGACTCAAAGACATATTTGGCGCCACATTCAATAAGTTAATCACCCCACACGTGGTTTTAGTGTTGGTTATAGATCAATAGTTGGCGTGTCCAATAGTTTTCGATAATATCGTTCATACTATCGATAACTATCGAACTTCAACAAAGTAAAAAGTTATCAACTAAATATTTTGTAAATACCGATAAATACGTAAAACCAAAAATAAGATGTGAAAATAAATATTTATTATTTCAACAAACAATCTTAACAACAGAAACAAATACAAATAAGTACTCTGAAAAATGTCGAATAAATATGTCTTTCTAAAAAGACAGAACATAGGAACTAGTATAAATAAATATTCCAGGTAAAGTCCTCGGAAATAATCCACTGAGTTTATTTAACTATTTAGACAAAATTACTGAAATGGCGGCTCATTTGCAAAATCCTTGAAAAATGCTTAGAGTAAATATCCAGTTCCTTTGGATCCTTTTGAACAAAAACCTTTTCAGCTCTAAGTTTAGTCATGTAACTCTTAAATATGAAGTTTCGTCCTGATTCCTTTAGTAGTTTCTCCAGAATCGTCGCCACAAAAACCGACACACGCACACGCACACGCTCACGCACACGCACGCACACACGCACGCACACACGCACACACGCTTCTATATTAGCGCTTGGCTTGATTAGCAACATGAATTGACACAAAACATACTCAAACATCACCTGCGTCAAACTTAGTTATACTCACAAATTTGACACAGAATAATACAACCGTGTAATATTAAATTTGCTATGAAAACAAAAACACTACCAGGAAAAAGAGAACTAAATTTAATAATTTAAATTTCTATTCGAGTATTCTGATTGTATTAAACATATGGCTTGTGCATATTAAATTACTCACAAACAAATGCTGAACCCATAGGATGAATTTTTCCAGCGAATTAGTTGGCAAAAATATTTAAACTAACCATCTAAATGTAAATAAAAGCAAAAATAGGATATTAAAAAGACCTGTTGATCGGACCACAAATAAAAAGTTGTTTAAAAACACAAATAAACGGACCACAAATAAAAAAATTATTTAAAAAATGTAATTTCTTTGTTTATTCAAAATATCTCTGAAATCATTAACTAAACTGTTTTCTCATTAGAGAACATACAAATCGGCACGACATTGTCTATTTTACCGACTTTCTATCTCTAATAATACCAAAAGCACCCATAAGACACAGTGTATGATACGAAATAAAAATCATTCTAATAAAAACAAAATTAAGTGCATATACGTTTATAAAATGGTTGTGCGGGACAGAATAGCTCCAACAAATTCTCCTGCAAAGATGCCCTTAAATCATCATTAATTATTTTCTAAGCTGAAAATAATCATAACTATGGTTACAGGTGTAACTTCTGAATAAATGAACTCGGCCTTACCTCTCCATCTCATTTTAACTCTCTTGTTCAAATTTCCTTTTTCAAATTTTCATCACTTTCGTTTAGGTACTTTAAATTACTCGTCAGAGATACTTACATACCACAATAATTGCAAGTTATAATAATAAGTTAGTATTCATAATTTTGTCATCAATACTCTCGGCTAAATGACCATAAACTTCACGTTCCATTTGTATGTACTTGAAGATGATTTGGTTGAAAATCTATGTGTAGGAAATTGGTTTTAATTTAAACAAAGTCAAGTTAACAAAAATAACTAAACCAAACTGTACTAATACACACAGTATTCCAAGAATATGGTTTGTAATTTTTTATTTAACGTTATAATTTATACAACATGGCAGGTTCTAGTAACTCTAGTAACTCGTAAAAATAATAAAAATAACTTATGCCTGCTCTTAGGTTTAAAATTGACCGCGAGAGAAATGAAAAAATACCCGATTTTTTCAAACTTGTTTAGAAACTTTATTACATAAAACATAAGAAAAACCTAAATACCAATCTATAGGCGAGATTCCATATGTTACTCGTATAAGATCTGAAATTTTTGCGGTAAGAGATTTAGGAGAAGAAAAATCGGAAAGACGAGGTTAAAACGTCAGAAATCGGGTACCATTTTACACTACTCTCGCGTTCATGTTCAAACCGACTCGACGAGCAGAAAACATTGATAGTCATAGACTTCATATAAAAATGGTTTGCACACTTTATTTCATTTGCTTTTGTTAAGTATTTTCAGAGTTGTGAGCCTAATATTTTTTTCTTTAAACGGGTTTAAGTCTTTTTTACACCTGGGCAACAGTGGCCAACATGTAGTATGCGCAAGGGATGTAAAAGCGTAATTTACCGCGTAAATTACCTAATAAATTACCGTAATTAATGGTAATTTACCGATTTTTAATTACCGTAATTTACGTCTTAAATTATCGATGGCAATTTACCGTCACTTTAAATTGCCATTAGTAATTTACCGGTAATTTACCGAAAATATTAATTACAGTTGGTAATTTACGGAATTTATAAATTAATTTCAACAACCTTCTATCAGTACTTCCGTGAATGCACCCCACCACTCCTAAGCAGTCGACAAGTGCACTGTTGTTTGTGCTTTGCCTTGGAGGTACTTTATCGGGTAAATTACTAAATAAATTTCCGTAATTAATGGCAATTTCCGGATTTTTAATTACTTAATTCAGCGGAGCCAATAATGCACATTTTAAATTAGAAGCCTACTATCAAATTCATGATTTATGAGAAGAAATGAGAGAAAGAAATGTTCTGGTGATCCGGATAAAAAGTGATCATTATTTGTGAAACCGGGCGTTGTCGTTTTGTGAGTAGGTAATATACTACAGTATTTTATACTATAATTATGCTGTTAGACTGTCCATTTTATAAATTGCTGGTATAAAAAGTATTTTTATTGTAGGCCCTGCTTTCATTTTAATAATAATGAATTACTACTATTAAATAAGGAAAAGCATCAACGATTGGTGATTATTTACAATATAATGACTTATAAGGCTCTACCAATTTTTTTTAAATAACTACTGTCGGTAAATTATCATTTTGAATTACCCGGTAATTTAAGAAAATATAATTTACCAATTGCAATTTTTAATTACGTGGTAATTTAAATTTGAAAGTAATAATTTTTTCAGCGGTAATTTACTGAAAAAAATAATTACGGGAATTTAACATCCTTAGTCAGATAGCTAGTTATCTACAAAATAATGACTTTTATTTCCAAACATTTTTATAGAATTCATAACCTACAGTGATCGGTATTAACGCCGGTTTAATGTACCATTTTGAATTCTTAATTACCCGGTAATTTAAACCAGCGTGATTTACCATTTTGAATTTTTAATTATTCGGTAATTTAAGTAGACGTAATTTACCACTTTTAATGTTTATTTACATTAATAATTTTAATTTCAACGATAATTTACGAAAAAATTAATCACCGTAATTTAACATCCCTGAGCATGCGACATGATTTTTTGTGGTGGACCTGATCCGGTCGACGGTATTTTTATTTGAACTGTAAACAACAGTAGTATATTTGGTCTGATGTTGTTGCGTGTTGCTGTCTGTTGCCCTGGTCTAAACTAGGCTTTACTCGAAAACTTGATTTTATCAGCTGTTTTTTTGTCACAATACATATAATTTTGATTGTTTTGTTTGTACTTCACGAACCTGATACGTCTCCATCACGTATCACATTTGGGTGACGTACTCTTCTGGTTTGGCATCTATGAAGACAAAATTCAAATGCTTATTTTTGCACAGTAAGTTTTGTTGTTTTATGTTGAAATTACGTATTATTTGGTATTCAAACTTAAGTTTATGGGAACATTCCAGTTGTTCACAACTTTAGTATGCCTGCTAAGCAGATTAAATCTAGAGAAAAAAGTGAACAAAAAATAAAAATAAATGAAAGTTAAGAAGAGCCACCACAGGGACCGGGTGGGTCGTAGGATAGCGCGCCTGCACGCTGGGATGGCTTTTATGTTGTTTTTATATTTTTGTATTTTATTTTCGAAAGTAATTCTTGCACAGGTTTGAAATATCATAATTATGGTATGCCAACACTTCTTAGTATTTTTGTGCAAAAAATTCTTTGAAAGATGATGCATTTGAATTTACTTCAATTTCTAATTTATCTATGACTATAGTTATGATTACTAAATTGGTGCTTTGTCTTGTTCTTCTTTGCTTTTTAAGGAATACATACTGCATGATCATAATTTTGTTACGATCTTGCGTTTCTTTTTGCAAAAAATGGATGCGAATTATGTTCAGATATATCGTCTGACAAGCAAACATTCTGATTGAATGCACATAATTAAAAATTATAATATGCCTTCGCACCTGCGCTACATAAAGAAGGAGCGCATTGCATAATAATTGCGCATTACAACTGTATAGTTGCAATTGCAATAAATTATAATAATTAAATATTTGTAAATTGTCGCTTATCGGCATTAGTTAGCTTATATATGGACGTCGCAAATGTTTGTTTCATTTATTTATATACGTGTATATATACCGGTTGGTTCAATTTCGAGGCTCACCATGGGGATCTCGCTTATTAGTGGAGATAGAGCCTATGTTTAAATTTAGCAAAATTTCGTATTTTTGTGTTGGTCAATTATCTGAAAAGAAATTTAACCTAATATTTTTCATTTTGAAGATATCCGCAAAAAACTCAAATGTTAAGGTATCGTTTTTAATTTTTTATTCAAAACCAAACGTAGCTATACATTTGAAACAAAAGCTTTCTACAGCTACTTTTTAACAAGGAATGCAGTGCCATTGTTTTAATTTGAAATAACATCAAAGATGGCTGCGTAACCAAGGCCAACTTTTGTTTTTCTAATGGGCGCCATGTTGAATTTTGGCATTTTCCGATAGTCGTCTTTTTTCTCATTTCCGCAATGTATAACGCAAAGTTAGAATTATTTTTTAAAATAAGGGTGTAATAATAAGAAAACCTTCAGGTACCTAACTGGAGTTGGTTACAGACCGCCGGAAGAATATTGGGGTTAGTTTAATTCGTTAGAAATCGAATACAGCCAGCTGTTGACTAATTGTTTTTATTGTCATATAACACTAAACTGGTTTTCTCAAGGATTTTGTATATATAAGCTCCGTTTTTTGTTCAATCTGGAATTAAAAATTGGAATTTAAAGTGAGATACTATATATTAAATATTCAAAAAATGCCAGACAAAATGACGCTCCAGGGTGCTGAATATGCAGCTACGCCACGGATCTTCTTAGTTTATTTTTCTTTTGTGTTTGGATTGCTAGTAAATAAACGTGCAATACGTAATGGATGTGAAGATTGAGAAATTTAAAAATTATTTATTTGGTATTTTTAATATGCAGTTTCTACTTTATTATGTGCCTTTATTTATGATTTTAAAGCTACATGTAAAATTTATAAATAACTTAATATAATATTATCTGCGATGAAAATAAATTGTGCTTTTGCGTGTTTTTATCCGTGTTTATTTTAGTTAGTTTAAAGGTAAAATATTTGTTAATAAATGAAACAACATGAAACGTTTTGGAAGTAAAATTTTTTTTTTTGTAATGTAATAAATATTTTAGTGTTCTTTTATTACCCATTTATTTGATTCAATAAACCTATTTAATGTAATATTACCAATAGATGTACTATCAATAGAAAATCTTATGGTTTAGTTAATTTAACTGAAATATATTAATAAAGCATTCCAATAAAATTGGTCCAACAATAAATTATAGTGTCCGGCCAAAGTAACAGTGACACGTAGAAGTTCAGGAATTAGAATCGAAAATTAGACAAACTGATAAATTATTTGTAAGACCAGGGAAAATACAAAAGACCAACAATAATAATAATTAATAGTGTTACTGTTATAATATAACTTATACCTGTCACTGTAAATAAGTATCAATTCCAGTTTTCAACTTTTTACAATTAATTACTGCACAAATACAAATTGCTACTGGATATTTTGTTTCCAGTTACACCGTATAATAAAACCTTGGGAATTTATGAGAGGGAAAACACAATAATCTGACTTGTTTGTAAAATTCAAATAGTGATTCGCGGTGAACGGTTATGTTTGAAAGTCCGTAGCGCCATCTATCCGAAAACGGCTGGACTATGGAATTCCCACCCTCAGTTCATACGCACAAAAATCGATGCTTTAGCTGCTTCATTCAAAACTTCTAACAAAGATCATTACATGGATATTAAGTAGTGTTCGATTGCTGGCCGCAATTAGTTGTGTTCAAACTGATTAGCGCTCATGCTGATTCCACCAATAGGAAGCAAGTATTTTAAATTTGCGATCAAAAAGAACGTAACGCGATCAATAGGTCTACTTCTGACCCAAAACGCTAGACAGCATGCGCAGAAGACTTGCCGCCAACGTCAAATCTGGTAACATATTGCTTAAAATCCCCAGAAAACACGCATTCCATGTAAAATTACCAATTTGGGCTTTATATAATCATGAAGTGTTCTGTACCTGCGCCTACAGTCCCAACTCAAGGAAGCTTGCCGCGGGTGTACCTGTTTTTATGTGGTTTTCATGTACTTTGGAAAATTTGCTGAACTGTCCTAACCGAAAACCACGGTTTTGGTTTTCATGTTCACTTGCATATAATTATTCAGTTTTCAATGAATGCATATCATTCTCACACCTGTCTTTTTATCAATTACATTTAATTTGATACTAATTAGGCGTTTTACAAAGCAGTTGCCAACTTAATTTAGTCCCGGTGGGAAATGCGCGCGCACACCGTGAGATCGAAAACCAGAACGAGAAACGTCTATTGAAAAGATCGCGGCCAGCAATCGAACATACCTTATATTGCATGCATGGAGGATTTCAGGTGATTTTGCTATGTATTGTATGAAAGATTGATTTATAAATCCAAAAACAAAATTGTAGTTCAGCTGTCCGCTTCGGAAGGTATTTAAATGTATTGTGGGCACGTGCAATATATAGTGATGGGAAAAACCGTTCCTCTGTCGGAACGTACCGAACGTTATCGTACCGAAAAAATCACGTTCCGAAATCACGTGATTTTTCGGTACAATAACGATTGGCGGAACGAACGGCGCAGCGCCAATAGTGCGACGCGTACCGAATGTTATCGTACCGTACAAAATCACGTGATTTCGGAACGGTTCAGGTGGTGACGTTCGTTCCGTTGCTGAAAGCTGGCAATTAGCCAATTGACTTGCAATTTCTAAGCATGGCTACTCAAAACAACAAATTATACGCATTTCACCCTATGGATACATAAGTTACATAATTTTTTTGGGCAGTTTTTATAGAAGAATATCCTACCGTTGTCAAGTTAGCCCCCCCACTTTTGAATTTTAAGTAAATTTTTATGCAAATCGTTTGGGAATCGTTAGGGAGGGTTTGGGAGTACACTTTTTTCGTTTGGGAGTACATTGTTTTTGAGAAAATGAAAATTGTTTTTTGTACCGTCAAGTTGGCCCCCCGACTTTCACATTTTGTGATTTTTTTATTGGAATGGCTTGGAAATCGTTAGGGAGGATTAGGGAGTCTAGTTTCGACGTTTGGGAGTAATTAGTTTAACTGCAAAGTAATATAAATGTTTAGTACATAACCTCACTTTTTTGTTTACCAGCGGGAAAGTTACGCTAACGGCTTTATTTTGCTATACATTTTACCCATTTCTTCACAGACGGTTAGAATATGGTTAGGGAGGATTCAAAATGCCACTTTTTATATAAGAGAGTTCATTATTTGACCGCAAATCAATAACAAACTTTGAGTACGGCAGCCGACATAGCTAATGTATTTATCGGCTTTGTTTTACACAAATTGGTCGTATTTCTGCGATAAACCGTTAAAGAATCGTTAGGGAGGATTAAAAAGTCCACTTTTGATATAAGGGAGTATATTAGTTTGACCGAAATCAAAATTAAAGATTTAGGTTATGTACATACTCAACTATTGCATTTGTCGGCTTTCCCTTCGATAAATGGTGTGTATTTCGTCAAAAGTAATTAGAAAATCATTAGGGAGGATTAAAAAGTTCACTTTTGATATAAGGGAGTAGATAATTTTTATGGCAAATCAATATCTAAGGTCGCGGTTATGTACCTTTAGAATTAACGCATTTAAAAACTTCTCTTTCCATAAATGGGACCTATTTTGTTCATAGTCTTGCAATATTAAATTTGTAAATTTAATATATTTATTTATTGCTTTTATTTTTATATTACATTTATTTTCGACTGTCATAAACGCCATCTATGAACACTTCTAAGAATCACTGTCAACCACGGGAACCACAAACAATTCGAAATTGTGGCAAGGTATGCAGCCAAAAATACTTGCATACGTATCCATTGGTTAGTTTAGTTTTTAAATACTCCTATCTAATAAAATGCATTATAAAGAAACTCTCTTCATATCTTTATGTATATCATCTTTATGACTATTTTGTGAACAAACGAAAGACTCATAATGTATGTTCTTCCAAACATTAAAGTAAACTCCATCATCGTCCCCAGAAATATTGCAAGATAAGCTTATCTTGCAATATTTCTGGGGACGGTGATGGAGTTTACTTTAATGTTTGGAAGAACATACTGAGCTTTATCGTAAATAAACGTAAAAGTTTAGATGAAAACCTTCATTTTGTTTGCCAGCGAAACTTTGGAAGTATTGGCTTTGTTTTGAGATAAATTGTACGTTTCCTTTAAAACTGTTAGATTATCGTATTGGAGGAATATCATGTTAACTTATCACGATTATGAGTCTTTCGTTTGTTCACAAAATAGCCATAAAGATGATATACATAAAGATATGTATGTAATAATAAGCATAAAAGCATGTTGTATACTACAGGGTCATCAAAATGGAGCGTCTATGGAAAAAAACCTTTTTTCCGCTAAGCGCATACCAAAATTTACTTCCGCTTGGGGCGCGAAACAAATTCATATGCTATGAGCGATCTGATTGGCTGTCTGCTTATCCTCTTCCTATACTGTATAACTATCCTATCAAAATGTAAGCATTTGTTTCTGTCTGCTAAATTGGGGTCTTAAATAAAACTGCTTTTTCAGGCGTTCGAAGAAAGTTTCTTTATAATGTATTTTATTAGGTAGGAGTATTTAAAACCTAATAAACCAAAGGATATGCATGCAAGTATATTTGGCTGCATACCTTGCCACAATTTCGAATTGTTTGTGGTTCCCGTGGTTGACAGTATGATTCTTAGAAGTGTTCATAGATGGCGTTTATGACAGTCGAAAATAAATGTAATATACGTAGTAATATAAAAATAAAAACAATAAATAAATATATTAAATTTACAAATTTAATATTGCAAGACTATGAACAAAATAGGTCTCATTTATGGAAAGAGAAGTTTTTAAATGCGTTAATTCTAAAGGTACATAACCGCGACCTTAGATATTGATTTACCATAAAAATTATCTACTCCCTTACATCAAAAGTGAACTTTTTAATCCTCCCTAATGATTTTCTAATTACTTATGACGAAATACACACTATTTATCGAAGGGAAAGCCGATAAATGCAATAGTTGAGTATGTACATAACCTAAATCTTTAATTTTGATTTCGGTCAAACTAATATACTCCCTTATATCAAAAGTGGACTTTTTAATCCTCCCTAACGATTCTTTAACGGTTTATCGCAAAAATACGACCAATTTGTGTAAAACAAAGCCGATAAATACATTAGCTATGTCGGGTTACGCACTCAAAGTTTTTATTGATTTGCGGTCAAATAATGAACTCTCTTATATAAAAAGTGGCATTTTGAATCCTCCCTAACCATATTCTAACCGTCTGTGAAGAAATGGGTAAAATGTATAGCAAAATAAAGCCGTTAGCGTAACTTTCCCGCTGGTAAACAAAAAAGTGAGGTTATGTACTAAACATTTATATTACTTTGCAGTTAAACTAATTACTCCCAAACGTCGAAACTAGACTCCCTAATCCTCCCTAACGATTTCCAAGCCATTCCAATAAAAAAAATCACAAAATGTGAAAGTCGGGGGGCCAACTTGACGGTACAAAAAACAATTTTCATTTTCTCAAAAACCATGTACTCCCAAACGAAAAAAGTGTACTCCCAAACCCTCCCTAACGATTCCCAAACGATTTGCATCAAAATTTACTTAAAATTCAAAAGTGGGGGGGCTAACTTGACAACGGTGAATATCCTGTCTGTACTACGTGAATATATAAAATACTTACGGTAGCAAATACAATTAATTTGTCACATAGGGTCATTCAGAGCGTAAAACATAATCGGTCGCGAGGTTAATTTGTGTTTTAATGACCCTATGTGACAATATTTTAATTAATTTAATTGATTTTAATTAATTACATATATGCGGCTTATTTTAATTTCTAAACTTCTGCTCATTTATCATTTACTGGGACAACCATAGTCGAAGGGTAAACTAATTCTGCAAAGACGATCAAGACGTAGAAGATCGTCTGAAATAGAGTTATTATTATTAAGCCTACACGTTTAGGTCGGCGGAAATACTCGCGCGGTTCCCTGCACAGCAGCGGTCGATACCTACAAAGAATATCGAAACAATATATTTCGGCTTTTTGATCTAGTATTTGTCTCCAAGACTGATACCGACGCCATCAGTACCTTGTGAAAGGTTGTTTTCAAAGTCAGGACAAATATTGACTGATCGTAGCAATAGATTAACATCCACAAAAGTCAAACACTTAGTATTTGTTCAATACAACAGTAATCTTTAACCTTTAAATAAGATTGGATCTCGTGGTTTGTATTTTATTTTTTCTAAAGTTTTGTTATTTTTATGTATATGTATATTTTATGTATATTATTGGAATATAGTTTCGGTTAAAAATGTTCAAACATTGTTTTGTTTATTTTATGATAATAAAGTTTTATTATTAATTCTCGTGTTTTGTTTATTACCACGGTTATAGAAAAATGAGATCTTTATATCTAATAAAAAATAATAGAGGAAATTAGGGAGAATATTGTACCTACACCAGTGCTGCTATTTTCCTATAATTCACTCCTATAGGCTGTACTACGCCTTATGGATTTTGTTTGTATATTCTCTAAACTAAAAAATTATTATCTTATTTTTTTACTTTATCATACGCAGTATGTAAAGTATTGTAATCATGCCAAAAAAATTTTTTCAGATTTTAGCGGAAATATGTCTTTTTGAGTCCCCTGAACATTTTTGACCAAGGTTCAAAAAAATGTCTGTGTGTGTGTGTGTGTGTGTGTGTGTGTATGTGTGTGTGTACCCGTTTTTTTGTGGCGACGATTCCGGAGAAACTACTAAAGGTATCGGGACAAAACTTCATATTTAGAAGTTTCATAACCAAACTTAGAGCTGAAAAGCTTTCTGTTGAAAAGGGTCCAAAGGAACTGGTGGTTTACTCTTAGCATTTTTCGAAGATTTTGTAAATGAGCCGCTATTTGTGTAATGTCGTCAAAATAGTTAAATAATAAATTAAAGGAGAGGAAATTTTCTATAATTTATGTATATGACATTTTTTGGTAGAATTTATAGTTTAGCTGCATGAGCAAATTCTATTTCATCGAGATCGGTCGTACTGCTTTAAAACTAGTAGCCAGGATATGTCAGATTTTTTTATTCTAATGACAGTAGCTAGTGTCAAACGCTTATGATTTGAAAATACTACTGTCAGTATAGGCTGCGTTCGGATATTGCACACCGTTACACTTTTTACACCCAATAACACGTAAGTATCATTTTGACGGTGTACCCGATGTCAACGGAGTACAATATCCGAACGCAGCTTTATTAGACATATGTGACTAGTTCTACTAGTTTTATTTTAATGCAGACATGGCCGATCTCGATCAAATAGAATCTCATGCAGCTAAAAAATTAATTTTATATATAGTATGATAAAGTCATGTGCCTGGCCACATCAGATTTTTTCGTGTGTAAACAATTTTTATATTCCTATATTTATTCCACGTTCACGCCCCGGGCTCTCTGTACGAAATAATATTATCTACGTATTATAACGTGATCATTTATTCTTACAAACTAATTATAGTAAGTAAGTGCGTACTTAATAATCTTATAACTAAGATTAGAAATTAATAACCTGCCCGCGCTCCGCATTGAGTATACATTCTACCTCGCTTCGAACCGTGACCGTTTACACCATCTACTACATATTATATAAACTGCAAGTATTCTCTGCAGCCGTACCGGAACGTTAGCCGGTACGGAATTTTATGCGTCCCGCATAAAGTTCGGTACCGGCAAACGTTCCGGTACGATCGTCCCGATCGCCTCGCAAACCGTACCGAGTCACGTCGTTCCGGGCGACTTCGGAACGTTCCGGAACGTGATATAAAAGTAACGTTACAAAATCACGTTACTGAAATCACGACTCATCACTAACAATATAGAATTGGCAACATCGCAGATGATGAATAATACTACGTTATCTTATCAATCATACAACAGTGGTGAAATAGTTCGCTGAACAATAAAGTAGAATAATAACAATCTGCAATTGTGGCCGATCCCTATGGATATGTAGGATGATGTAGGAAGAGTGCGAACAATTGAGGTGATTGTGTGGAAGTTGATGTAATTTCAAAATATATCGACATAAAATACACAGTAAAATATGGTATAAACCGTGATTTTATCATAAGTACTACGCATTCTTATACGCAACATAAAAATGAGAACTGGAACACTTCAAGCTATACTATGGAAGCACTACGTTATAAGAAAACGACACTATATTTTAACCATCCTCGAAATTTTTACACCAATATGCCTTATTGCAATGCTGGCCTATGGAAGATCCCAGATACCTGGCTTCAACAAGGAGGTAGTAAATACTACAACTTTTCCCGCTCATATCACCGATGATGCATTGAGAAACAGAATATCAATATCAGATATAAAAATATACTACACGCCCAATACTAATTTCACGTCTGACCTATTATGGCGTACCCAACAAAAACTGAACATTTATAACAATGGTAAGTGATAATAATTAATTATAAAGAAAACCAATAACGATCCCATTCTTCTTTAAACATTTTTTAGATGTCCTTGGGTTTGATACGGAACTTGACCTATTCAAGTTCTACAATGAAAACGCCTCGTCAGGAACAAACGTAGCCATTGTTTTTAGCAATGTTGGAAAAAATGTTCCGAAACACTTGGATTACAACATGAAAATTTATAAGGATAACGTTCTTTGGCGGACTAACAAGAGATTTACGGAAGATGCATTTTATATACCGGGTATTGGGTCCGAGCAGTATATACAGGAGAGCTTCCTTCCCATACAGTACGCTGTTGAGACATCCTTTATTGAGGTTGCAACAGGAAAAAACCTTCATACGAAGTTTATATTCGAAGAGTACCCATATCCACCCCATATATCTGATAGCGGAATGGATAACGTGTTTCGAACAGGTTTACCTATTGTAATTGTCATCAGCTTTCTGTTCATATGCTCAACAGTGCTAAAAAATGTTGTTGAAGAAAAATCTTCAGGAATTAAGGTTAGTTTTCTTTTGTGTTCATAATATTCATATGTCTGTATTGTGCGTTGATGATTCTGGGGAGATCAATATGCAGTTTTTAAGATAAATATGGTTAGTCTTCCATTGCTCTCTGGGGACCAATAACATTCTTAGCGCGATAAAGATAACAAGACTACAATTTTATTGTTCTACGTAATGGACATTTTTTAAAACCTATCTGTTAATGATGTTTACTTTGTTGTGGTTGCTAATTATGCATGACTGATTATGCATGTATATTTAAGTTATCATTATCTTATAACCCAATCAAAATTGCATAATTAGTAAATATATACAATTTTTATTAATTTCAATGTGATAATGGAATCTGTGCGCCCCGCGTTTTAGTTGCAAACCATACAAATCTGAAGGGTTTCAGATAATTATACACGGAATCTAATCAATACACCAAATTATATTAAGACTATACAGTTTTCTGCTTAAATCATAATATTCATATTTTTGTGCGGTTTTGAAAAATCTGTTATATAATCTGAAAACAAATCACATATTGTTGCCTTTGCTTACGATAAACACAGGACAAAATTAGATAATCTAGAGAATTTTACAAAAGGTATTAAAACATTATTTTAAATAGAACTGTTTGTGAATCGGTTTATTTTCAAATTTTTTATTACACTTTTTCATAACAACCCCAAAAGTGTTTATCTTAAAGTATGTGGCGTTTTTTTTTTAATTTTCTTAGTATGTATTTATTTAGATATTTATGGCAAAATTAAGTATTCAAAACAAAATCAAGTATTTGTATTATACATAAGTATATGTATAAATTTTTAGGCACAGAAATCAAAAATCACATCACAGAATATTTTAATAAATAAAATTCTAACAGTTGTTTTATAGTCATTTAGAATGCATATGGAATGTGTGAATTGTCTAAACTTGACTGTCTCTTGCAGGAATTAATGAAAATCAATGGTTTGAAAAGACCAGCGCTCTGGTTTGGCTGGTTCATGAATGGTTTCGTACTGAACATTGTCTCGGTGATTGTTATCGTATTCTTCTTAAAGTACGCATTATGGGGAGTAGAATATCCACCCATAGAGCATTGCCACTGGATCATTCTAGCGCTGCTGTTGGCACTTTATTGTGCTGCGACAATAAGCTTTATGCTTGCTTTCAGTACTATATTCAACAGAGGTAAGTATAACACGTTATTGTATTTGAATTATTGGTTATAGATGTATGCATACATGCATGACAGATTAGTGCGTAAGAATAATTGCATATCTCTATCCATAATCAAAAGATTGTGTTGTATTTTGTTTCATCGAATTATTTTTATACTGCTGTGTTGCGTTTAATGGTGTAGTACTTTCTTTTCTTTACTGTGGATTATATTTGAAACTAATTTTAGAAATGTTCAGTCCATGTTATGATTGAACGTTAGTATAAATGTTTAGCTAATATTAAAACATTTATGAGCATTTCAAGATAAACATCTGGATCTGGAAACTGAGATGTATAATTTTCTTGCTTTTTTAATTGATATACTTCTGACTGACTCAAATGCTGGAATACATAGGAATTTCAACAATATGTTGTTTTATCCAGTGGCGGCTCGTGCATTGGAATGTAGGTTTGCGCAACCCCCAAAAATAACAAGGGAACAAAAAGAGTTTCATTGTATGTAAATAATAGTGTAATAGTCAATACGCAACGATCTATAACATACAATTTAATAAAATATCGAGCATTTTCTCGAGAATTCCAAGCGCAAGTCGGCTATACGGCCTAGGGCCACACCAAGGCCGCAACCGTCTGCTACCGCTACACTACGTATCGACGCCTGAATTATAGCCCGCGAGCGAGCAAATTGGGCCGCGTCGATTGGTTTGTTTACTCTGAAATGGTTGCAAGTATCCAGTACACCAGAACTACTGGACCACGCCCCCAGTGGTGTCTAGAAGCGAAGTGACGTCATGCTTACGCGACTGGCGACGTGCATTATTACATTCTGGTTGTAGATAGTTGACTCTTGACACTCGTACGCTGTGTAGTTTGGTTGCCCGTGAAGCGCTTATTACACGAAATTAAAAACAAATAATGAATTCAGTGTAGAGTTTATTAGGTCAACCATTTAGCAGTCTAAATTGCATCGGTAAGAGCGAAATGAAGAGGCTTGAGAGTCCTACCCCTAATTTAGTGATAAAACAATGCGTGTCGACCAACTCTCGGTCATTTACAAGGACATTTAATGCTGATGTTTACAGCAAAAATGAGTGGATTTGTGGGTAATGTCAAAATGCTTTTTTTTTGTTTTCCTTGCCTGACAAAAACAGGTATTGCAGATTTAAATCATTTAACCTAACCGACCGAATTAAGAAGTTAGAGCCGTTTAAAATATCGGTATTTCAAACGGCTGTAACTTTTTAATGAATTGAAAAACTTAGAAGCCCAAATGAAACTTTTTACTCAGTATGAACATTTACGATCTGAAGAAAGGTTCTGCGAAAAAAAGGGGGACACCCTAGATAGTACTAAAGAATAACAGGGATTTAAACATATATGTAATATAAAACTGGTAGGTACCTGAAAGTTGCAACTCCCATTTTTTTAAATCACGAGCCGCCACTGGTTTTGGCTATCAGTATTTGTGGTATTATGGGAATACCAATCTGCTGATTATGTTCTACTTATATAGGAGAAAAAACATATAAGCTATATCACACAAACACACACACACACACATTTACCACATGATAAAGCATTTCCACATGATATGGTATACATAATGTAATTCAAAAAATATTTTTAAGGAGATACTGCATTTGTGGAAAACCTATATACAGGGTGTCTCACGTAACTGGTACATTAGAAGTTTCTCATGTTCTACTATTTCTGGAAACTAGAAATTTTGGACCTAGAATTTACTCGATCTGAGCTCTTCAGCTAAAATATTCTCAAGTTAACTGTCACGTCCGGTCACCGGAAGTCGGTATCAACGTTGGTATTTTAAATGGAATGATATAATTTTTATTTTATTTTTGGTTTCTACGTATCAAAACATCATTTTTGATAATGTTTCCCTATACCTAAATATCACCATTTTTGAGTTTTTTTGATTTTACTATTTTTTGGTGATTTTCCCGGTTACGTTTAAAATTGCATATCTCGGTTATTATTGAAACTAGAAGCTTCATGATTAGTGGTCCAAAAACTAGAAACATAACCAAATAAGACGATATTTAGTTCATCATGATATCTTATACAGGCTGTTCAAAATTTACAACACAATAATTGAATTTTTAAACGTAAAAAACTCATTTTTTTCAAATGGAACACCATGTATACCCCTATACGCCATACGATAGGAAATCGTAATCCCTATCAATCAATATTAGGATTCCCTATATCTATCTTTAATAGTTTTTTTATTTTTTATTTATAGGAATGTAACAACTTTGGAACAGCAGGAAAACAGAAAAATATTGAAGGTTTCTTAAAACTAAAATAATAGATTTGGGATATTTAACTTAAATTAAAACTTAATTATGTTGTTTGAAATGCTGCCCGTTCTGCTCCAAACATTTTAAAACACTTCGCCGTACTACTGTCATCGTCGCTCTTCGGATTTCTTGTCGCTGAAGTCCATTAATGGCGGCTACTACTCTGTTAGTCAATTCTTCTCGAGTATTAACTGGTGTGGAATAGACCTGACTTTTCACATGACTCCAGAAATAAAAGTCTAATGATGTTAAATCTGGTGAGCTTGGTGGCCACCGCCAGGGTCTCCTATTTCCGAACCACCTACTGTCACGTAACATCTGATTAAGTTGAATGGATACCACATGCGAAGAATGTGCCGGTGCACCGTCCATTTGATAAAAGCAGTCGCGTCAAATATTGAGGGAAAGAGTATCGCAAAAATTGTTCACACATCCAGGCAAAATTTCTAAATATTTATCACTATTTAAATTTTCGTTGTAAATTTCGTATCTAATTTTGTCCCCATTATTAAATGGGAGTATTTCAAATGGATTTAAAGAAAAAGTAACAATATCTCAAAAACTATTAAAGATAGATATAGGGAACCGTAATATTGATTGATAGGGAATAAAATTTCCTATCGAATGGCGTATCGGTATACAGGATGGTCCATATCATGATGAACTAAACATCGTCGTATTTGGCTATGTTTTTAGTTTTGGACCATCAATCATCAAACTTCTAGTTTCAATAATAACCGAGATATTCAATTTTAAACGTCACCGCGAAAACCACCAAAAAATTAGTAAAATCAAAAAAACTCAAAAATGGTGATATTTAGGGATAGGGAACCCTTATTAAAAATGATGTATTTTGACACGTAGAAACCAAAAATAAAATTAAAATTATATCATTCCATTTAAAATAACAAAGTTGATACCGACTTCCGGTGACCGGACGTGACAGTTAACTTGAGAATATTTTAGCCGAAGAGCTCAGATCGAGTAAATTCTAATTCCAAAATTTCATGTTTCCAGAAATAGTAGAACATGAGAAACTTCTAATGTACCAGTTCCGTGAGACACCCTATATATATACAGGTGTCTCACGTAACCATTTGAGTGTTTTTCCATTGAATGTCCATCTTGCTCCTTGGGTATACCGTACTGATGAGGACTAATAGTCCGAAACACGTGTCTACGGTTCCTTCTTCGATCTTCGTATGACAGAATTGCCCAACAAATACCTGTCTCGTATATATATAAAATAAATAATATAAAACATTATATTATACTTCCGCATAAAATGTTACTTGATTGACTTGATTATATTTGTTTTCATTTGTATTGGAACAAATACTGCAACGCACGATATACCTAAGTTATCACACCGTACTTTCAGATTGGACTGTATAAATCACCACTCTCCCAAAACATCACTGGAACATAGCAACAACACTATATCTCTCTTGCGCTCCCCTCAATATGTAAACAAAGGGCAAGCGTCTCTCTTGCATGCCTACATTAGGTGGGGATCCACAGTGGATCCACCGAACTGAATGCGTAGAAAGTTCATATGCGTTCTAGAGTTTGAATGCTATAACAAGTTCTAAACAAATATGATTTCTGTGGATTAGACATATAGATGTTTGCCTAGAATTGCAAAAAAAGAATTTGGAAAGGGGAAAATATTGAAAACAAATAGTGTTAGATTTTGACCAATACCTCTGCGGGGAATTGTATATTATTTTATCTTTATGTAACACATAATTTTAAGTAATCATGTTACTTGAATACAATATTCAACTTTTTTTTATGGCTGTCCATACATTTCTGCAAATTCAAATAGAATATGAAAATGCTTTACAACCATGTATAATGTTACAGAATTATCAAGCTAAATTTGCATCTGAGTTTTAATTTTTATTTCCTCTATCACCGTAATTGTTTCTCAAAAAGTTTCTGCAGCTGTGATGTCATCACTCAAAAATTTACCAAATTACATGCAAACTGTTCTATGCTATGCTGCAATAGACATTCCAGAATCTATATCCAACTTGATGATGTTGTCTGAATCCGAAGAAATGATGAGAATAACATTTTCTTTATTTTCCATAATTTGCAGCAACTTTAGCAATGGTTATGGGCAACCTTGTGTGGTTTGCAAGCTTCATCATCTTTTCATCGATATCAGCCATTGTGTTGGAGCTCAACCCGGGGATCCAATCTCTCTTAGCATTGATGCCAAATGTTGCCTTATCTTACGGTTTTACCGTAATATCTAAGTTTGAATTGAGACGTATGTTATTTATAATTATAATTACGAACTATTATTAAATCTAACCAAATCCCTTGCAGAAGTCAACTTGGACTTTTCACACCTATTTGAAAAACCCTCGGGCGGTGCAGAAGAGTTTTCTATGGGATCAGTCCTTCTCTTCTTACTCTTCGAGACGGTAGGATTTTTCTTGCTAACTTTGTACGTGGATAACATAGTCCCGGGCCCGTACGGAATACCGAAACCGTGGCACTTTATTCTTTCCGAATTAACATGCGGCAGTGCGAAGTTGCGTCGATGCAACAGTGTCTCACTTTCTTCATCATCGGATGGTCAACAAAATCGGGGAGATACCATCGAAAAGTTGAATGTTAGCGACAGTGATGTTGTCATCAAAATCAGCGAATTAACTAAGGTTTACCCGGAGACCAATGCCAAGGCGGTTAACAAGTTAAACATGGATATCTATGCGGGAACTATAACAGGCCTCTTGGGACATAACGGTGCTGGAAAAACCACCACCATGTCGATGATAACAGGTAATTTTTGTACTGAAATGTACATAATGTTTGTCATATTACGAATAATCAAAAAATATTACAAATAATTAAAAAAGGGATCTTATCTATAATAATTTGCTAGTTATAAAAAGCCGTCTTTGAAAAGATATAGCAACGGTTGTGCATTTCAGTGCTGATCAATTATCTGAAATGAAATTTAATGAAATTTCTAGGCTCTTTTTTAGGAGTCAAAATTTTAAAAGCTTTAATATTAATGGGAAAAGATTTTTTTATTTAAAAATAAGAATGCTCTATGAATGTTACTATGTTACTAATAGTGTATACTGTATATTAACTAAAATTCAACTAAAAATATTTAATAATGGAAATTTAAGCAATCTACCAAACCCATTTTTCAATACAGCCATAACCTGGATTTGCACCAGGGACCTTTGCGTTTCTAGACCAATGCTCTAACCAACTGAGCTATTGGGGGAATATGATATCAATTCAGGTTGTGTATTTTTTAATTTATTTAAAAAGTTATTGTTCATTCATTTGTATGATTTCCAAGTTAAAATGATTATTATTTTTAATAACAATATAAATATATTTACAATATTATTATGCATTATTTTGAAGGAACAAAGCTTTATTTTATTTGCAAAATTTGATGATAGTGAAGGATTATGTTTTTAACTAAAGATTACCCTAACTAGTTTTGGTTGGAAAATAATTGAATTGATATCACTTTCAAATTCTGCAATTTTTTTTTTTTTAGTACAGAAAGAATTATAAGAAATAAATGTGCTGTAACTGTTACATTGAAGCTATTAATTTAGCTTACTCAATCCAATTTTTTATATTATTGGTGCTGTTACGATGACAGGGATTCCTAGAACACATTTTAATTAAATTACCAGTAAGAAAATACATAAATTACAATTAAATCTGCAGGTATCACTCCACCAACATCAGGCGATATCTTGATAGATGGGGTGAGCATCACCAGAGATCCTGACAAGGCTCGAGCGCAGATCTCCCTTTGTCCTCAGCACAATCTACTCTTCAGCGAGCTAACCGTACGAGAACACCTACTATTCTTCGGATTGGTAACTAGAAAATCCTAAAACGAAAAAAAAAATAGTAAACTTGTATTGTATTCAGCTACGGGGAATGGATTGGAAAACATGCAAAAGACATGCCAAGATTTTGTTGACGCAGAAGCTTTGTTTGGAGGCAAAGGCAAACAGCCTAATTAGCGAATTATCCGGTGGGATGAAGAGAAAGTTATCCTTAGGTATCGCGCTGATGGGTGACCCAAAAGTAAGGTTTTTCTGGGTGTGTTGCACCTTCAAATCTTATCCAATGATTACGTTTGACAGGTGGTGGTCTTAGATGAACCAACTGAGGGTATTGACGTGGAGGGAAGACGGGAGATATGGAACTTGATTCTGAGTTACAGGATGGAAAAAACTATCCTCATCAGCACACATTTCCTTGAAGAAGCCGACGCATTATCTGATAGGATTGCTATTATGGATAATGGTAACCTTGTTTGCTACGGATCGTCCATATTTCTACGGAACAAGTACAGTAAGTACATTCTGAGAACAATCTCATGCAAAAATAAGATCTTCAGAGCTTTTTTTTATTTCAGTTATGTTAAATTTTTTTTTTTGATTTATCAATCAATTATTCTCAGGGATGTAAAAGCGTAATTTACCGCGTAAATTACCGAATTAATTACCGTAATTAATGGTAATTGACCGATTTTTAATTACCGTAATTTACCGACAATTTTAATTACTGTTGGTAATTTACCGGAATTTATAAATTTCAAAGCCCTTCCATCAGTAGACGCAAGAATGCCCCCCACCCCTCCTAAGCAGTCGACAAGTGCAATGTTGTTTGCGGTTGCCTGTACCTAACTATCCGTGTGATGCATGGTCGGACTAGTGTCGTCGTATTGACTATTCGTCATAAGTTCTACAGAATATGCAGCGCCGGATTTAAGGGACGGCAGCCCAGGGGCCCGCACCAAAATGAAACAAAACAAACAAAAATAAATTATATTTAAAATAATACTGTACCAAAAATACAGGTGACCAAAAATAAAACCAGCACTGCAGTTTAACACTTATTGAAATCATGTGTATAAAGTAGGGCTGTGGATTCGGAGTCGGAGTTCAAAGAAATTTCAGAGTGGTCGGAGTCGAAAAAAAAAACGTACTGACTCCAACTCCGAGATTCCGAGCCAGGGTTTATATATTGTAGAAGAAAAAACATGCGAGATGGACGTTGCCTCGGTAGACCGTAAACAAATAAAACTAAATATTCTATTAATTCTTTTACAAAGTACCTACCTACATACATACGCAAAAATAACTAAAGTACAAAACACAGTTCTGTATTTGCCTATATAGGGTATTCCAAGTTTAAAACAAACCAACCTTAACGCTCTAATCATGATAACTCGGAATCAAAACTGGAGGGAAAACGATTAACAAAAGTGATATTTTTAATTGGATAAGTCTTAATAACAAACATTTTATCCGCTGGATCAATCTCCATAGTCAACGATCCGTTCCACACCTCTATTCATTAAATTCTAAAAGACTACCTATATTTTCTTAAATAAAATCGGATCATTTATTGGAGAGTAGTAAAAATATTGCAGTATCATGTTATTCAAGGTGTCATTTAGCCAATGGAAATGGGTCTATGGGTAAAGTTAACACATCCAATGACAGTCCCATTGCCCATAAACGTTATATTTTTACTATTCCAAATCACCCAACATTACTTGAGAAAATACAGAACTAATATTTTGTATTTAATGAATAGAGAAGTGGAAAACCCTTTCGCCAATGGCGATCAATCCAACAAATCTGATAATGCAGCTCAGAAATTAGAAGCCATTTATTATCAAAATTCACTTTTTAATAAATATACCAATGTTAGAAAAATGATCGAGACTAAAAATGATCTGGATGAAAAAACCCTCTGTGAAACGGAGTGTTAATTTGTGAATCTGGACAGAATTAAAGTGTTTATTTTCTACTATCATTATTCTGTTTGATTTTCCTGTTTTTGTTGTAGTGCTATAAATAGTATTTCTATGTAGTCTTTGCTTTGGTTCTAGTACTATCAAATCAGGCAAAAGATCAGAGATAAAAAATTAGCTAGTTATCCACAAAATAATGATTTAAGTTTTTACCACACGTTTTTAGTAGTAATCATAACTTACAGTGATCTGTTTAATTTAACACTTTGAATTTTGAATTACCCGGTAATTTAAATCAGTGTAATTTAACACTTTGAATTTTTAATTACCCGGTAATTTAAATCAGCGTAATTTACCATTTTGAATTTTTAATTACCCGGTAATTTAAACCAACATAATTTACCATTTTGAATTTTTATTACCCGGTAATTTATGCTATCGTAATTTACCATTTTTAATTTTTAATTACATTTTAATTTAAGATTTGAAATTAATAATTTTAATTTCAACGGTAATTTACGAAAAAAATTAATTACCGTAATTTAACATCCCTGATTATTCTATATCAGTAGCCTAAGTACAAATATCAATATGTCATCTGCAGAGGGTTTTTCCTCTGCGGGGTGATTAACTGGTGTTAACAAATTAAATGCCTTGTACAGAATATCATTTTAAGTTAAATAATTGTTAAATAATTGTGTTTTATTGTCAAATAATCGCACTGTATGCACTGTATTGAATAAATTACATTATTATTATTATTATTATTATTTCTAGATATGGGTTATGTCTGCACGATAAACCATTCAAACCCTAACCCAATGGACATAAAGTCTTTTGTGGAGAGCCACATCACTGACCCGCCCGGAGTGAAAGTGGGTGGCAATCAAGTAGTAATGCAAGACTATTCCTCTGACATGCTAAAGCTTTGCCTGCCGAACTCAAAGAAGGACAGGTTTTCGGCGCTGTTCCACGACATGCACCAGAACAAAGAACAATTACATATTACTAAAATCACAATGTCCAATACAACCCTTGAGGATATTGTTTTAAAGTAATTCTTTCTTTAATTATGATCCCAGGGAATAGGCATATTTTAACGATAATTATTTATTTTAGAGTAATGTCGGGTCTTCAGAACGGAAACAGCAAATGCCAAACGTCTCCAACTTGTAAGTATCCGATGTTAAATTTTATTATTTGTTTGTATTTGTTTGTAGTGTTTTGTTATCAATGCATAGTTAAATTTTTTATGATTATTGTTTTTATTTATTTATTTTTATTTTACTATATATTATAATTCGGGTTAAATATTCGGAACCATTCTTATTTTATAATGTAATCCGCATTATCTTCATCTTTTGTAGGGTGGACTACGATAGTTCATCGTGTCCCCGGAGAAAAGAAGACTCGCCTAACGTCAGTTAGAATGTGGTCGAGACATTACAAGCAATTAAGTCAAAAATATTCAGATAATAATACCTAAATTTATAAAAAGTGTCAACACACTTTTACGTCCGTTATATTATATATTGTTTGCACGATAAATTTTATGAATATTTCAACATCTTAAAACTATATGCAACTATAGACAACTTAAAAAATGTATGTCCTCACTAAAAAAATATATATATATATATATAATTAATTTGTTTTGTAATGTGTTGTTTTGTAATTTATTTAGCTATGCATTGATTCAAACATTTGTTTGGTGTGATACTATGATGAAAACATCAAAGAAATAACAACCAAGCTAATCTTAAGTGAAATTTTTGAAAGTGACATAGTCATAATTGCTACATCAAAATGCTTGGAGTGCCAAAAAATGCTCCGAATCACGTCAACCAGAACTACTTAAAATATTAACTTGATCGGACAATATCTTTTGCCCCTGAAATTTGCTCAAAGTTTTCAGTTTTTAGGTGATCACATTTGAAAGGATGTGAATATTGATGGTTAAAGTGGAATCAGGTGGGATATTAGTTTTAAATTTAGTTTTGCCCCAACCTGAATCCAATATTTTATATCAATACCTTGTTTGAAAAGATGTTCAATTTGTTGAAATATAGATTCAGACTTGTTAGTTTTAAATTTAGTTTTGCCCCAACCTAAATCCAATATTTTATATCAATAGCTTGTTTGAAAGGATGTTTAATTTGTTGAAATAAAGATTCAGACTACATTATATTTATATTGATTATATTTTTCTGCCTATTCCGAATTTTAACTATGCTTTTTTTTATTTATATACACCAAATAAAAGTGTGGAGTGAATTCCAAGGTAACAATAATTTAAAACTAAATGTACACCACATTACTTATGAAATGGCACAATTTTCATTTAAAAATACTATAATTTTCAGTTACTAATTATTTTTATTTATTCATAATATCATGTTTTTGCTTGTACTTACTGCTTGTATTATGTGCAACCTTTTTTTTTTCACTAGTTACTGTTTAAGTATGAACACTTTTTAACGAATGTTTGTTGTCTTATATTGGGTGTTATTATAGCAGAATAAAAACAGCAAGTTTACATATTTTTCTTAATACTTAGAACTTTTACTCTGAAAAATAATACCCAGTATTCAACCTCCGAATTTTTTATTTCTGAATCTTAATTTTTTAGTGACTTTGAAAGAAGCAGATAGAAAACAACCGAGTACATTCACAAAGTTTATAAATCTTATTAAAAAACATTGGAGTTATTATAAAAAGATGTGGAGACAGCACATATTTATGGTAAGCATTACAAAAAGTCTTAAATATTGGTCATACAAATGTAAAATGGGACAATTTTGATTTAACTCACTTTGCAGATTTGCTTGTTTTTCTTGTGCGGCTTTGTCACTCTGTACCTCAATAAATTAGGTTACGAGAGTGTGTCGCAGGACGGCACAAAGTTACCGCTAAAACTAGACGCTTACGGCGAAACTAAGGTTTACTACAGTGTCAAGGGTACCACAGGGGAACCATTACGTCAATATTATGCAAACATCGTGGAGTCATCGCATAGCGTACCAATGCTTGTCAATGATACTATATCTGGTGAGTTTAAATTTATTTTATGTCTAAGTCACTACAGTGAATATTAGGTTTTGGATATATTTAACCTAAAAAGGGACAATTACCTATTTTTTTTTTAATTAATTGGCCTAAATATTTGTCTACTTTTTATTTAAATCCTTGTTATTTTCTTCTATGTAGCCATAATTCAGATTGGAAAAGAAAACTTTGCACAGTACAAGAAGCGTATGGTGATAGCATCAGAATTTCAAGTAGCTAATAACGAAGTCGAACAAGTAAAAGTCCTGTACTCAAGTAATGCTATTCATGGAGCGCCCATATCATTGAACGTAGCCACAAATGCGGTGCTTAAATACCTCTTAGGGGAAGATTACGGTATATCTGCAGCAAACACGCCGTTGCATACATCAAAACAATCATATGTGAAAATCCAACAGTCGGAAACAACTAATCTATTGTTGTGGATCTTACTACTACCTCTTGGTAAACAAAATCAAAATTAAATTAAATATCGTTTCTGACTGACATGTATTGTTTTAGGTCCCTTGTTCGTGTGTTGCAATATATTGGCTTTTCCAACGTCCATGCGCATCAACAACATCACTGTTCTCCAGAAACTGTGCGGAGTCACAACGTGGCTTTATTGGTTGAAGAATTTTATCTTTGATTTTATTTTCTACAGTTTTGGGGCTGGATTTGTTATAATAATGTTGGTGCTGCTTATAGTTGTCAACATTCTTCAAATGGATGAAAATCTGCCAGGTGAGTTACACATTATATGCAATTATTAATTTCATGACTTAAAAATCTCCCTCTTACCAAATCTCCACAATTTTGAAATGTTTGGTAAATATTTTCAATTTCGCGTAGTGAGTTTGACTGCGGCTACGAGAAAGTTCACATAAATTTTAATAATTTTGAAAAATGTTCATATATTTCTATTTGTCGGATCTTATCAATATGTTGTTTATTTCTACACCACAATCTACCACGTCTAAAACTATATATTGCATTATAACTAAATTAAAAATATGTAGCAAGTATTTGTAGCTAGATTGTTTATTAGATTTTCTACCTCACACTTCTTCACACTTCTCCTTTTTGGTAAGCCTGTTTCATGGCCTAAAATCTGCTATTTTAGCACACTTCTATTAAGTAAGGAAAACACTATTGTTATTGCCTGAAAAATAGAGTAATATGTGATTGTTCTTTTAAAGTACTTACTGAATTTACAACGTTTTTTTTTGTAGATAATCGTCAGGCAAAAGCAGTTAAAGCTATTGCACAGAAAAGGCAGATGTCAAAATATATTTTTTCTACTTTACCTTTGTTATAAACTCATAACGAAACCGCTTTCGGTGTCGTTATGAAAACACTAGATCACAAACTTTTAGTAACTTTTAGTTTTCCAAGATTGATGATATTGAAGTCATGTCAAATAAGGCTGACATCTCAATTGCTATTGGCTCGCGTCAATCATATTTGTGAGTTTTACCACAACTTCCAACTGTTGGAAGATAAAACTACCGTACTATCGGTTGCAAAAGTATTCAGCTCTGTGTTTGAATGCTCATAACTCTGAAACAGCCGAATAAACAAAAATTAAATAAAGTCCGGTATTGTTTTTAATTTATAGGATGTATTATTTTGGTTTATAAAATTTTAAAATATTATTTATTTATAAAAACATTGGTTTATCATGATGTTTTATATAGAAAGATGTTCTTGCTATGTAAAAAACTTTTTGCTTTGCAATGGTCAACTTCTGCTTACTTTACAAAACCGTCAACTTCTGCTTACAAAATGGTAAGGACCAAATGACATATAAATAAGTTATGACCATATTTCAAAATCATGCTGCTTCATTTTTATAAAAATACTTTAATTATTGTTGTTTTTTACTATTAAATAGTGAAAACATGAAATAAACTTATATTGTTTATTGATGCATATTAAACAATCGAAAGTACGTTTCATAAAAAGTCTCAATTATTTTTAGAGTTGTGATTTTCTTTAAAATTTATATTGCTAATGTCTTATTTGACAAATTACTATTTATGAAACACCTTCCTACCTGTTTCTTGCGCAGTGAATAGTTTTTTCTGTGATAGAACTAAAATGATGTACAACTTTACTTTAACTGATGCTGCAGGATTTGACGTGCCTTGACTACAACTATCGTCAATAAATATATTTCTATACCCACTTTTACTATTATAAATCAACACATAATATTATGTTGTGATCAGTACAAATCTATATACATACAGCTTCAATGCTGGGAACTGCTAACTACGCTTTTGATAATTTAGGCTAGTACGGACCGTGCATCAACTCAGTTCGCATCTACCATCGGCAGTGATGTCGAAAACGCGGTGGTCAAAAATTTAATCGCACATTTAAGTCGCTTTAAAAAATTAACTAACAACTCAATTGTGAGATATTTGCTTTCCTAATACCCTTGCTTATAGCCTTCATTACAAAGAACGTCACAAAAGCCAATCTATAGACGAGATCTTAAGTTACCCACAGAGTAAATTTGAATTTTTTTGGACCAGAGGTTTAATCCAAAAAAAATCTGAAAAACAAGCGTTTCTTTAAAATTACTAAAATCGGGTACATTTTTACTCTTCTCTCGCGCTCATGTCCAAACGGAAGGTTCCTCCACGTCTCCGGCAGCCCATTAAAGAGACGCAAACCCACCGTCGTAGAAGTGGTGGAACATAGCCTCCTAAAGGGAACATTTAGGTCACCTTCCCGCCACATGCAGTGGTCGTGCACCTCATCTCTTCGCTGAAACATGTTAGTCGTTCTTTTACGTGCATTAAATGATTAAAAATATATTGAGCATATACTGTGAGGATCTGCTACTGTTGGAAGACTGATCTACATGATGGTATTCTCGATTCTCCTCCTATAGCTCGTATTGCCCTTTTCTGCAATACTAATATTTTTTGGTATGTGTGGATGCTCCCCATGCCATCGGGCCATAGTTCATTTTTGCATGGAAGAGTGCATGGTATGTCATCACAGCTGCGTCAGGTCCAATAGCATGGGCGATTCGCCTAACTAAAATACTACTGCTGCAAGGCTCTTGGCTAGCGCTTCTATGTGCGGCAGCCAGGTGAGACACGTGTCAATTATTACACCCAAAAATTTGCCTGACTCCACTCGGTGTCTCCCACTGCTCGTTATATGTAAGTAAATCTCAGTTTGTGCTCCAAGTCATAATCAGAAAAACTTTTTTAACAGCTTTGGCAGCAAGGTAGCAATAAAACTTTGTTGCAACAAAGTAGACAAAGATTTATTGCTACCTAGCTCCCAAAACCGTTAAAAAAATTTTTTGGTTATATGTAATGTTTCAGTCTTTTCAATATTCAAAACAAGCTGGTTGTTGGAAAACCATGCTTGCTGCCTCTTCTTAAACAATCTCGGCCGCTACCCTCAAACCAATGACATCCCAACAATATAACACTCGTTTTAAAAGATATATTGGCGTAGCCATTCCAAAACAGCTCGTTCACCAATTTTTGACTTATATTATAATATACTGTTTTAAGGGTCGGTGCGAAACGAAAAATACGCGTTTTTAAGAAGTTGGTAGTATACTACCAACTGCACTATCCACGGCGACCTTGAAACGATTATCATCCCTTTTTACCGTTCATTGTAATTGTTTATTCCCAAATCTTTTGCATTCACGTAATGAATGCAAAAGTGATTAATGTACAAGACGCGTTAATTATAATTTATTTTAGTATGGTTGTATATACCATTCGGTTTAGGAGAGCATGGGTGTTAAAATCTCTATTTTATCTCCATTGTATCTATTTTATGCTGTTATTTGATTCTTAAAAATCATCAATAAATAGAGATAATTGAAATGAGATATTCATTAACAATCGCCAATTCAGATATTAATTTAATTGTCTCGTACGATCGCCTTGCACTTTTTTATTTTACATGATTTCTGTGTGGTCAGCTTAATCGGTTGCCGACCGTTAAATACTTTTTCTCAAAACTGCTCAAATTTGGTCAAACACAAAATTTTACAGTATTTTCCCACATACATAAGAAAGACCAATTTGAAACATTGTAATTCTTTTCAATTGTGAAACCAAATTTTATTTGAATTTTTACAACTTTTTATATAAAGACACTTTTCTGAAATGCAGTATATATTCGCTAGTAATCAGAAATGTTCAAAATTTAAAAAAACTGTTATGGCATTTTTCCAAACTGGAGGGTCTACCTCTGAAAAGAACCATTTAGCTTACATTGTCTTATTTATCACAAGACAAAAGGTTACCAAATAAAAAAGTAGTAAAAAAAAATATATAAATATAAAATAATATTCTTTTATATGCAAGAATGTATAAAGGTGAAAAGTACAAAAATCAAAGTTTCACCGTGATATGAAATACAATAGTTTCACACATCACACAATAGTTTCACACAACCCGAAGAAATGTGGTGTTATCTATCACACCATGCACAATAAATATTATACTGCAAGATCAACAGCGAACCTCAAATTACATCTTTATCAAATGTCTGTTCACAGTGCAATTATTGTGGGTGTTGCTGTTATACGGAGCTGCAAACATTCCGTTTGCTTATCTGTTCACATGGATGAGGTCGACAGAAGCGGCTACGCTTCGATTTATGACCATATCCATAACGTGCGGAGTAACATTAGCCAGCCTCCTGATTATAACTGAGACATTTGATACTCTTCACCACTGGACTTGGCTGGCACAACTTTTAGTACTGCTCGTGCCGCAAAGTTCGCTGACATACCTCCTTGGGAAGTTTGCCATTAAAACCGTCCAGGTCCACAATTGGGACATCAAGACACCGGATGAAGTCCGCTACCTCTGCTACGAGCACCCCACCCCTTGTTGTGGTATGTTTTAATAGTGTTTGTATTGAGATTTGAGATACAATTTTGTTTCGTTTTAGACAAGGACAGCGTGGAGTGCACAAGTTGGAGGAGCCCTTTTGCTTACACGTCTACTTTAGTTGTGTTCCAATTATTCATTGCTATTATGTATTTTGTGGTAGTGATTTATATGGATTCTGGATATGGTGTCATTGATTTAATGAGGAGAGTACGGAAGGGTAAAACGGATAAAGGTAATACTTTTTATATTATGATAATAGAATAGAATAGTTTATTACATCAATATCATAATACAGGTACATGTCATGCAAATTGCACTGCACTGTGAAGAGATAAGGTCAATATGAATAACGTTAAATGATATTAATGCGTGTTCAAAAATTCATCAATACTATAGATCGGTGTCCTGAGGAGCATCCGCTTTGCCTGACGTTTGAAGGCAGCTGGCGGAGAGCTTCTCCAGGCCTCCGGAACTTGATTAAGGAATTGCAGGTGTCGGTGCTTCGCCTGAGTTGTTGATGTCCTGTGCCTAGGAATGTCTAATTGGTTTCTTGCCCTTGTGTTGATGTTCGTGACTTCGCCTCTGGTTTTCAGATTGGATAACTCCGTTCTGGCTCTGAAAAGTTGGTGGAGTACATATGCAGCAGGGACTGTTAGTATGCCAAGTTGGACAAATAGTGGTTGGCAGTGGCTTTTTGTGGGGAGAGAGAGGATCTGCCGGATGGCACGTTTTTGTAAAATGAAAATTCTCTCAGCATGTGCGGACCCCAATGCACTACTCCATAGGTCATTTTTTAATGGAAGAGGGCGTGATAAGCTGTTAGCGCTGCCTCTTTGCCTATTATGTCTCTAATCCTGCCTATGGCATAAACAGCCCTTCGAGTGCATCTATGTGCGGTCTCCAAGTGAGCCTTGTATCGAGCCAGACTCCTAGGAGCTTTGCATTTGTAGACACTTCACCTCCTCTTCGGTCACAGGTAAAGACAATTTGCAGTGGCGTACCGAGGGGGGGCGGTGGGGGCGGTCCGCCCCTGGCGGCACATATTTTGGGGCGGCATTTTTTATATTTCTGACTAATTTATTTAAAAATAAAAATACTATAATAATGTTGTTATCAACAGAATCAATGATTATAAACAACTCTGCTAATAATTTCTTTAGCGACTTTGTTGTAATTGCAAACAGCGACTCTATCGGTCAAGGACATTGCAATAAAAGAAAATTCTGCATGTGGATAAGCATGTAGAAATCATTTTTTAAACTTGGTATGTGTACATGCAGCTTCTGCTACAGTAAACTCCACAAAATTTTTTGGGACTATCGAACACTTGTTTTCGTTTTTTCGTCTTCCACTCATTGATGAGATATTTTACTTTCTGGCACTGGTCAAGGTGTTAAGCACAGTGTAGAAACTCGTTGGAACGCAAGAGTAGAAGTAGTAACAATGCGTTGGACAAACTAATTCTGAGGAAAAAAATAAAAAACACGATCAGACACTGGAATATTACTCCACTCATTGGAATCTTTTTCTTTTCTGTGCAAGATCAATTTAATGCATATCCGTCCTTTTGGAAGTTAACGACCCATAACAATATCTCCAAACAAAGGGTGAAATACCCATCTATGTGACCTAAAACAATTTTTTTTCAAATGTATTTCAGTGGACAGAGGGGCACGCTAATGCAAAATGCAGTTACAACAGCCAAAAAAATGTGTGGAGAGTTGGAGATTTCTACTGACCGTCGAGTTAGAAGGAAAAAGATTATAAACATTTGCGAGACATGGGGATATATTTTAGCAGAGGAGATACAACGGGAAATGCTTTTGTCACTGGATAGAGTTCTCCACGACAGTTTGTTTTAAGCAACTACATGTCCTTGCAGAAAAGTATGCTTTCCTAATACTATGTAATCTTGTAACACAAATTTTGAATATCACGAGAATAACTTTCTTGTCATTATTGTCAGCACCTACTCCAAACTAAAATTGATTAAAAAGAAACTATCTTCGTTCAACAATGAGCGATTTAAGATGGCGAAATCTAGCGATAGTTTCTATAGAGAAAAAGCAACAGAATACTCTTAAGTTTTGATTATGTTCTTCAAGAATTTTCGATTAAAAAAGCAAGAAAAATAAATTTATAAACACGGTTACATATTATGTACATTATTATATGTATATTGTAACGGGTGATCTAAAATGACTGAGGACAAGTTGAATTTCCCACCAGTTTTTAACTTACTTAGTGTTACTAATAGCGTTTCTATTTGGGAAAACTCGGGTGCACCAGTGCAATATATTATGTACAGTTGGTCCGCTCTCGGCGAGTGTTGCGTGTGCAATTGGGAAACCAGAGCACTCGCAGGTGCTCTTTTCTCCACGAGCTCTGGGAGCTCGTGTTGTCAGTGCAGTGTGCAAAATGGCGGACAATATGAATATTGACGAACGTAAAATGAATTTATTATTGTCAGTATTTTCTTCGTCAAGTGACAGCAAAGACGAAACATTTATAATAACAAACATACGAAAGAAGCATAAAAAAATAACCGATTATATAGGTAAAGTGGTCCATCATTATTCGGATAGTGACTTTTTAGGTTAGGTTCTGAATCATGCGCCATTCACATGCTTCGATGTGTGTGCACTTGGGCATGCACTACCCTCGTGAACAACTGCACAAAAGCACTCGAAATCGTGCACCCCAGTTTTCCCAAATAGAAACGCTATTAGATGGTATGCGTGCATGATACAGGTTATGATCACTGTCAGATACCATAGTGAACTCGTCAGTAAGTATATTTCATCTTTTTCTCAATTAATTTGTTACTGGTTATATGTATGTATTTGTTATTCTTGAAGAGTCTTTCTAAAAATACATAATATTAAGGATTTTCCATTATTCTGGTAAGTTCATCCAGTTTTCTTAAATTAAATTAACCTAATTATAATCAGAGAATGAATCCCTTTACAAGAAGCAACACCTACGCCACTGGACCAAAATAACAGCTGTAATTTGCAACCATTGCCAACAACGTAATTATTCAAATTGTTGGGAAATTCAACCTGTCCTCAATCATTTTAGATCACTGTGTAGTTGTACAATGGGTACAATCTGTTTAAGTAAAAGAAATAAAATTTGTGTTAGTAATTTGTGTTGATGTCCAGTAATGTTAATAACCACCATCACTTAATTTTGATTGACTTACAAAGGGCGGCAAATAGGTGACCGCCCCGGGCGGCAAAAGCTCTAGGTACGCCACTGACAATTTGCACTGTTTTTCCTTCGTTTAGGCTTAGTCGGTTAGCTCTAAACCAGTGATTGGCTGTTGTCCATAGCTCTCTATAAATTGGAGGTGAGGTGGGAACTGCCGTTTCCACTAGTAACCAACGTGGTATTGTCAGCATACAGCACGGTATGGGCTGGGATATTTATCGGTAGGTCCTTCCTAAATATGGTGAAAAAGAGGGGCCCCCACCAGGGACCCTTGAGCCACACCATCGGCTACATCGCCAATCCCGCTGGCAAAACCATCCACGGATACACACTGCGTTCTATCCTATGTACGATTCCACCAACTGCAATGGAGCTCCTCTGATGCCGTAGTGATTTAATTTTTCCAGGAAGATGTGGTGTTGCATACAGTCAAAGGCCCTGCTCAGGTCACAAAGCAGGCCCATGTTATCCTCGCCCCTTTCCATCGCATCCCACACGTATATTCCAAAACTGATCGGAATGCATCAATGGTATTTCATTCTTCTCTGAAACCGAACTGGTGTTGGCTCAGAATACCCCTACTATCCAAATATTTGGTTAGTCTGGTAGCCAGAGTGCTTTCAAATACTTTCGAGAACACAGGTAAGATCGCGATAGGTCTGAAATTCTCTGGTTTGTCAGTCTCTCCTTTTTTAAATATTGGCGTCACTTTGGCTATTTTCATTGACTTTGGGATGATCGCTTGGAAGCACGCGTTAATAATATTTTCCAGTGGACTGGAGATTAGCTTTACTGTGTGTTTAATGAGCTTCGTATTCAAACCATTTATATCTGTGGAGTACTTTGTTGTCAACCTAATGATCGTATCTTCAGTTTCCTGCCATGTCACGGGTGCCAGGAAGAAGGAGGTCGGTGTTGCCGGTATTGCACTTAGATATGTGTTGTATTGCACTGTTGATGGGGGAATGCTGGCCATTGTCATAGCGGCGATTGCTGCAGAAGAATTTGTTCAGGTCTTCGCTACTCGGCATACCAGGTGTTGTGGCGTTAAGGCGTCCTGTCTCTTGTTTGATTACCTGCCAGACTGTCTTTTGTCGGTTATCTGACTGCATCACCTTGTAATGATTTTTATTTCTTTTTTCTTTCCTTGCTGATTCTAAATATAACTTTTTGTAGGTGCTGAAGATTTCTTTAAGGTCATCTCCACCCTGATGGTTATAGGTTTCCTCTATGAGATGGAGGGTTTCCCTGATTTGGAATAATTCTAGGGATGGTGGACTTGTATGCTTTTGTGGCACCGATTTAATTGGGAAAGCCTGTTCAAAGTATAGCAAATACCTCTCAAAAAATCAATTGTAATTTTTTTCCGCATCTTGTTCATGATAAACACATTCCCAGCTCTCATCTGTTAGGAGTTTTGTGAATTCCTGGTAATTCCTTTTGGTGAAGAGTCGTTTTCTTGTATGTGTTGGCTTTGTACTAAAGAACTATGATAAGTAACTCAACAACTAATGATGGTAAAAAACATTTCTCAAAAGAAGCACAGCCTTAACCAATTAATGAAGTTTTATAAGCAAAAAATAAAACCTTCTGTAAGTTCACGGATTGATATTTATTGGAATTTTATCATTGAATTAAGAAAATTTAATCAGCATTATTTAGCTTATAAAGGCTGATTTTTTATGTCGTACACAAAGATATTTATCAATTTGATCCTAACTCTGGATCGTGTCTGGTAGACTCTTGTTTAGCAAAAGGAAATCAAAAATGTTATACATATAATAATAATACCACTTATTCAATACAGGATCTGCAGGTACAATAAATTAAAACAAACAGACAATTCTATCAAAACATAACATAAATGTCAAAGAAATACAATTCAACAAAAATGCATGACTATATATACCCATACACTACACCAAAATCAAAGAAAAACCGATGAATATACTATGCGCGCCAAAAAAAAAGTTGTACCCCACATATGCAACCAAATATACTGAACATATTTTTGTTAGATAGATAGTAAGATAGATAGATAGATAGATATTTATTCAAACTCAAAAATGTTACAGTTCATGTCAAGATCAAAGTTAAGATTCCAAGAACTCTTGAATGTAGTATAATGCCTTCTCAATCAATGAATCTTCTCAGCATCGATTTCATCAAGTGCAGAGATTCTCTTTCATTGTTGTTTCTGATTCATCTTCGCTATCTTGTGATGAACACTTTAGCAACTCATATTCGGTTTCTGTTATTCCGGTACAGTTCAGATGAAGCCAGCTTCCACACTCGCCAGGACTACCAATTTTATATTCACCTTTACCTGTTTCTATCGCATTTATTGCACATTACAAATTTGTCGCACGCCAACTTTGATTCTTTTTCAATTCTGAAACAGGATTATTATTGATTACCATAAATATCAATGATACTTGTTTTTTGTTTAACAAGTGATTTTTATTATTTGTTAATATCATGTACACATTATATATTTTTTAATTATTGGTTGCAGGTACAAATGATGAAACAGACAATACTACTGGTAAGTGTTGCATTTATCGAGAGGTGTATATGCAAAATGCGGCATGTCCTTTGTAATGAATTTCTAGTACAGCAAAATTCTACCACACATTTATTTTCTATGATATTTACTACATATTTTCTAGGTTAGCCGGGATTGTTTTATATTAGTTATCCTGTATTGATTAAATTTATCTCAGGCAAAGGCAATATTTGAGAAATATCATACATGTCTCAGTTTAGAAAAATTTCTTGGTTTAAAGCATTTAATTGTATGTATTTCATTAAACAAAAGCAACACTAGCAATTATATTCAAAATATTATTATATATTATGTACAGTTTGTGGGAAACGTATGGAATTAATTAATTAATTAAATATGGAACTGCATATTTTAAGCAATAATGAATTGCTTTAATCAAAATTCACATTGTTATATGAAATTCAATGTTCTACTTTAATTGTTTTTGCCTTATATTATATTTTTAAATAGCTAATAATAATAAAATAACAACAATAATAGGGTATTTGACTGTATTAAAAATATGGCTTGAATTATAGTCATCCTAATAGATTACAGTTTAAGAAAACTATTTGTTATTACTTTTCAAACAAAAAATGCTTTATTTCTATTAAAAACCAAAATTAAAATTGAATTTTATTCACGTCCTATCACGTGATTGAAAACACTCTGTAATTGGCTCAGTCTCCAGTGACGTCATTCGTTAGTACGCTTAGAGCCCGTTCGGTTTGTCAGGGTAGGGTATGGTGAGAGCAATGCTCAGATAACCTGCGTCGGCTGTTTCTCTCTTATATGCAGATAAACGCTGTATGACGTTAGTCCGCCTATTATGCAGCGCGTCACTCTCACCGTACCCTACCTGATTATCCGAACGCGATCTTATGCCTCTCCCGTTTGAATTTTATAGCACTAAAGTGCCATGTAAGCATAACTTTGTAGGTTACGATAGCCCTAACCTCAAGCTGTCAGATCAGATAATACCTGGTTCGAAAATACGATAGATAACTTATTCTAGTCAGTTTTACTTATGTCGAAGTAATCTTCACAACAAAAACACTTGTATTGGCCGCTATTTATTTCTTTTGGATTTCTACGAGCCAACCACTTTCTTCGCAGTATCAAATCTTGCGGAACAGCTACAAATACTTTATCAGGAATTTTTATTGACGTATTTCAGCATTCTGGATTTATACACCATTTATAACCCATTTTTATGTAGAAATTGTGAAAACAACACATCATACAACACAATAGCCAAACGGCGACGATGCCTATGCTGACACAGCATATGGGCCGATTTGACAGCTTCTATCGTGTGATGTCACACAACAGAAAGTATCGTTTTGGCGGGACTTTGTGTGATTCAATTTTTAACGCTGATTTTTATGAAATGTTGAGGAAATAATTAAGATGGTTTTCCAAAATTAGTCAAATACCCTATTTAATAATTATTTTTGTTTAGATTTGGATAGATTCTTTAATATCATTGTCTTAATAATCCTATACAAATGCTATGGCTGAAATCAATTGGCAGTAGTAAAAGAGGAAAGAAGGAAAACATGTGAAATTAGTAAATAGAGATAATACTGATAGAAATTACTATTGACTATTCACTATCCATTCACAAAATTCATGTTCTACAGCAGTGATGTGCAAACCGTGGGTCGCGACCCCTAAGGAGCGGAGTGGACCTATGAGACAGCCACGAGCTGGAGAAGGATAGCGGAAGAAGTTTGCACACCACTGTTCTATAGTAATAAAATTTTTCATATTCATATTCAAATGACGTTTGTAAAAAAATTTCTTATGTACCATATTTAGATTAGTGTAGCAAATATTTGTTGCCGAATGTTACATTCAAGGCACAACAAAATTTTGGATGTAGGTAATACAATTTTGATGTGACCAAAAGGATCTATCTAAATCGATAAAAATACAAAGTAGTCGTTTAGAAATATGACGACGACATTATATATAAAATATAATTGAAGACCGGCAAATGAATTGAATTATTCCATACTTTGCTGATGATCCCATTATAGAAAAAACACTCAGCGAAATTGGGATTTTTTTACTAAAAATTATGCTAGGAAGATGCATAAAATATAGACAAATACATTGACATGGAAAACTCAATTTTCACTTTTTTTTAACATGTCGCGTTTTGCATAGACACCCCTCGTCTCTGCTACCATGAATACAAAATCTTTTTCTCACATTTTCATTTATGATTTTGTTTTGTTACTGTCAGCCCAATGTCAGTTTGATTGTATGAGCAGCATTTTTAGGTATTTTCATATCAAGGATGACTAAAAAACGGCTCCTTGAAGGCGGTAGGAAACTGTTTGCGGTTGGACATGTTATTAATTGTGGTTATGTTAGTGAGAAAGTAACCGTGATGTGTTTAATCTTAAATTTAGCTGATAGGCCACATAAGTATTAAAGCATTAGTTAAGCAACTATAATTCAAGATCATTTATAGTTTTGATAATTTGATGCCATTGAGTACATCGTTAAACAAGTTTGGGGAAAAAAGAAAACTTCTCTGACCAAGGTGATAATCAACGTTGAAGAGTTTTATCATGTGAAAAAAAAAAGTAAAGTAATAGAAGTACTTTGTCCATTTTTGCGGCAGCTATTTGTGGGTACATATTTACTTATAACTATCTTATTCATGTGTAGGTACTCATAAAGGATATAAGAAAGCGTGTTTCTTATGGGCTTGTCACAAAATGTAGTTTGTTATCGAGTTCAACCATTGTCAATTTTTATTCTTATGCTAAAAGTTCATTCCGTTTTCAGTAAGTATTTTTGAGGTTAAGTTAAATGAAGCAATGCGAAGATCCTAAATTGTGCCATGTTCTCAATTTGAAGAAAAAAATAGTCTTTTTTCAAATGTTTTGTGCACACTTGCATGTGTTTTGAATTTCATTTACCAATTTGTAATACATGGCATCGGTCATTTTGTAACAATCTATCTTCCAAGAATTTGTAAAATTACAAACCCCCTACCTATAATATGAAAAACAGCAAAAACAACCATAATTGTTACTTGTATTTCGTTTTATAGTCGCCCTTTTCATTTTTTATTCAATAAACTGTTGACAAACACACGTATGATTCTCTGTACTGCTACTCCATATCCCGCAGGCCGCAACCGATAACTGACATTTTTACCACCGGGCGGCGACTCTTTCGTATGTAAAATATTGATTACAAGATTTGAACATAACAACCAAACAAGAACTGCAGTTAAGATAAGCATAGTACAATGACTCTTATTGCTGACTCCTTATTTATCTAAGAAGTTAAAAAGTCATTGATTTAAAAATGCATTTTTGGATGGGTAGAACTGGGTCTTAAACATTGATACTTAGCCTTGGTGCTCTTGTAGTAAATATTTGTCATGTTTCACAGATAAATTTTCTGTAAATTCCCTCTCGAAAACATACCTAAATGGGCTGTTCAGAAGGATCTACCCTGTAGTTGACGTAACATTCAAGGTCAAAGAGAAGGAATGTTTGGGCTTGCTTGGCGTGAATGGAGCTGGTAAAACCACCACCTTCCGAATGCTCACCTCAGAAGTAGTGCAAACCAGCGGAACCATTTCCAAAGACCACAACAAGGTACGTCAAGATTTTTTTGTTTTCATTCTAAGTAAGAGTTATGCAAATGATATTTTTGCAGTTGAACATGGGCTACTGTCCTCAAGGAGACTCGCTCATCGAACATATGACCGCTGCGGAATACCTGGAGATGTTTGCAAATTTGAAATTTAAAAATGCGCCGGACGTTCATAGTTTATTAAAGATATTGGGTAAGTGTTGTTGGGAACGTCAAGTTAATCAGTCTTGCCTTCAATATAACAAAACTTCTATAATTATAGCAGTGGAGTAGCAATAAATTCAGCTCCCTGCAGCAAGTAACATCTGAGCACTCCTTGTTTTGAACATTTAAAAAGCATACAGTGTGTTCATAATTTTTTGTTTTACAAATACAGTAGAACTCCAATTATCCGGATTAATTGGGACCAGACCCGATCCGGATAATCAAAAATCCGGATAACTGGATTTTTCATTGTGAGATCTTTGCTCTTATACCCAGGTGAAGTAAGTTTTTTTTAACCAGTCTTTAGGCAGGGCTTTCCAGTACAAACCAGTTTCATCTGCATTGTAGATACAATCTTTATCTAATTGTCCTGAAAACTTTGTTGTAAATACTGAAACTAACGTATCTGCGGAATGCTTTCAGGAAGTCATTTTTTCGCCGTGAATTTCGAGTTCACAAATACCATGTCTTTCTTTAAATTTTCTAAGCCAACCTTATCTTGCCTGAAATTACAAATTCCCTCCTATTGTTTTTTATTAAACAATAATGCCTTTTCTGAAACTACGGTTAGCATCGAGAACGGTTTTGTACAAACCAAGTGTAAACCTCATGCTCAACTTTTCAGTTACAGGCCATTTCATAGATTTTCTACATGAATTTTCATCTTTATTCTCAATTTTGAAATACTTTTTTTAACGAATCAGCCTTTTCTTTTAGTTTAAAATCGTTAAAACTCCGACACCATACTTATCGGCAAACTTTTTCGCGCATTCACCTTTTGCTAGACCATCAACGATTATCATTTTCACCTTCGCGGTTAAAACAAGACGTTTTCTTTTTGGTGCCATCACTCTACAATTTAATGAGTAAAGAATTTCAAAGCGGCACTACAGATCACAACAAAAGCTTAAGTAGACTACGGAAATCTGATAATAGCTTTGTTCGCTGAGCGAATCTCGAACTAGTTCAGGTACTCTTTTATATTGGACCAATCCGATGTCTCGCTATGATTTCCCTACCATTATCACACAACACATCTGGTCCAATATAAATTACGTCCCGAACACGTTCCGAACGCGCTCAGCGAACAAAGCTAATTGCGCTTATACCGGGTGGTCGTTTTAACTTGAGACTCATAAATATCTCGAGAAATATGCATGGTACGACAAAAGTGTCTTAAATAAACTTGTAGGACGCAAAAGGAGAAATGAGATGGCGATATCAGTTTCATTGCGGATGGCGCTGCAATCGGTGAAAATGAGGTTAACTTCATTTTATAAATGGGAATGCTCAAATTTTTTATAAATTATGATTTTACGCTAAATAAGAAGAATCTTTTGTCTGAACATTTTTTTCGTACGATGCATCTATCAAAAGTTATTGACGATGGAAGTTTGTGGCGTCTGCGGTAGTTACAACCGCTGCCACTGCATGGGATGCGCTCCATAATGCGCTCGCCGTCTGGCAGTCAAAGCGACGACTGTCATGTCTACTCATGGTACAACGTAGAGATATTTAGGAGTCTCAAGTTAAAACGACCACCCGGTATATACAAGTAAGGGTATATGTAAAGTATATGTGTTATACTTATAACTTTATAACTGCGCACGGATACGTCGCGGCGTTTCAGGAATCCATCGTTACAAATCAGCTATAGTCGCTTTTATACTGTACAAAGAACTTTTTTGGTATTCTAACCTAAAATCTATTTAACAAAATAATGTTTTAGTTAAAAGAATTTTAAAATTTCTCAAATCCGGATAATCAGATATCCGGATAATCGAGGTCCGGATAATTGGAGGTCTACTGTACCATATATAATAGTCTACTTAATAAAACTACTAATAGTCTACTTAGTTTACTTATTACCAAAAATTATTCACACTCTATAAAATACAAAGCCTTCTAAGATATCAAAAAAGAAGATAAAAATAAAAAAATCTGATGTCGCCAGGCACATGACTTTATCATACTATAAGAATTAATTATACGGCAGTGTCAAACACTGATGATCTGTCAATACTGTCAATAGAATCAAAATATCTGTCAAATCTTGGCAAATTAGTTGTAATGCAGATATGAGCGATCTCGATCAAATAGAATGTATTGATGTGTGTAGTCGGGTTGGCGCTGCTGTGGTGGGACCATAGATAAAAGATATATATATATATATATACTGATATACAGTGTGTCCCACTTAAGAGTGTAACACCTTCATATCTTTTTTATTTCTAGTCCAATTTTAGTAATTCTTTCTTTCTAAAATAGAACACATTGTTCTATTTACTGCCAAAAAACCAATTGCCTTTTTTAATTGCAAAGCACCTTGTGAAGGCAAAATAAATGGCAAAAATCAAGAAATCACTTTAGGGATTATTTTATCGGAAAATTTTACTAGTAATTATTGTTCAGAATTGCCCAAAAACCCTAAATCCAAAATTTCATGAAAATTAAAAAATAATGAAATTTTCTTCAAAAATAATAAGTCCGTAAATATTATTTGCATAGTCAGCTGCGCTTAACAAAGTGTGCTGTGGAAATTTAAATTTAGTGAAATAAAACGTGAACTGTCAAAGTGCTATGTCGTATGTAATTATTATCTGAATAATAATGCTTACACTCGCCGAAAAGGTGGAAATAATAAGAATAGTCTGTGATAATGCCCGATCAGCAAGGGAAACAGCAGTTTAATAATCGAACAAAACTTCCACAGCACACTGTTTTAAGCGCAGCTGCCTATGCAAATAATATTTACGGACTTAAATTATTTTTGAAGAAAATTTCAATGTTTTTTAATTTTCATGAAATTTTGGATTTAGGGTTTTCGGGAAATTCTGAACAATTATTACTAGTAGAATTTTTCGAAAAAAAATCCCTAAAGTGATTTCTTGATATTTGCCATTTGTTTTGCTATCACAAGGTGCTTTGCAATTAAAGAAGGCAATTGGTTTTTTTGGAGTAAATAAAGCAATTTGAGTTCTATTTTTGAAAGAAAAAATTACTAAAATTGGACTAAAAATATAAAAGATATGAAGCTGTTACACTCTTAAGTGGGACACACTGTAGATGGCCGTTCCCACTACTTTTCGTTCCCTCTAATTTTAGTTCAACTTTTGTCGTTTGGTGGCGCTGCCGCTATGTGGTATTCCCGCTTATTTTTAAATTTATTATTCATAACGACGGTAACCGAATTAGCTGTAATTTTGTAAGTAATTTTGCAGGAATTCTGGACATGACTGCAGAATTAGTTTTGTATAGCTAACTTTGATTACCATCAGGTTGGACTGCGGGAACTCCATATGCTGTGAGCGAAATGAAAAAAAAACAATTTAATATTTTTTAATGTTGAGATACATAATATAAATAAAATACGTACAATAAAATATATAATGTTACAATAATATAAATAACAGGACATATTTCATTGCACTACGCTTAAATTGTAATGCAATGTTGTATAACTTATTGATCTTTGGAGACACTGACCTCTTCCTCTTCACTCCAACATACCTCAAGAGGGACTGTAAATAAATAAATAAAAAAAGAAACAACTTTAGTTGTTTTATTAAATGAATTATACTCAATAACAAATGCAACTTACGTATACCAGATTAAAACCATGTCTACAATCATTAGCTATTTGAGCGGTGATATGAAAATTAAATTAACAATTCTGCAGTGATCAGTTGTAATGACTATCATTATAAAAGATTAAGATTTTTAAAGTCAGAAAAATATACTTTTTACATTTTAAATGAATATCAGGCACTGCGGTTTGCTTTAAATCAGTACGATTCTTATTCTGCGAAACTTTCTGGGCAGCAGAACAATGCATTCCGCAAACTCTACAACTTTTTTGTGCACTGGTCATTGGAATATCCAATAAATCGAGTCGTCCAATACCACATTTTGACACATGCAATTGTCAAATCCTTTAACCATGTGAAACGCATGTTTTACGTATTACAATGAATATAAATTGGTACATACCTCTGGATCTTTAGGAAATACGTCCATTGATAATTAATCCACCTTTTCCGTCGATCGAGTGAATAGGAAATCGTTTATTACAACAACTCTTTTAATGCACGATTTCTATTAATGCATGATTTGTTATAGCCAATCACACGACGTAAAGACGTCGTTTGATTGGCCAATCCAACGTATGTGAAATGAAACCTTCCAATCTAGAGGGCGGTCTAGAACTGTCAGTGTCAAATTACATAAATTGTCATATAACCTAAAAAGACATTGGCGAAGAAAAATCTATGCACGACGAAAAAATTTTGTAACCAACTCGAATATTAAACGGCGATTAATGATCTCGACAATTAACGCTCTCGCTACGCTCGAGCGTTAAACAGTCTCGATCATTAATCGCTCTTTTTAATATACTTGTTGGTTAAATAACTATTGTTGAAGGATGGATAGTTCGAGACTTTACACGTATGCAGTGTTGCCAACCTCTGGGAATTGAATTACCGCAGATAGTGCGACAAATTACCGTATTTGACACCAATTTACCGTTCATTTCTAAAAGCAAAGCATTGCTTTAGTATGTGAGTAGTTTATATAGCAAATTACTTACTTGGGCTCGATTGTCCACCGTTTTGGACAGTTTTCTTTTTGGCTCCTTTTATGGCTTGAGCCGCGCCCGCATTTTCAGTGTCCGTATTGTATTCACTGTCAGACATTACGTCCATAAGCCTGATGCCATGAGCGAACTGAACGAAGAAATGAGGCGAATGGCGATGTACGCGTTTGTATTAATTTATCAAGTGACAAGTGACACAAATACGTACATCCCCGACAAACGTTTTAGCGTTGCTTTGCTTGGACTCTCCTCCACAGATGTCACTACTAACAATACATAGTTTGTAAAGATCTAAAAAAAACTAAAAAGGGAAAGTAAATTCGGTTTTAGTTACTTTCATTATTATAAGTGATTGACTAATGTGTCATATATGTACATTACCGTACAACTGCGTACGGTATTCGCAGTCGGACCGTACACCGTATTTCATCTAGAAATACCGCACATGTACGGTAAATACCGTATGGTTGGCAACACTGCACGTATGTCATGATAGGTTATATTGTTCCGCGCGGTAGTTCAACGGTTATCCGCCCTCCCTGGTCGGTACAACAACAGCCCTCGGGGTTTTTTAGCGCTATCTGGGGATGTAAGGTGAACTAAATAAAGCATCAACGCATACGTATAGGAATATAACGGACCGTGTTCGATGTTATAACGCTTCACTAAAATATTTATTGTATATACAGTGTGTCCCACTTAAGAGTGTAACACCTCCATATCTCTTTTATTTTTAGTCCAAGTTTAGTATTTTTTGTTTCAAATATAGAACACATATTGCTCTATTTACTGCCATAAAACCAATTGCCTTCTTTAAATGCAAAGCATCTTGTGATGGCAACATAAATGGCAAAAATCAAGAAATCACTTTAGGGATTTTTTTATTGAAAAATCTTACTAGTAATAATTGTTCAGAATTGCCCAAATACCCCAAATACAAAATTTCATGAAAATTAAAAAATATTGAAATTTTCTTCAAAAATAATTTCAAGTCCGTAATTATTATTTGCATAGGCAGCTGCGCTTAAAAAAAGTGTGTTATGGAAATTTTGTTTGAAATAAAACCTGAACTGTCAAAGCAAGCAGATAATGACAGTCTAATATTTGCATTATAGGTTTAAGACAATTAAGACAATCTAGAACCTTTATACAGAATAAAATTTTCTGAAAATTTTAGACAAGAATGTTTATGTCCAAGTTAGTGCCGGACACGGTATGTACGTTATATATGGAAGATTAATTGCCGTTGATGAAACTGATACCTATCGATAGCTTATGGTTTCAGTAGTAACATATTAAAATGTGCCTGTCAGATTTTACCTTTATTCCTCGAATCTCACTCATTTAATCGCTAAACTAAAAATACCACATTGTAGCAGACAAAATTTACTATCAAAATGATTTGGGAGCCTATACAAGAAAATGAATGGTTAATTTAGTATAATTAATTCATTTAATTTTTAACGATTCACGTACCCGATTGTATGAGATTAGAACGGTCATTTCTAATATCCACCGACAATCACTAAACAATTGTTTGACATTAGAGCGGACATTTCTAATGTCAACTGACCTATCGACGTGGAATCGTATAACATTACTTCAACCAATTATACTAAATTAACCATTCATTTTCTCGTGTAGGTTCCCTATACTCTGGATAGTAAATTTTGTCAGCAACAGTGAGGTATTTTTATTTTTGCGATTATGTGAGTGAGATTCAAAGAATGAAAGATTAATGTCTGACAGACACTATTTTTGAATGGTTTTTCGTTAATTAGAAATGTTTCTATTAACTATGATTAAAAACATTTTTATGTTACTACGGGAACCATAAGCTATCGATTGGTATCAGTTTCTTCAACTGCATTTGAATTTCCGAATCAAAATCTAGAATGACTGGACTAATTCGGGTATTAAAAATATAATGCTATATACACAGTGCAGTACTTGAAAAAGTATCCAGATTTTTTTTTGGTACTTACTAACAATTTATCAAAAATTGAAGTCATCTTAACTACAACATAACTATTGAATTTTTTTTTTAAATGGTATACACTTTCTTTATACACTTTTTTCTTATATTGTCCGTCTCAGTTTTTTTTAAGATCACAAACTATCCCTAAAAAAAAATACATACTAACTATATTTACTTATACATATATTCTGTTAATATAAATATTTTTTTTATTGTTTACTTTAAAAAGTGAATTTCTTTTGATATTATTTTTTACGTTGTTTATCGCAAACCTCATACAAACTTTCAAAATTATACGTGCTTAAATCCAAAACATACTAATTTAGTATGATCCAATCTCTCTCACATACAGGGTGAGTTATTAGTATCCCGGTGATCGATAGCTAATAAATCGTTTGAGAAAGAAAAAAATATTTTATACAAAGTTGTTTGACTGGCCATTTTCTATAACGTAAAATTATTTTCATTTATACAGGGTGGTGCATTTAGGTGTGACGGAAAGTATGAACATTTTTTTAAATGGAACGTCCTGTATATTTTATTATATTATAAACACTACTAAATTTGTCTATCCAACCGTGTATGTTGCTATGTCACAGCGTTAATAGTTCCAGAGATATTCAACTGTTTTTCCAAAATATGCCCGTTGCAGGATCTTTTTAAAAACTATGTAAAAACGACATTTTTGCTGATTTTGCCTTTAAACTATGTGAGACAATAGTCAAAGCCAGTAGGTAGATGATAGTATCCAAAGATATTAGATACACTATACAAGGTGTTCATTGAACTTAGTAAATTTTGATGTTTTTCAAATGGCTTTTTCTCGAGTTTTTTAAATGGAACTGTACAATATGTGTTGGCTGTAATAAGCCTTTATTTCGCTCTAATTTACATCTAGTATGTCATAGACCAAATGTTATTATTTTTTATGATATTTGCAATTTTACGAAAATGCAATGCAATTGTAAATTTTGATATTGCTGTGAATAAGGTATTTGGTAGTTTGATGTAAAGTCTTCAAGTGGCGATAGAAGAGATAATTTAGAAACAATTTAACCAGCTTGATCCTTATACAAAGTATTACCGTTATCAACTAATTAACAATTTTATATGAAATTTTATAAGTATATTTTGCCGTCTACCGTATGGCAACCGAACACGCGATTTAATAATTTAAATTACTGCTAAAGTAAACCCTAAACCGTATACTTTTAAGTTAACTATCGTGAAAAAATTTTGAATTCTGAGTGTTGAAAATCAGATTTTCTTTGATGTGATTTATGTACTCACACACAAAAACCAAATATGCAACAAAAACAAACTGATAGGCATCTTTAGATTCAGATTTTCATTCGTAGCAAAATAATCTATTAAAACACTTCCAAATAACCCACTTTCCATTCACATTATCAATATTACTCATACTATCATTCATATTATCCCAATTTTGAATTGTCTCTCCAGAAAAATAAGCTATTTCAAATCAATTAACAATAGTAAGTAGATATTGTTGGTTGTTTTTTGTACTGAATACAAATTCGTTCTCAAACGTAGCTCATCAAGACAGGTTTTTGCGTTTCTGTTTGTTTTTGTGTCTGAGCGCACATACTATTACAATGAAACGTCTCCGCATAATTTTCACAAAGGTGAACAATTTTTCACGATAGTCCCCATAAAACTACACTGTTTTTCGCTTACTTCGGCGCCCAACTGGAGTTACTAGGTCTTCAGGTTCGCACGCTGTACGTTTGTAAAAATTGCACAACATAAATACCTTGATAATCGTAATACTTTTTATATGAATAAATCTAGTTAAATAGGTTCTAAATGGCTTCTTCTATAACTCTTTAAATACTTTACATCATGCTACCCAGCACACTGTATATAAAGCAATATTAAGATACTAAATAGTATACTACCCTTCAAATTCCAAATATCATAAAAACTAGTAAAAATAGATATACGATATAGTGAATATAAATCACAGAGAACTTAAGGGCCATTTCAATTAGCAAATAATATACAGAGTGTTCCATTTAAAAATCTCAAGAAAAAGCCATTTAAAAATGTATAAGAACTAGTGCATGCTACAATCACCCTGTATAGCGCATCAAATTTTTCATGACATCAGCATCTAGCTATGGGTTTAGTTATCATGTGACAAAATTTTTATGACAGTATCTGCAAAAATGTAGTATTAACGTAGTTTTTAAGAAAGTCCTGCAATTGCCAATTTTTTGACAAACAATTGAATATCTCAAGAACTATGTACTTTACACAGGTACAACTTACACAGTTGGAAAGACAACTTCTTTAGTATTCATAACTAGGAGAATGTGCAGGTCTAATAGGCCTGCTGGTCGACCTAGGTAGATCGCCGAAGCGTTAAGAGGGAAACAAAAAGCCCGGATGCTGCTACACGCGCGACGTGATTATCTCGTACGTTCGAAGCGGTTACGGGGCGCCATCTATTGCTTCGTAGCGTAATGCCAACAGCGACATGATGATGTGCCGCCGTCTGGTGACCGCGTCGCGAAGCGCGCGGCCGTTGCCTAGCAACCTCGATCGGTTGCCATGGCGACGCGACGCGCTGACCTGTACACTCCTAAAGCATAATCCATAAATTTACCCGAATCGAGGTAAAAAATAACGAAAACTGGGCCGAAAATGGACGAAATCGAAGGCCTAAGCGCTGTAGAATCAAATTTTAGGCTTCTCCGAGGAGCAGACCCTTCCCCCGATTCGCCGATTTTCGTAAACTTCTTGCGCGGACTGTGTTAGACTTTTAGTATATAGTGTGTGTGTGTGTGTGTGTGTGTGTGTGTGTGTGTGTGTGGGATAGGGATAGGGATATGGCACGATATACAGGTCGTTCCATTTAAAAAAATGTACTGACTTCCCGTCACGCCTAAATGCAACACCCTGTATAAATGAAAATAATTTTACGTTATAGAAACTAATGAGTCAAACAACTCTTGTATAAAACATTTTTTTCTTTCTCCAATGATTTGATGACTATCGACCGCCGGGATACTAATAACTCACCCTGTATATAGAGATACACGATGTAGTCTATCTCTCTCAACTTCTACTAATAGTGATTCGACCATAAAGTAGTAATAGTCATAAATTGTAAAAAATGTGTGCAAACAGAACAATAAATTACAAACAACAATAAGTTTTCACAATTACATATCATTGAAGAGTCAAATTCTTCTTCATACACCAAACAAAGGATAAGGGAATGTAAAGTACACCTAAAATAGTAAAGAATGCTTGTTTAAAATTCCCAAATATTTATCTCTATTCTGCGGCGATGTTAAATGTTACAAGTTTAAGTGTATAAAAGGTCAAATTTATAATGTATATTTTCTAAAATGAAAATTATGATAAGACAACATATTTTATTTATGTATTTTACGAGCTTGCTTAGATACTTTTATTTAGAAAATCTGGCCAAGTTTTTTTACACAATTTAACTTTTTTAATTTTAAACTTGCCCAGTTTGCTCCACGGTAGCTACGCCACTGAATTATAGTAACATGGTATATTAATGCATTTTCCTCCGTCTAGGACTAGATGACACTTCCATTCCGTGTGGGAAATTCAGCGGTGGAAACAAGAGAAAATTAAATATGGCACTTGCTCTGCTCATGTGTCCAAAACTCTTGCTTCTCGATGAACCCACAACAGGAGTTGATCCGCTCACCAGGCGTGAGCTATGGAGAATCATACAAGATATGAAAACTGCTCAGGATAATCCAGCAAGCATCATCCTGACGTCCCATAGCATGGAAGAGTGTGAAGCCTTATGCGACAGGTATGTTTTTGCTGAAATTTGATGTTTCTCGTTGACATCGTTTTTTTTTGTTTTTCTTGCAGGATAGTCATAATGAAACAGGGCAAGATATACGCCGAAGGTACAGTGCCTGAACTGAAGGAGAAGTATTGCGTCGGGCACGTAATCGAGGTTAAGTTTAGTAGCAATGAAGCGCTGGAGAAAAATGCGGAGAAGGTGATTGGAGAATTGCGGAAAAACATTCACGGCAACGTTATAGAAAAGGAACGCCTTTCGGTGAGCAAAATTTTTTTCTTATTATCTGTCTATAAAATACTCTTCGATGTAAAAGATTGTTGTAAAAGATTTTTTTTTGACAACATACTAATTAGTCACAGCACTGTCAATTAGCAATTCATTCAAAGGGTTATCAGCCGCAAAGTATCTTATTTCATAAGCTTGATAAGATCCCGTTGCTAATATTAATTTTTATAACAATAGTATTGAAAAATGTAATTTGTATTAAGGGATAGCAATAGGTACATATCTGTACATATCTGTACACAAGTACAACGTTTTTACATTTTAAGTTTATCAACATGACAAATAAAAAAAAAATTACACACCGTAACATAGGGCTACTTGAAACTGAAGAGATACTTGAAACAGGTCTTTTTAAACCAAATCGAACGGTGTCAATCGGTTAGTAAGTAATAGGATAGATTGTTTGAACGGTTTTACATCCATCCAAGTAGTTTTGACATGATGTAGGGTAGGGCGGGGCCTTAAAGGTCCGCGGGTAAAAAGATCCACCATAAGTATCTAAAAAACCAGTGAAGCATTAATCTACTGGGTTGTACTTTCGCAAAGAGGTGTATGGGGAAAACAAATCAAGGCACAGATATCAGTCACGCTGTGCTGCTGGAGGGAGATATACGACTCTACGATCGCAAGTCTAAATTTGCACAAATGTAATTTTTTTCTCTTTCTTGCCTTTTCGTGTAGAACAATTACCAAGTATACATGTCATTTTGAAAACGTTTTCAAAACTCAAATTGGTTTTAAAACGATTCTGGGTAGAGTGGTTTCCAACTCAGAAGAATACATCCGGTTTAGTAAAAGCGCATGGCGGGAAACAAAATTGACGTCCATAAAGCTCATTGAGCTCTATAAAAGGAAATACAGTGGCATCTCGTTCCAAGAGGGGTTTAAAATAAGAGAAATCTCATTTATGGTAGATATTTTAAAGTTTCACACATACTCCCAGTGTTACGTATTGGTGTTACAAATGCAAAGTGCAAGTGTGTAAGTTTATCTAATTAATTGCTCAAAATGTTATCCGATAATAAAAATATGAAACGGCTTTTTGAATGTAATTTCGAGAAAATATGAAACGGCTTTTTGAATGTAATTTCGAGGGATAATAGCAGTTTTTTGAAGAATAAAAATTTCAATGTTTAAATGATCATAACTCTGCGAAAAAAAATCGTAGCGACCTCGACGATATCGTGTTAATCTCGTCTCAAAAAGCCCTTTCAAACAAACCATCACACGACCCGACGTTGCATTTAATATTTTTGTGCGCCCGTTTCCCCATACCCCTGAGGGTGGCAAAATGCGCGTTCTTGGTGCTATGTGGTAGATTGTGTGATACCATTGTAACCCTGTAAATTTAAATACAAATTCTCCAACCATTCAGAAGTTATTTAGGTGTTCCGGGACTTTTCCTCACCCGTATATCCTCCTATATATCCTCCAACGCGGTCGAGTAGCTAGGGCAGGCGGTCGACGCGGGGAACTGCGTATCTATAGTAATACAAGCGCGCTGCGACCTTCGCCGACGCGGGGAAGGTCGCAGCGCGCTTGTATTACTATAGATACGCGCTTCCCCGCGTCGGCCGCCTACCACCGCTACTCGACAGGTTTGGAGCGCGTGGCAGTTTTCGGTCATGTTTGCAAGCATTTTTCACCTATTTCGCAACATTTTAACGCAAAATCAGAATAGAGGTTTTGTAGCACAATACGTATTCGAAATACGTAAAAAAAATTAAAATCGGACCACCTCCGACGCATCCAGGCTCGCCGAATCATATTGCATAAAAATATTCAAATCGCAATTATGCTAAAACTAATCATCGGACAACGCCTGGGTTATCTACACTCAAAGTACCCATCAATCGATACTTTCACGCGAAAAGCCTCCGCTACAACTTTGAAAATGGCGGAGTTATGAATTTTTTTAAAGAACGCAGATATTTCCGGTTTTTCCGAATTTCCTCCGTTAATATTAATTCAATCGAGTCAGTGCAGGGTTATTTTTTTTCGTCTTTTCATTCTCTACAATTCGTCTGTTGAAAGCATCAAGATTGCTCCATCGATTGTTTTTACAAGCGAAAAACGAAAAGAACACGATTTTTTGAGGTTTTTTGTTTATAACAAATTAAGAAATGATATTTGCGAGTAGGAAACACATCACAATACATCTACGGACTGTTCCACGTGACTTGGGACCGTCGGCTTCCTGCTAGTATTTTTGTCACGAACTTAGTAATTTTCTACTCTTTTGCCTAGTCTAGACAGGCAGCAAAATTGACAAAAGTTATTAAACAGTATTTTTTATATAGCCAAACAATGGTACTTCTGGTTTGTAATATTGGTTTCTTTTTTGTCCATATACTATCAAACATATTACATACTTCAAATATCAAAAATGGACCTTTAAGCCCCGCCCTACCCTACTTAGTTTTATATTATTTAAAAAGACCGCTGCAAGTAACCCCATTGTGCGGTAATGTCAAAGCAGACTTTTACAACTTTTTTAACACGCATTTGACATATTAGTCAAAATAATATTTTATTTTTTCTTCAGAATGGCTTGAAACTACAAATAATAAATTCTGATTGGTCCGAGATTTTTAATGTGATGGAAGATCTAAAGAATTTTGGTATCAGCGATTACTACGTGAGAGAGACATCCTTTGAGGAAGTTTTCCTGAAGATAGCCGCCAAAGAAGAGGATACAAAATCGACAAAGAAACCGACCAGGGTTGCAGCAGAAATTGTTTAACTATAATTGTTTCCATCATTGGTGGTAAGTTAGTTGTGAGACAATAGTCGCACAGGTTCTCAATAATTTTTGTACATTATCCGAAGGGTTGCAAATTCATATTAATTCGTTAAGTATTTGGCTGTGATATAATTTTGCAAATTGCGACAGAAGTTATTAGTTATTAGTTTACTTTTAGATTGTCATTGAAAAGCTATTAAATTATTTTCTTTAAAAGATTTTCATTATTGAATAGGAAAAGGGTCAAAGGGAAAGAAATATTTTTGTACCATATTAATACATAAGTTTATACTCTTATGAACAGGGTGTTAATGAGGAAGCAAATTATTTGTCGCACAGTTTTTATATGAATATAATAAAGTTTATTTGGAGGCATTGTATTTCTATTCTTGAATAATAATAAATTTATTGTTCAAAAGGATGTTTTTTGCTCTGACATATTCAATGTTTTGTTCTGAAAACCTATGTTAATAGGTTTTCACAAGAGCTATGGTCTAAAATTCCTAAAATTAAAAGTAGGTATTTTTTTTTTTAAATGCACCAGTGCTTTTAATTTTAAAACGTTTTAAATTAAATATTTTTTATCTGAAATGAAACAGGGCAGTATTAGTTTTCTTGATTGACACACATTGTAGTCTGATTTGCACGATCTTATAGCTTTAATTTTTTCCAGTACAACCAACTTCTGTAAGTCAAATCTCCAAAATCTTGCTAAAAATATTTTACTTTTATTTTTGATTTTTTAAAGTCTACATTTTTGTAACAAACTTACTTTAAGGTATTGTATTGCACATACGTTGTTTGAGATGGTATTAAAATAACACTACTTATATCAAAGAAATCATTTGAGTTGAGAATTTGAATTACAGAAGTTCCACTGTGTTAATTGATTTTTCACGTTTAAGTTTACAAATATTAATGATCAAATATGCTACCAAAAATAGCATGTAAGTACATGATAGTTAGTTTGAATGGTTGGGTGAAGGAATTTTTGATTAGGTACTCAATCTCCATCATTTACCAGATATATTGCAATAAACTTGTAACTATCATTAATTTACTTATTAAACTGTTTAAAAATTATAATAAATGCATTAATAAATTATAATTGTTTATTCCTCATAACAGTTATGACATACAAAATTTACCTTAGTTTATGCTGTGCTATTATTTAGTAATCATTTAATAAATAATATTATATTTTTTTATTAAATTATCAAATTGAATGCTATGAATAGAAAAAATATAAAAATGCATTTGTTTGAAGTACTTGGTCCATAGAGAAATATAAAGCATAAACTTCTGTGATTACCCAGTTCGAATAAATCACTGCACCTTTTCCAAATCCAATTAAGTTTAATACTTATCAGATTGGTAAATTGTAATTTAAACACGTCAATTGTAATTTAGAAAATGTCAATAATGGTAATTCAGAAAACGTTAATTGTAATTTAGAAAACTTTAATTGAAATTCAGAATGGGACAATTTTAATTTAGAAAAAGCCAATTGTTATTCAAACCATTTGTCATTTCATTTGGGAGATGACAATATCATGCACTAGGATGATGGGTTGTAATGTGCTGTACAGCATGAGCGCAATCGCATCCAAGTGCGATGTTTTAGCCTTATCCATAATTCCGTCTAAGTACATCAACATTAGGATCATTACACCTCAACCTGCTACAATAGGGACTCGAAGCCGGATTTTAAAGTAGGATTTATTTGACTTGAATTTATAACAAAAATATTTACACTCACACTTATCGTGATAGTGGAGAAATTAAAACCTAAAATTCAATTGCCACTTTCTGAATTACTATTTACTAGTCTGAATTACAACTGAGGTTTTTTTAAATATCATTGAATAATCTAAATTACTATTGACATTTACTGAAATACAATTGTACTAATCTGAATTATAATTGACTAATTTGAATTATGATACACGTTTTCTGAAAAACACCATATCATTTCTGAGATAGAATTGGAAAACAATTACTAGTGTGTTCCCAAACTTTTTATCTTCAATAATCATATTCAAACACTTTTATTTAATTTGTTTATGTTTTTATGATTGCACTACATGAAAATAAAAAAAGGCCTGGTTGTTACTGTTACATCTTTACAGTTATAGTGATGGACTCTACAATTTCTAGTCAGACCAATTATTAATTGATTGCTACCAATCTGTTGAAATTGGTCTGACCAGACATTTTGGTTTACATTTTCTATTATATATATATATATATAAGGGCAAATTTTTTTGAATTTTAAGCCAATACATTCTGAATGATTGAAATTGCAGGTAGCTAACAGCAAAACGTATCTACCAACACATATTATGTAAATGTTATGTTTATATTAACTATATATAATTATTTGTATTGTAATTGTGTATACATCTTTATACCTAATAAAATTCTTTAAAGCATTTCTTATCTCTTTTTTTTACCAAATACTTATGATCCAAACTAAATAAATATTACTAAATAATATAGAGGTTTGTGTTAATTTTTTTTTAATTTTTAATTGTTGGCGTTTTTTTCGTGTTGTTCCTACAAGTTTTATTTGATTAATTCATATAATAAATAATTAGCAAGTGTCAGCCACAGCAGAAATGTTACTGACAGTAAGAATTAGACACGAATTACATTTTATAGGTAAGTGATATTAGATTAAAGAAAAAAACTGACATTTTTATGTTTTTAGTTTGGTTTAAGTTTCTAAACCCACTTTATTGGACTATTGCATTAATTTCATATAATAAATAAATCGCAAGTGTCATTTTCTATACGAAGTTGCTACAGCAGATGTTACTGACAGTAAGAATTAGACACGAATTACATTTTATAGGTAAGTAATATTAGATTAGAGAAAAAAACGGACATTTTTATCTTTTTAGTTTGATTTAAGTTTCTAAACCCACTTTATTGGACTATTGCATTAATTCATATAATAAACAATTAGCAAGTGTCATTTTCTATACGAAGTTGCCACAGCAGAAATGTTACTGACAGTAAGAATTAGACACGAATTACATTTTATAGGTAAGTGATATTAGATTAGAGAAAAAAACTGACATTTTTATCTTTTTAGTTTGGTTTAAGTTTCTAAACCCACTTTATTGGACTATTGCATTCCTCAAAAACACTTGTCACAATAGTTCGAAATGGTTACTTCCACTGGTCTCTGAGTGAGGAAAACATTTTTTTTTTATTATTTTGATGTTAGATGTCTTCAAAAGATAAATCTCAGCAAAACCGTGTAACCGTTCTTGTTTTTCTTGCAACAAACTTGCATGCATTTGCACCGAAAGAGGTTGGCTTGTATTTAAACACTTCATTTCCGTTGATTTCCGTGCCCATGATTTTTGACTTATTTATTCTTATTTACACTATTCAAGGTATTCAGGCTATCTAGATTGTAGACTTCCGCGGTCTGTGTCAATGATATATTGATTTCCGGGTGGAAACCGCGTTGAGGACTTTGAAGCAGTTGACGTTTCGCGCTCTGTTGCAAGAGGCATTTTCAGGACTAAGTTATCAAACCAAGTGCTAAGATCGACTTATCATAATTCGCCAGTCCGTTTCTTCACCAGATGGATTACATGACGTCATCCACTAATGGAAAGCAGCAGGGGGTTTGATGGCTAAAATTTGTGTTGGAAATCCTGACGGCCTGATGGAGTAAACCGATGGCGTGCGTTTTATACATATGTTTTATATAGCTAACCTCAAATTTATTTTTTAATTTTTGTACATTTCTCCAATGGGGTGAAGCTATGTGTCTGTGTGTACCTGTTTTTTTTGTGGCGACGATTCCGGAGAGACTACTAAAAGAATCGGGACGGAACTTCATATTTAGGTTTCATGACTAAAGTTAGAGCTGAACGGAGTTTTGTTCAAAAGGGTCCAAAGGAACTGGAGGTTTAACAGCATTTTTCAACGATTTTGCAAATGAACCGCCATTTCTGTAATGTCGTCAAAATAGTAAAATAGTGAATTAAAGTCGAGGACATTTTGTATAATTTCTAACATTTTTTTGGTAAAATTAATACATTAGCCGCATGAGAAAATTCTATTTGATCGAGATCGGTCGTGTCTGCATTAAAACTAGGTAGCCTGATTTGACAGATATTTTGATTCTATTGACAAAGCATCAGCTTTTGACACTGTTGTATAGTATAATAGTCATGTGAATTTTCACGCTAAGATTTTCAGCAAAATATCAAGTATGTAGTCATTCTAATCAGAAATATGTTCCCTATCGAATAATCAGGGTGTAGCCATGACGTACCTACACGGCGAAAAATGACTAAATGGCAAAAGCCAATCAAATTACGCTAGAGGTGCCATTAATACAATATCGGCCAAAATCTATTTAGTTAGTGTTTATTTGACAATTTTCGACTGTTTCACCAATTCATAGCCACCTAGATTATAAACAAAAAATTGTTTGTTGCCTTGGTGATCGTCATAAATAAAAATAATCTGATGTGACCAGGCACATGACTTTATCATACTATACAGCAGTGTCAATACTGTCAGTATAATCAAAATATCTGTCAAATCCTGGTTGTAATGCACTAGTTGTAATGCAGATACGAGCGATCTCGATCAAATAGAATGTTTAATGTGTGTAGACAGGTTAGCGTTGGTTCGAATAAAAACTGCTAACGCTTCACTAAACTATTTATTCTACAATGTCGTAGGCAAATGGTTATTTTAGGCAAAAGGCTTTTGCCTAGGCAAAAGCTACTTGCAAATAGATATGAAACCATTATTTATATTTTTAAAGCTATTTGCGTAGGCAAATGTATTTGCCAAGACTGTTGTTAGGCAAATAGCATCTTGTTTTCAATCGCGTTTGTTTTCAAACTATGTCAGGTTATGTGCAATCCGTGAATGTTTGTGAATAACTTATTGTTACACTCTGTTCACTAAAACCAGTCGCTTACGCCATCATTTTTTCTCCATATGAATTAAACAGGCACAGAAAAATAAAAAATATTCCTGCCATGTGTATGGCAATGCTTGCCATCAAAGAGGTTTTGTTATACAAATGTGGATAATGACACACAGGAAGGATTGATGATGCTATGGACTTCTCTACCCATACGGAATGTATTTTAGCGTAGCGAAACGTGACCGATCGATTTCTAAACAAAATGCTATTTGCCTAACAACGGCTTTGGCAAATACATTTGCCATGGCAAATAGTTTTTCTAGGCAAAAGCCTTTTGCCAGAAATGGCCATTTTCCTACTACATATACATAATGCACAGAGCGCTGAGCGATCAACAGAGTTAACTCCTATGCATAGTTTCAATGTTAAAGTTTGCTCTTGCAGCTAATCTATTAATTTTACCAAAAAATGTCATAGCCATAAATTATACAAAATTTCCTCTAGTTTAATTTAGTATTTAACTATTTTGACGAAATGACAGATGACGAATGACAGCCGCCATTTTGCAAATGGCGGCTCATTTGCAAATGGCGGCTCATTTGCAAAATCTTTGAAAAAATGCTGAGTAAACCTCCAGTTCTTTTGAGCATTTTGAACAAAACTTCTTTCAGCTCTAAATTTAGTCATGAAACTTCTAAATATTAATAAAATAAGAGATCTTAAAGTATAGTTGATGAGGTTTTATTACAAATCTTGCAGACCGGTTTCGAGTTTCCCCGTCTTCAGTGCAAACGTCTATTTTTAATATTTAAAAGTATTATCAATATATGTAATAAATACATATATTGCGGCTAGACAGAGAGGTTGTTCACGATTCAAAGCGAAATGGAAGATACTCTATTCTATTTCTTTCTACAATTCCAACGTGCTCTACGCGCATGCGCAAATTAGGCCGCAACTGTTGTTTAAAATTCGCGGTCAAATTGAGTCAGCGCGTCTGCGCATAGCGTACAAAAACATTCTACCCATCTCCTTTCATACGCGGAATAATTTAACATTGGTCGAATAGGGTAAGACGCAGGGACTGGTATTATCACAGTCTACACACAATAAAAACATTACAATTAAAATTGTTCTTAACTGTTTTACCACGATGTCAAACACAAAGATATGTGACATATAAAGGTGTTATGTAAGGACTTACTTGCAATAAGGTATCGTTCATTATAAGAAAGATATTTTTATTCAAAAAATATACAATTGCGCGTACTATCTAATTACACTACTAAAACAATACCGCACCTTGTATATAATCTTTATTTTATATGCTGGTGTTATTGTTGCTAATATGTTGATATATAATTCCAATTTTCCTTAATCAAAAGGAAAATGATTTAATCATGAAATATGAACAAAGAAACAAAAACATACTAAAATAAATTTATTTCAAAGAAAATACAAGTATAAAGAAAAGCACACGCCAAAGCAAGAAAAATAAACAAAAACCGTAAGCTTTTCAAAATTTCGATAATAATAATAATATAATATTAACAATATATCAAATTAATGCACAAACAAAATAAATATCACATGGTTAGAATTGATATTAGTTAAACTTGATATTAGGGGTATGAGTAGATACAGTCAACAAAATAAAATTATTGCAACATTTAAGGAAAGAATTAATTGGAGACAACCGGCATGTAAAATTTGTGTGATTTGGTATCTCTGGTATGTTTGAAGGGACCTTTAGGCGTTTCTACCATGGCAGCAGGACAAGGTCCTATGTTCCTAGGCGCGTACTCTTTCTTATACGAAGTAACGATAGAAACGTTGCTATCCCCTAGCGTGATATGCGATGTATTGGCACTTCTAGATACCCTTTCAACCTTCTGGATGTTCTGCTGTTTGGTGAAGTTTCCATACGATTTTGCTTCCGATTGTCCATAGAAGTTACCACCAACAGTTAAGTTATCTTTCCTGATAATCTTCTGGGGCCGTTCGATGGCCTGGTATGTATTCGATGACCAATTTTGACCTCTTCGTGTAACATGCGACTCTTGGGCTTCACGATGCATGGAACTCAAACTTTTTCTATCGCTATGCACTGTGCTCGATACGTGCTGGCCTTGATCGTGAATATTGCAAATCGACTTTTTCAAGTCCAGAGCTGAAGAACTCGTGGCATGCAAAGCTTCACTGGATGTATGCATGCCCTTCCTATATAAAATTTGATTGGATACATCAGCTGCGGTGGTTAAGGTACTCTTTCTATGGTGGCCCTCTGACTTGGAGACATTTTGCCTGACGTCAGTATGGCTGGAGGAATGTTTTATTATGTTAGTCATGTTATTAGTCTCTTGGTGCATATTCCTGGATACGTTTCTGTTCTCAGTGTGTCTTTGCTCTTCGTGGACACGCGTTTGTGATGATGATTTTATGACCCCGCCTGTCCGTTGTCCGCCTGTTGTTGTTGTAATTTGTTTCGTTACTTTGACAATGGTTCCATCATCAAGCCTCTTTGTGTCGTGGGAAACTTCGGTTTTCTTACTAGTCTTCACATCTTTAAGGTCTGTTTGGTCAACCTTCGAAACAACCTTAGTATCAACTTCTTTCTTTGTAACAAGACTGGTATCGGTGACGTTGACTTGTTTCCTTTGATCAGATCTTCTTGTGTACGTATTATAGTTGACTTGGTTTGTGGTTTGCATTGATGTGGTATCGCTACCCAAGGCAATACTTGACTCCATGTGTCTTCGTTTATTAATCGTGCTACGTCCTGCTGGAGATACTGAGGATTCTTTCTTTGGAGTCTTGTCAAAAGTCTGCTTGCTCGTGGTGATGCATTCCATGGTGCCTTCGCCAACTTTCAGAGTATCCTCGTGTTTCTTAATAGTAGCTCTTTCACCCCTAACAACTGTAAACTCGCTCTTGGCAACGGTTTTATCTTGGAATTCGCCGGTAACTTTAAGATTATCCTGCGGCTTTCTAACTGGTGCTCTTTCTCCCCGGGTAGGCTTGAAATCATCTCTACTCTTCGGTGTACCAATAAACTCGCCTTCTGGTTTGAGGTTATCAGGATGCCTAACAATATCGGCGCGTTCTCCTGGGCCGTAAGTTGGCTTCTTGGGTGTTTCAAATTCTCCTTCTGGCCTGAGATTATCCTTCGGTTTCGACGGCGTAGGTCTTTCGCCAGGACGATAACCTGGCTTTTCTGGTCTTTCAAAGTCACCCTCTGGGAATAGATTATCACCATGCCTGATAGGTGTTCTACGTTCACCAGGTCCAATTTTAGTTGGTGATGGTCTCTCAAAATCCCCTTCAGGTTTAAGATTATCTTGAGGCTTCTTGGGCGACGGTCTCTCTCCAGGGCGATAGCCTGGTTTCTCTGGTCTGTCAAAGTCACCTTCGGGAAATAGATTATCGCCATGTCTGATCGGTGTTCTCCGTTCACCTGGTCCAATTTTAGTTGGTGATGGTCTCTCAAAATCCCCTTCAGGTTTAAGATTATCTTGAGGCTTCTTGGGCGATGGCCTCTCTCCAGGGCGATAGCCTGCTTTTTCGGGTCTGTCAAAGTCGCCTTCTGGGAATAAGTTATCACCATGTCTTATAGGTGTTCTACGTTCACCTGGTCCAATATTAGTTGGTGATGGTCTCTCAAAATCTCCTTCAGGTTTAAGATTATCTTGAGGCATCTTGGGCGATGGTCTCTCTCCAGGGCGATAGCCTGGTTTCTCTGGTCTGTCAAAGTCACCTTCTGGGAATAGATTATCACCATGTCTGATGGGTGTTCTACGTTCACCCGGTCCAACCTTAGTCGGCGATGGTCTCTCAAAATCGCCTTCAGGCTTGAGGTTATCTTGAGGCCTTTTAGGAGTTGGCCTTTCGGCTGGAAGATATCCAGGCTTCTGAGGCCTATCAAAGTCTCCTTCTGGACGGAGATTGTCGTCACGCTTGATTGGTGTTCTTCGCTCGCCAGGGCCTACTGTCGTAGGTGTTGGTCGCTCAAAATTGCCTTCAAGCTTTAGATTATCTTCATGCTTGACTATTTCAGTCTTCTCGACTCGTCTTGTTACGTAGTCATCACGTTTCCTGTACTCATTAAATTCACCTTCCATCCGTAAATTGTCCTCTCGGATAATAACTTCAGCCCTCTCTCCACGAACGACTTTGTAATCATCTCTCCTCCTGATATCTTGGAATTCCCCTTCCATGCGTAGATTATCCTCATGCTTGACAACTTGCGTTCTATCAACTGTTTTTGTGCAGTAATCGTCTCTGCGTCTTAGGTCCCATTCTCCCTCTATCTTCAAATTATCTTCTCGACGAATAACATCAACACGTTCTCCTCGTATAACATTGTAGTCATCTTTGCGCCTAACTTCCATAGTGCCTTCTGTTTTAAGATTATCTTCATGTTTGACAATTGTTCGACGCTCAGCCGGACCAACTTTTGTTGGAGTTGGTCTTTCAAAGTCTCCCTCTGGGCGAAGGTTATCTTCAGGACGTATTTGTTTCGGTCTCTCAGCAGGAACAAATCCTGGCTTATCTGGAACTTCAAATTCTCCTTCAGGTCTGAGATTATCCTCTGGCCTCTTCTGTTTAGGTCTGTCAGCTGGTTGGTATTTGGGTTTATCCGGTCGTTCAAAGTCGCCTTCAGGTCGCAGATTATCACCATGCTTAATTGGAGTTCTACGTTCAGCTGGACCAACCTTAGTTGGTGTTGGTCTTTCGAAATCTCCTTCTGGACGTAGATTATCTTCTGGTCTTTTTTGTGTAGGTCTCTCGGCTGGGACATATCCTGGCTTCTCTGGCCTTTCAAAATCGCCTTCTGGTCGGAGGTTATCACCATGCTTAATAGGAGTTCTTCGTTCGCCAGGTCCAACTTTGGTTGGCGCAGGCCTTTCAAAATCGCCTTCTGGTCTGAGGTTATCACCAGGCTTAATAGGGGATCTTCGTTCACCAGGTCCAATTTTAGATGGCGCTGGCCTTTCAAAGTCACCTTCTGGGCGTAAATTGTCTTGAGGACGTTTTTGCTGTGGTCTCTCGGCAGGAACGTATCCTGATTTCTCTGGCCTTTCAAAGTCTCCTTCTGGTCTGAGATTATCGCCATGCTTAATAGGAGACCTACGTTCGCCAGGGCCAACTTTTGTTGGTGTTGGCCTTTCAAAGTCTCCTTCCGGACGTAAATTGTCTTCGGGACGTTTCTGTTTAGGTCTTTCAGCGGGAACAAATCCTGGTTTCTCAGGCCTTTCAAAATCGCCTTCCGGTTTGAGATTGTCGCCATGCTTAATTGGAGTTCTACGTTCACCAGGACCAACTTTGGTTGGTGTTGGCCTTTCAAAGTCACCTTCTGGACGTAAATTATCTTCGGGGCGTATCTGTTTAGGCCTGTCACCCGGAACATATCCCGGTTTCTCTGGCCTTTCAAAATCGCCTTCAGGTCTGAGGTTGTCTCCATGTTTAATTGGAGATCTACGTTCACCAGGACTAACTTTGGTTGGTGTTGGCCTTTCAAAGTCACCTTCTGGACGTAAATTATCTTCGGGGCGTATCTGTTTAGGCCTGTCACCCGGAACATATCCTGGTTTCTCTGGCCTTTCAAAATCGCCTTCAGGTCTGAGGTTGTCTCCATGTTTAATTGGAGATCTACGTTCACCAGGACTAACTTTGGTTGGCGCTGGTCTTTCAAAGTCACCTTCTGGACGCAAATTGTCTTGAGGACGTTTTTGTTGTGGTCTCTCAGCATGAACATATCCTGGTTTCTCTGGCCTTTCAAAGTCACCTTCCGGTTTAAGATTATCGTCATGCTTAATTGGAGCCCTACGCTCGCCAGGACCGACTTTGGTTGGCGATGGCCTTTCAAAGTCTCCTTCTGGACGTAAATTGTCTTCGGGACGTTTCTGGTTAGGTCTCTCAGCTGGAACATATCCGGGTTTCTCTGGCCTTTCAAAACCGCCTTCTGGTCTGAGGTTGTCGTCGTGTTTAATTGGAGATCTACGTTCACCAGGGCAAACTTTGGTTGGCGTTGGTCTTTCAAAGTCACCTTCTGGACGTAAATTGTCTTGTGGTCGTTTTTGTTGTGGTCTTTCAGCGGGAAGGTATCCTGGTTTCTCTGGCCTTTCAAAGTCTCCTTCTGGTCTGAGATTATCGCCATGCTTAATAGGAGATCTACGTTCGCCAGGGCCAACTTTGGTTGGCGATGGCCTTTCAAAGTCTCCTTCCGGACGTAAATTGTCTTCGGGGCGTTTCTGTTTAGGTCTCTCAGCTGGAATATATCCAGGTTTCTCTGGTCTTTCAAAATCGCCTTCTGGTCTGAGATTGTCGCCATGTTTAATTGGAGATCTACGTTCACCAGGGCCAACTTTGGTTGGCGTTGGTCTTTCAAAGTCTCCTTCCGGACGTAAATTGTCTTCGGGGCGTTTCTGTTTAGGTCTCTCACCTGGAATATATCCAGGTTTCTCTGGCCTTTCAAAATCGCCCTCTGGTCTGAGATTGTCGCCATGTCTAATAGGAGATCTACGTTCACCAGGGCCAACTTTGGTTGGCGTTGGTCTTTCAAAGTCTCCTTCCGGACGTAAATTGTCTTCGGGGCGTTTCTGTTTAGGTCTATCAGCTGAAATATATCCAGGTTTTTCAGGCCTTTCAAAATCGCCTTCTGGTCTGAGATTGTCGCCATGTTTAATTGGAGATCTACGTTCACCAGGGCCTACTTTGGTTGGTGTTGGTCTTTCAAAGTCACCTTCTGGACGTAAATTGTCTTGAGGACGTTTTTGTTGAGGTCTTTCAGCAGGAAGGTATCCTGGTTTCTCTGGCCTTTCAAAGTCGCCTTCCGGTTTGAGATTGTCACCATGCTTAATAGGGGTTCTTCGTTCTCCAGGGCCAACTTTGGTTGGAGATGGCCTTTCAAAATCACCTTCTGGACGTAAGTTGTCTTCTGGACGTTTTTGTTTTGGTCTCTCGGCTGGAACATATCCTGGCTTCTCTGGCCTTTCAAAATCGCCTTCTGGTCGGAGGTTGTCACCAGGCTTAATAGGGGTTCTTCGTTCACCAGGGCCAACTTTGGTTGGAGTAGGCCTTTCAAAATCGCCTTCCGGTTTGAGATTGTCATCATGCCTAATTGGAGTTCTACGTTCGCCAGGACCAATTTTAGTTGGCGTTGGCCTTTCAAAATCACCTTCTGGACGTAAATTATCTTGAGGGCGTTTTTGTTGTGGTCTCTCCGCAGGAATATATCCTGGTTTCTCCGGCCTTTCGAAGTCGCCTTCCGGTCTGAGGTTGTCGCCATGTTTAATTGGAGATCTACGTTCACCAGGACCAACTGTGGTTGGTGTAGGCCGTTCAAAGTCACCTTCTGGACGCAAATTGTCTTGAGGACGTTTTTGTTGTGGTCTCTCCGCAGGAAGAAATCCTGGTTTCTCAGGCCTTTCAAAACCGCCTTCCGGTTTGAGATTGTCATCATGCCTAATTGGAGTTCTACGTTCGCCAGGGCCAATTTTAGTTGGCGTTGGCCTTTCAAAATCACCTTCTGGACGTAAATTGTCTTCTGGGCGTTTTTGTTTCGGTCTCTCAGCAGGAACAAATCCTGGTTTCTCTGGTCTTTCGAAATCGCCTTCTGGCCTTAGGTTATCGTCATGCTTAATAGGCGATCTTCGTTCACCAGGACCAATTTTGGTTGGCGTTGGCCTTTCAAAGTCACCTTCTGGACGTAAATTGTCTTCTGGGCGCTTTTGTTTCGGTCTCTCAGCAGGAACATACCCTGGTTTCTCTGGTCTTTCGAAATCACCTTCCGGTCGCAGATTGTCACCAGGTTTAATAGGGGATCTTCGTTCACCAGGAGCAATTTTGGTTGGCGTTGGCCTTTCAAAGTCACCTTCTGGGTGTAAATTGTCTTGAGGGCGTTTTTGTTGTGGTCTCTCAGCATGAACATATCCTGGTTTTTCTGGTCTTTCGAAATCACCTTCTGGCTTGAGGTTGTCTCTTTGCTTAATAGGAGTTCTTCTTTCGCCAGGTCCAACTTTGGTTGGTGTTGGACGTTCAAAGTCACCTTCTGGACGTAAATTGTCTTCTGGGCGTTTTTGCTTAGGGCGTTCTGCAGGCCGATACTCTGGCCTATCCGGCCTTTCAAAGTCTCCTTCAGGTCTTAAATTATCTTCAGGGCGTTTCTGTTTAGGTCGCTCAGCTGGTACAAACCCTGGCTTCTCAGGAACTTCGAAGTCTCCTTCAGGTCTCAGATTATCTTCCGGTCTCTTTTGTTTGGGTCGTTCACCAGGTTGGTATTTAGGTTTCTCTGGCCTTTCAAAGTCGCCTTCTGGTCGGAGATTGTCACCATGCTTAATTGGAGTTCTACGTTCCGCTGGCCCAATCTTGGTTGGCGTTGGTCGTTCGAAGTCACCTTCTGGGCGTAGATTATCCTCGGGACGTTTCTGCTTCGGTCTCTCTGCTGGCGTAAACGGTTGCTTTTCAGGTCTTTGGAAATCTCCTTCCGGTCGTAGGTTATCTTCGGGTTTCATCGGGCTCGGTCGTTCGGTAGGTCTATAGCCAGGTTTCTCTGGTCGTTCAAAATCACCTTCTGGTCTAAGGTTATCTTCAGGACGCTTTTGCTTAGGCCTTTCAGCGGGAACAAAGCCTGTTTTTTCTGGTCTTTCAAATTCACCTTCTGGTCTTAAGTTATCGTTGTGTTTAATAGGTGATCTTCTCTCACTAGGTTTGATCTTTTCAGGAGTGCGCTTCACAAAATCACCTTCAGGTTTAAGATTGTCCTGTGGTCTCTTGGGCGATGGTCGTTCGGCAGGTGTAAACTTACGTTGTTCTGGACGTTCAAAGTCGCCTTCCGGTTTTAGATTGTCTTTCGGTTTGGTAGGTTTAGGCCGCTCGGTCAATTTTGGAACAAAATCTTCTCTGGATTTTGGTATTCCTTCGAATGGCCCTTCAGGGCGAAGGTTATCTCTATGAATGATGATTGACTGGCGGACGTCTTTGTTATCGAAGGTTTTATAGACTTCTTGAGTTGTCGTGGAAGTTATATTGTTTTGGGTAGAATAGAACTTCTCTACGTCGTCCTTAGTCCAGGTTCTCTTTCTTCGTGGTTCGACTGGAACATTTTTTTCTGTGTAGTCGACCGTGGTTGATGTATCGAAAGTCATGTCGCCGGTAACAGTTAGATTGTCAGTTCTTCTTTGGACCGTGGTTCTATCGACTATAGTGGAATAATCGATGAACTCCGTTTTGTTCGTGGTGACATCAGTGAAGTCACCTTCCACCTTAGTATATGTGTTACGTCTGACAGGGCTTGGTCTCTCTACTAACTCACCCGTGAAGTCAACACGCGTTGTAGTTTCACCTGCAACATTTATTGAAGAATAAAAATACTTTTACTTAGATCAATATTAACTACTTACCGGTAAATACTCCACCAATGGTGATGTTGTCTTCATGGCGAGTAATGTCAGCCCTCTCACCTCTTGTAACATGGTAATCTTCGATTATAGTCCTGGTTCCAGTAAAATCGCCTTCAGGTTTGAGGTTATCCTGTGGCCTCTTAGGTTGCGGGCGTTCTGCAGGTTGCCACTTATCAGGTGTGCGACTTTCAAAAGTACCTTCAGGTTTTAGGTTATCTTGAGGTTTCTTTGTAGGTGCGCGGTCGCCTGGTGACCATTTCTCAGGTTGTCGTTTCTCAAAATCGCCTTCAGGTTTCAGATTATCTTGAGGCCTTTTTTGTTGTGGACGCTCTGCTGGTTGCCACTTTTCTGGTGTACGACCTACAAAGTCGCCTTCAGGTTTTAGATTATCTTGAGGCTTTTTTTGTTGTGGACGCTCTGCTGGTTGCCACTTTTCTGGTGTGCGACCTTCAAAGTCGCCTTCAGGTTTAAGGTTATCTTGAGGCTTCTTTACTGGTGCGCGGTCACCTGGGGACCATTTCTCAGGTTGTCTTTTCTCAAAATCACCTTCAGGCCTAAGATTATCTTGGGGTTTCTTAGGTTGTGGACGTTCTGCTGGTTGCCATTTCTCAGGCGTACGACCTTCAAAATCACCTTCAGGTTTAAGGTTATCTTGGGGTCTCTTCACTGGTGCTCGATCACCTGGTGACCACTTTTCTGGTTCCCTTCTCTCAAAATCACCTTCAGGACGCAGATTATCTTGCGGTTTCTTAGGCTGTGGGCGTTCTGCTGGTTGCCATTTCTCAGGCGTACGACCTTCAAAATCACCTTCAGGTCTAAGGTTGTCTTGGGGTTTCTTCACTGGTGCTCGATCACCGGGTCTCCATATTTCAGGTTCTCGTTTTGTGAACTCGCCTTCAGGTTTTAGGTTGTCCTGTGGTTTCTTGATGGGGGCTCTCTCGCCTCTTGTTGCATTGTAATCGTCCTTGGGCTGACCAAGGAAGGGACCTTCAAGATGAAGGTGGTCATTGTAGTCATCTGGTTTGTGTGGACAGGAATGGCGACTGAAAAATTGAAAAGATATACTTAGTAATGGAATTATTCACTAATTTTATAGCATTTCTAATTAAAATGGTGGTGTCTTGATTTTTCGAAAACAAATGAGAATAGGCATATTATAAAACCAAAATAAACTTTCTGTTTTTTTTTTTAGACCAGAACATTTCATACAGTAATTGGATCTGAAAGTCATTTTTGTACACTCCAAATATCCATTCAGCTTCAGAAAAAAAAACAAATTTGTCTGTCTGGCATATGCAAGCGTTATAATATAGAGGTTGTTAGAACGCAAATGAGAAATATTTGGGCTACACCAAATAAGTATAGAATACAGTGTTTTAATTATAATCTCATTATATTATTACAGTACAGGCTCTCTAATCCAAATTTCAATAATCCGAATTTTGCGGTAATCCGAGCTGGTTTTAGCATTGTACTTGGTACACTGTAATCGGAATTTGCTGTTTTGACAATCGGGATTTTATCGGGAAGTATAACTTTAAGTTAAACGATACTGTCGGGTTCTCATTGTAATTTTAAATTTCTGTAAAACACGTGGGAAACAGAAGAGTATTATTGGAAACACTAAGGCCCGTCGCACACCCAAGATGCATGCAGCAAGCACCCCGCAACTGAACAAGCATTTGCTGCTAGGTGCAGAATGCGTTTTATAAGTGTTTTTTGCTGCACCGCACACACTTGATTCTTATGTCGATTATGCTGAATGTTTAATTTAAATTAAGCGTTACTTTCATTGTATAATTATTTTTTTGCCATTGCCATCTTTTTATGCACATTTTTAACATATTAAATGTCACATTGGATAAACGTTATGTTTAAGATGCATTTACGTCGTGTAAAATGTGTCGAGACACATGGTAGATAAATGTAGCGTGCTTGCTGTATGCATCTTTGGTGTCGGATGCACACAGGCCGTTACAAAACAATAAAGTTGGACCCGGCGCGGAAAGTATTGGGTTAAAATATTGAAAATGGCGCTTGCTGGCATATTATGAGTTGAATAATACTGAAATAATAAGAATATTATTTTGAGAACCACTGAATTTAAGAAAACGTGAAACATACCTTTTTGGTGCAATATTTTATAAAGACTAATTTTGTATATAATGCAAAAATTGCGAAATCGTGGCCATTTTGTGGTAAAATGCGAAACACTTCAAACGTGCACGTTAGAGGTTGCTATAAAAGAGTTTAAGATTTTTTATAATAAAATCTATCAAAACATGCGATTGTAAAAGATACATAGTGATGTAACAAGCAAAGTATAATTATAGGATTTTTAAGACTTAAGAAATGCATTATTATATCAAATTAGCAACCATAGAAATGCGATAAAGTCGATGAACACGAGAAAAAATCTTATAGGAAATTAATCAAAATTATCAAATTGAATAGACTCGATAAACACGATAGAAAATTTCTCAACAATTTATGTTGTAGAGAAATTGAGTAAATAATATTTCAAATCAATATTTTGACTTTATCATACGTAGTATGCAAAGTATTGTAATCTTATCAAAAAAAATTTTAGCGTAAATATTTCTTTTTGGGACCTCTGAACATTTTTGACCAAGGTACAAAAAATGTCTGTGTGTGTATGGATGTGTGTGTACCCGTTTTTTTTTTGTGGCGACGATTCCGGAGAAACTACTTAAGGTAACGAAACTTCATATTTAGAAGTTTCATGACCAAACTTAGAGCTGAAAAGCTTTCTGTTGAAAAGGGTTTAAAGGAACTGGTGGTTTAGTCTTAGAATTTTTGAAATATTTTGCAAATAATTTGAAATTTTTGGAATATCATCGAAATAGTTAAATAATAAATTAAAGTTGAGGAAGTTCTGAATAATTTATGACTATGACATTTTTTGCTCAAATTAGTTTAGCTGCATGAGCAAATGCTATTGCATCGAGATCGGTCGTACTGCATTAAAACTAGTTAGCCAGGATTAATCAGATATTTTGATTCTAATGACAGTAGGTAGTGTCAGACGCTAATGATTTGACAATACCTAGACTGTCAATACAGTCACCATATCTGTCTAGTTCTACTAGTTTTATTTTAGTGCAGACATGGCCGATCTCGATCAAATAGAATCTCATGCAGCAAAACTATTAATTTTATATATAGTATGAAGTTATGTGCCTGGCCACATCAGATTTATTTGTTTAATAGAGTTTATTTCACGACAAGTGGCAGTCTGTGGCAGTAAGCCGCTGACATAACGCGCAAACGTTCCTACGTATTGACATGTGTTAGAATGAAATAAAGAAGATTGCTATTTCATTCCAACACACGCCAATGCCTATAGGAACGTTTGCGCGTTATGTCAGCGGCTTACTGCCACTTGTCGTGAAAAATACCATAATAAACATCGTTTTTTGAACGCATTATTTTAATTTCTGGGCCTTCTCTCGTTTATTACAAGAAAAAAATCATCATTATTCACAAAATCACTTTATTGTTGATCAATCATGTTCAAACCTAAAGGAATGTAGGTGAATTGAATATATAGTCCGATCAATGGATCTTTGCCTCTCTGTCAAAGTTTGTCGAATCTAGTTACGATAAGAGCTGTGTTCGTTTATTCGGTTCTGGGTTCGGTGTAGATAGTGTCGGTGCGCTGTCACGTGACAACGGTGTAAGGGTGGTGTAAGGTGTAGTTCACAGGATTTTCGAACGCACCTGGGCACATGGTGCGCGTCAAACGTCAGACTGGTCAGCGTCCGATCTGTCAGTGTCACGTGTGTCAAAACTTTGCTATGTTCTAATTGCGAAATCACCTCACTTAACCCAACTTAACCTAAAAAAACACTGACAAGATTGACGTACACCGCCTCCGTACACCGCGCTCCACCAAAATTGAAGGTGTAGATAGTGCACGCACCACGTACACCGCACTGCCTCCCTCTAGCTATATCCGAACACGAAAGTGTCAACACTGCTACACCGCACCGCATAATAAAACGGCTCGGTGTCACTTGGTGCAAAAACTTTCAACAGTGTAGAATATCCGAACGCAACTAAGGTTGTCATGCGATCACTCTTTCTACGACATGTGAAATTATTGACACCAACGTCGGGCGGACGTCTTCCATGGCTAAGACACACGGTCTCGGATACTAATGTTAGATACTAATGTGTACAACAAAGACGGAACTATCGTTAAATGTCATTGTCTAGTTCGTAATTCCAGCGGCGTCGCTTTCAGGGGTCCTGTCATTGTGAACTTCAAAATGACAGGGAAGCGATTAACTTCCCAGGCACGAAATCTCGTTGTACAATGTATGAATATACTTAGTAATTCCCATAACTCAAAACATTATACTCTACTACAATTACTCAAAGCCGAATTAAGTTAACCTATACTTTAGTGCAGGGTTGATGGTTATGTTTTTAGACAAAATTTATTTGACTACGCCACTGACTGAATGACAAGCGTAGATTGCACCAGACTGCTGTCATTATTGACAGGGAGGCAAAGATCCGTTGATCGAACTATACACACTATACACGTTATTAGTGTTAATCGAGTAAGGTAGCATAAATTGTTTTTTAGGTAATTAATCAGCATAAAAAATATAGTATAATTCAAATTATTTTGAAGATTCTAGGTTCAGGCATTCGCCAAAATGTCAAACTATACCTATAAGATTGCTTAGAAAATATGTTCCAAATAACCTCTGCTATCACTACTACATAAAGTTTACATTAAACTCCCAAACACACTTTTTATTTATGTACAATATGCAAAATTTGATTTTATTATAAAGTATTATTTATTTTTACGAACATTATTGAAAATATTTCACTTTCGAATTTATTTCGTTAAATTTTGGAAATACTTGAGATGAAAAAAGTTTACGAAAAAGTGGTAAATTTTTGTGTAGCTTATCTCGGGAACACAGTGCGAAAAGTTTCATAAAAATTTGAGTTTATGTACAAGGTTACAAAGTTTTGCTATTTTAAAATCTAAACTAAACTCCATACTTTTCATCTCTATACAAATTACAGACAATTCATTTTCTTAATTCTTCCTGACTCACTTTTAAAACAATCATTTGTAATAATAACCAATAAAACTGAATAATCTTGTTCCTTTGAATGTCTGTTTCTAACTATATCGACTGATCAATAATTGGTATAATTTCTTAATTGAACGATTTATTTATTCATAAATTCGTCCACAACTCCACAGGCAGGTGAACGATCTATAAGTAGAGAAACAAGCCGCCCTGCTTTGTTAGAATATTTTGTTAAATATTAAACATTTTTGAAGACTAGTAATCGATTATAACTGGGAATACTAATGTTATTTGTTTTATCAACAGAACCGATCGTAACTTCAGCCAATATTCGCTGGTGTAGATATTTTCAGAAGTAGGTCTATGCGCTCAATTCTGAAATTCGCGTGCTGATACCAAGGTTTTCATTCGCTATACGACACAAGCACATGTTACGCCAATATTAGTTCAGCACGCATCAATACTAGTCTCTAAAACTGTAAATTTAAAAGATTATTTAAAATATGATTAGATTGCTATCGTTTCATTACCTTATGGATGTGTTAGTGATTTCTTGTAAGATCGGACGTAAAAGCAAATTCATATAACCACGTTGAAGCACGACATTAGTATATAAAACAATTCATCACTAGAAAACTATAAAACATCACTATAAACCTAGTTACTCGCATCTCTAATATAAAATTTTATTAATCCGAAACACCAAACCAAGATTCAACAAAAAGAAATAAAGTCAATGCGGTACTTTTGTTCGTTAGTGTACCAACCGACGTTAGGCGTCGTACTGAAAGCCCACAGGAGTATTGTCCTAGAAAGCTCTCACGGCGCTGGTTCGTACGAGAGCCACGAGCAAACTTAAGCAATTAGTTATAACTGGCGTCGCTTTTTCCAACTTGACAGGTTTCACTTTCATATGGATACCTGGTTATGACTGCTATTAAAAGTAATTGAAATAATCAACAGAATTTAGATGAAGGACACTAAGAATGATGTATAATGGTAAAACCAGAATATATAAACTAACAACCGATAAATGACAATACGGTATGTAAACCAGTGGATGTAGTACATTTTCTAAGTGGCAAAAACAAAAGAGTTTCAAAGTAAATCTTCAACTTTGTGCTTGTTTTCTGAAAGTTTATTCACAAGTGTGTGAGGATTTCTTTTGCAGGAAACTGAAATTATGAGCGATGGATGGTACCTATGTTTGTTTATAAATATGTTCTTACATCACAAAACTATAAAAACAGTCACGCCTCTATCTTTTCCTGATATACAATGTGCGACAATAGGTTTTTTAGAAGAATAGTAACAAATAAACTATATTTATTTTACTATAAATTACCACGACCATTTTTATGAAGCCACATCCGTTTAAACCTTGATAGAAATATGTAATTATTTCAACCATGGCTAAGGATAGGACTTAAATCGCACTATTCGGACCGGTTCGGAACCAGAGAAATCTCATATCAAATATCGTAAAGCGTTCCTTAATTATGAAAGCGACGGACAAGAAAAATTTAATGGAACTTTTTTCCATTTTATGATGAAAATAATAGATTAGAAATACAAAAACATAGCTGATCGTGAATTTTTAGTAGGAAATGGCTATAATACTGATTGTGGAAAGAAGCATATTATATAAATGTAATTCTTATCGCATATTAATGTCGAGAGACAGTGTCCAGTGCAAAAAAACTCAGAACAAATTGTCAAAAACAATAACATAAACTAATTATGTTTAAAGTTGCTAATATAAAGTTTCTTTGTGTACGCTGTAGAGGTTGTGTACTTTGTGGGTAATACCGTGTCACACCAACACAGTTAATCCAATCAAGATGAGTGGTGAGATGAAATCAACCCCTGAATTTGGATGATGTCAAAGAACCAACGTTTATCTTGCAATGTCATTCCGTTTTGGAAACGCAAAATTTCAAAAATCGCTAAAAAGTATCTTAAACATATTTTTAAACTGCGATTGTAGCTCACTTAATTGAACTAGTCAACTAGTGATTTTTGCAAAAAGCAACAAAATCTGCTAAATTGTCAAAGTAATTATAGTAATATCGTTAATATAGTTAATATAGTATAGTAAAGTAACTTTCATTAATATCTAGCTCACTGGTTGGCAATGAGGCACAAAATGTTCAATAATAGACCATATGTTTTTGCTACTAAGTATTTTGGAGCCCCACAAACAAGCTTGCTTTTTTGGTTATGTACTTAAAAAAATTTAGACATTGTAATGGTCTTCTCTTCGCTATGAAAACTTCTATGAAGATATCTTGAACATTTGAAAGTACGATAATACTAAATAATAATTCATGGCGAAAATAGATACGTAATTGCATATACTAAAGTACAAATAATCATGTTTACTTCGGAAGTAGAAATGGTTTACTCTTATTAGTGCGCTGAGAGTGTAGCATATCTATCTCAGATATATAGATTTATTATCGAATATATTTACTATTATAGTCTAGATATGTATAGTAGGGTGGCCCGCACACCCGTTTTTTTTACGTTTTTCAAATCGTAATACCGCGGAAAAGTTGCGAATTAGGGAGACTAAGAAGGGGTAACAAAATAATTAAATCGGTTTATATCTTACGGTCGCGCATGGGCTCTAAAGTTTGCAAAAATGTGGAAAAAACAAATTTTTACGACAATTTTTATTTTTTTAACACATCAGACACGAGGAATACATGCAGACTGACAGAATGTCCAGAGTGGCGCGGTGGTTGGCAAGAGTGGTCGGCTAGAGTGGTGACCCGAGCCCGTTACGACGAGCGATCGCTATCTGTTCGACTAGAGATATTACATTTAAATATTGACAAGTTAAGTAAAATAAAAAGTATAAATCTTTCCAAACTTGAGAACATGAGCAACTGGAAGATATACACCGATTTTATTTATTTTTTACCTCTTCGTAGTCGCCCCAATTCGCAACTTTTCCGTGGTATTTAGGGCTGTCAGGCGTCCCGATTCCGGCGGGACGTCCCGATTTTATATTACTTTGTCCTGCGTCCCGCTTAGCTCTTAGGCGGGACGCCAAAATCCCGATTTTCTGTTCCTCAAAGATTGATTTACAGTTTTTACGCCGATCCAGTCAAGTTTTGTTCAATGACCATATTATATAGGTTTATGGCGTAGCTTCGGTTTACACCATTTTACTATAGATGGCGCTATGGTTTACGTCATGTGATTATAGGATTTTTGCTTAGTCATGCAGATGCTTAGTCTGGAAGTTTGTATTTTAAAGGTGTATGATTACTGATAAAGTTTAATGTTAAATGTTAGTGGAAGCGTTCATTTTTTTAAAACCAATCCACAACAATGTCCCGCTTTTTATTTTCGAAAACCTGACAACCCTAGTGGTATTACGACTTGAAAAATGAAAAAAACGTTTTTTCGGCAGACCCTAATGTATAGTGTACTACACCTATATGCAACCAAATATTTTGTTAGCTTTGTAAATGGTGCTTTTTTAAACTATACGCTGTCATTCTGACATTAATCATAAGTTTGGTTAACGTTATAATGCCGTTTTGAATGTTCGATAATTGCGACATAAAAGAATAACATGCGCCAACTAACAAACTGTAAAAATTAGCTCTACCACTTTTTTTTTCGGGCATAGTACATCTTATGTGCAGTATTTATTTTTTATCATACAATATGGAGACATGAAAGATGCTATTTGCCCGCCAGCACCCCGTCAGGCTCAGCCGGCTCAGCCAGGCCTGTCATTGACACTTTACAGCGCTAGCCGCAAAAATAATTGTCCCTATAGGTGGCGACCGAATGGTCTGTCCAATCAAAATACAGCTTTCAATTCGATTTGACGTTTGCGATTAAAACGTCAACGTTTTTTTATTTGTCAAAATCCAATATGCCAGTGATTAGTCTTTAGAATCAGGTGATTTTATTACGATGTTATTGTGTAGGATAAAAAATTATGTGTGCACCACGCCCAGAAAGTGGTTTTTCGGGCCTCAAGAAGTGCCCAGGCTCGCTACGCTCGCGCGCCTGTACTCTTCTCTCGGCCCGGAAAAGACCCACTTTCACGGCTGATACACAATATACTAATTTATTGTTTATTAGTTATTCATTAATAACTTTTCGTGTAGATTTATCTTTCCGACAGACAAATATGTTACAGATGGCTTAAATTGCCTAAATGTACACATTTATTATGTATTATGATTATGACAAATTTCCCTTATAAGATCTATATCGATTAGTTATGAAATAACTATAGACTGTTGTTTCGTGTGGATTTGATGATACTTTAGATTGGGTTGTGCGATATCCTGGTGTACCAACATCAATTAGTTGGAGGTTAACTAAAATCTCTTCTTTGTATTAAGATATAATTGATGTCATCAATGTAAAATCATGTAAAATTTGTTAAAAACCTTATTCCCCATTGTTATCGCCGATAATTATATGCATGTGTTTTAACGACTATGAACGACAAATCATCTTTGGAAGTCAAGCATATACATTTTTTATTAGGAGTACAATATTAGTTTACCATAAATTAAAACAATTCGGCTTTGAGTTACTGCTCCAATAACGCTATATGTAACTTCAATCATGCAAATTCTATAATTTTAATAATTGTTTTTGTCCTAAAAAGTTATTAACAATGGAAAGTAAACCTGCGACTATACCCGATACTATAATTATTGGGATAAACGTTTACAGCCTGTACCGCCTGTGGACAAAATTATATCCTATTAGAGCTGCGATTGCTTCTATAGTCGTTGAACAATATGAAATCGTGCAGTAACAGATAGAATTTAATTTATTTGACCTTCCGCCTTAAATTGACGACCACACGTCGCCAACTTATGTTTTCTATGATTAGAAAATTGCAAACCGGTGACACCGTGTCTTGTATAACTGTGGCGATCCTTTATAGAAAACAAAACTCCATATATAGGGTGCAGTCCGAATCAACGTTTCCTTTCTTTACCGTACTTCTCTACTTTCGCCGTAGTATTGGATAATGGATCTACGCAACGGTCCAATAATGTTTCTGCTCTTATAGAACAATTTAATATACCCACAATATCACAATAAATTGCTCTGCAAATTTACTAAGAAATAATTTCTATGGGCGGTTCAGTCAAAATTTACAGATGTCTCATATAAATGCCTGGATTATAAGGGTTGTATATAAAAACTGGCCCACGCCATAGGTACGTTTATTGTTTTTATATATGAAAAGCGCAAATAGAGAAAAAATGCAATTTTTTTGGGATTGTTTTGAGTTACAGTTACTTCCGAGAAAATAAATCATTAAACAATTTCATATGCTGTTACTTCTTTCTTCATTTAATATGTATTTTATTTGTAATTTTTCTTTATTTTGTTATATTTCAACTTTTTAAGGAGTTGAAAAACAAATAGGTTTATATGAAAAATATTGTTCAGTATGTCATTTACTTTTTAAGAAATAATTTTGCCGAGAAAAAATTGGAACACTCTGTGTAGACTATGTAGTTGTATCAGTAAAGGTGCTCTTACACGACGCCACTTTTCGTATTGCGCAAGTTAAAAAATGGCGCAATTCTTGTATTGCAATGTGTGAACAACGCTGCAACTATAAATATTGCGACACTTTCAGTACAGCGCGCAATTTTTTAACGTTGCGTACAGCTAAAATGTTGCTGCGTGTAAACAGGTACAAACACGGTACTAGCGCCACACAGAAATGGACCGACGTGTTGGTCCACTTCCACTTTAGTGGCGCAACATTTATAGATGTATATACGGTAGTGTTGGTTAAACATTGATAGCTGGCGTGTCCGATAGTTATTGTTAAAACTATCGATAACTATCGAACTTCAACACCCTTTAGTAAAAACTTATTAAATTGTAATTTTGTAAATAAAGGATGCTAACCGATAAATACTAATTCTCTAAACAGAAAAGAACATAAATAAATATTTATTATTTCAACATACAATGTTAACAACAGAAGCAAGTTAAAATAAATCGTTCTTCTCTAAAAAGAATTTCGAATAAATATGTCATTCTAAAAAAAGCAGGTAAATAAATATTACAATAAATATTCCAACTAAAGTCCTCGTAAATAAACAACTGATTTTATATTTTCCGCATAATGCACATTTAGCAAAATTTTCTTTCTACTTGTTAAAGTAATTCCCAACCCAACCCAAGACGAGACTTTTTGGTCGAATAATTTTTTTACGATCGTAAAAATTGACATTGATGGGAATGTTAGGTTAAACTTAAAATGAAATTTCTCTACATTTAGATCCTCCTATCAATCTTGGGTACTTTCTCCTGTAGGTTCGACAAAATATGCAATAATACGCGGCAAAGTTAAAATTTCAATAAGAGCCGTTTCCTACAGAAGCGGCCTTGAATAGCTCATTAACATTAGCTCATAACACGCAGTTGCTCTAGTCCTCTCATCGGCATCAGAATCTGAATCCATTTTTTATGGAATAAACAACAACACAGTATCACTATCGCCGCTTAAAACTTGATGAGGCAGAATATAAACACAACCACTACAAGTACGAGGGTGCGCAGTCGTTCCTTGACCAATTCTAGACATTCGACGTGCCACTTTTACAAGTTGCAGCAATGAAAAGTGGCGTGTACTGTGTGAATAGCATCGCAACTTTAAAATGTGTGGCTGCCACTTGGCGCTGGCGCTAGTCGAAAGTGGCGCAACTTTCGACTGATTTTATCTCACGTGTGAACACAACATGCCATCTCATAGTGACGCAATAGAATATCGCGCAACAAAAGTGGCTACGTGTAAGAGCACCTTTAGTAAAGAAAACATAACACGTAAGAACAAGTATTTAAAAACGCGTAAAATGATTTGTTTATCTTCATATAATTTGGATATAATCTACGGTTTTGTAAACATTTTCGACAATTTGTTTTAAGTTGTCAGATTTGCTGATCAATTAGTTTTAATAAACAACTACATAAATGCAGTTCTGCTTTTCCGCAAAAATTTGCTTTGTACAACATTGTATATGGGTAGTGAACTATATTAAGACTAGTTAACCATACGAACAAGTGTTTTGCACAGGTATAAAGGATATTTATTTAAGAGGAGAGAATTGAAAGGGCTTGTTCAGTCTTGAGATTGTTGTATTTTAATTTCTTACATCAGCTTACGTTTCCCTGACTTTGTTCAGCTTCTTCAGGCTGAATGCATCTCATAGATTGTAAAGCTGCCCCAACGATACACGCAGAAACGCTGCCGCCACATATGTACCCCTGTAACCCGTTTTAATATTACAATTGCCCTGAAGAAGCTGAAGAAAGTCAGCGAAACGTAGGCTGATGTAAGAAATTAAAATACAACAATCTCAAGACTGAAGAAGCGTTTTAATTCTCTCCTCGCAACTATCACCGCAGTCGTCAACCCCAATCAAAGATATTGATTTATTTGTATATATAATTTATTCCACCATCCCACAAGCAACTGTTTCTTTCTTACCGATGACTGCATCACATCTTTTTAAAAAATGTTTGAAGATGATAAAGTATTGATTAGTCAAAATTGTAATAAGATAGATGTAATTAGGCATTGCCTCGGCTTGCACACGGTCCCATTGATTTCTTGCTGTACCTTACTTAATTAAGGTTGGGCATGAATTGAGTAGGCAACCAAATATACTTTAGAATTGTTTACTAAGATTTATACTGGAATGTTCAGGTATTTCCATTCAAATTATAAGTTAAAGTAAACTTGTAACCTTTGGTGATAATAAAAAAAATATCCGGCTCAATTTTTTCTAGTCTAGGTGACGGATTTTATGAATATTGGTGGGGCTATGTCGTACTCTCCGTGTGATCAACTATAAAACATAAATATTCATAGAAATCGTTACCTACACACAGGGCCGGCGGAAGGGAAATATTTGGACCGGGCAAGCATATGTTTTGGCGCCCTTCATTACTAATTAGTTAAAACAACTACACACACATTGTTAGCTGTTTAATTTAATAATTAGTATTTAAAAATTTACGCTTAATTTATAAAATAAATCATCATATTATTACAAATACATACATATAAGTACATATTATAATTATAAATTTGTATAAGGTATATTTAATAAAATATTGCTTTTCGAGTATTTGTGTTGGAAAAGTCTTTAATGATTGTTCATAGTCAATTTGGCTGAATATGTCGTACATCGACATCATTGCCAACGGAACTACGCGATGTTGTGACAGTGGCCGCAAATGATGATTAATTAATATTGATTTAGAGCATGATTTAGAGACACTTTGTTCCCCTGATGCGACCATTTAAAAAATGGGCACGGTAATTTCTCGATTTATCATTTTTTACATATAAAATTGAAACAATTTATCAGTTGGGGAACTTTCAGGACTGGGGGCGACTAGTGAAGACAATATTGTACGCTCCTGATAAAGCTGTAGTCCATCAACATTTCGGTGATTACCATCTGTAAAACACAGTTGGAAATCTTGGCATTATTTTTGGCACTCTTTGCTATTGATTTCACTATTAATATCATACTAAAAGATAAACACATTGTTGTATTTTTGGAGCTGGACAAATCATTGTGCTAATGAATTTTTTGCTATACATATATAAGATGGAGAAAAATAAAGGTATCATGAATGTATTGTTTGGTTCAACTACTGGATCATCGCCTCTATCACAGTTGCCCTGGCCCTTTTCTTTGGCGAATTCTTACGGAATGTTCAAAATGTGCTTCTATTTAAAAGTGTCTGCTAAATCTCTAGCGTAAACTAAAATGTCTTCAAATCGTTTATCTGAACGTAATTGTACAAAATGTTGGTTTGAACCACTTTTGAAATCAAGTATGTGGCTTTTCCTGTAGGGCTTTACACGGTTTTACTACCTAGGTTAATTCTGTACAATATTGATTATTGGTATGTTCAAGGCGGCGGCCCTGAGCGAAGGTGTTCAAGACCTTTTGGGCATTGCGGGCGAAATGCAGCCATTATTATAAATGGAAGAAATACATGCGTTTAGCACGCTGTAAAAACGCCTGTTGGCGGCAAATACGCCCGCAACGTTTTATGCGCCCGTCTTACCATAGCCTTAGTACGCGGTGCTTCGATCGCAATGTCCGCTGAACAAAACCGCTTAGGCCGGTTACAGTGCAACGCTGACGGTCGGCGGCGCGGACCGCTATTATAACAGCGATATATGAGGGCTTACAGTGCAACACCGACCGTCAGTGCTGTCAGCCCTCATATATCGCCGTTGATATACTAGTCGCGCCGACCGTCTGCGGTGCACTGTAACCGGCCTTAGGTGCTTGCCGGCGCCATGTCGTGCTGGTCGCAGCTATTGGTGTCGAGAGTTGGAGATAATGATCGACTAAAATACATTCGATAACTGAGTTTTAGTCGATATCGATATTATTAGTGCTAGGCACAAAATGGCGATTATTATTTTTTTAGATTTTTAATTTATAAATTTTTGTCGTGTGGCGCCCCTTGCACTAGGCGCCCCGGGCGACCGCCCGGGTCGCCCGGTCCTTCCGCCGGCCCTGCCTACACATACACTCGACAGACTAGAGCCGGGTATTTTTTGTATTATTATCAAAGGTACAAAGTTCACGTATATTTTTTATGCACACACTTGATTTAACATGCATACATATGTAATAGCCGATTGAAAATTATGACTGCATTTCCGATTTAAACCCCAATTTGAATATACAAATAATAATAATATAAAATAATAAATAACGATTTAAATATAAATTTATAATTTATCTTTCTTATAAACCAATGCGAATTTAATCACAATTATTGTACAATAGAAATGCAGCAGGCTTTTGGTAAAGAAAAAAGAATAGAAAACGCGAGAATATACAACGAAGGTGTAGATCACTGTAGATGTGGCTATAGCGCCAATATAACAGGTTGTGGAATGTATGGAACTGGTCCTGATCGTTATAAAACGAAGGCTACCTATACCTATACACAACTGTTATATGCGGCGATGATGTCATTTTCCATAGCAAAAAAACTGAGTTTTCTAAACCGTTGTCTCTCAGCCATATAAGTACATAATATACCTAGTAAGCGTTTTTGTTACTGCAATACATAACCTGAAATTATTATCATTCACATTAGGTTACTAGTTCCTCTATTTAACATAACTGAGTGTCTGTTTTATCTGCGAGACTTATCAATATTAATATTATTTTGGCAATACGCTTAATTACAATAATATTTATTTTGATTGCCCATCCCATATCAAACAACAAAAAATAAATGATTTCAATATGCGAAATGTATTAATAGAATAAATGATAACATCGGTCATTTAATCAAATTAGGTATGAAATGCAGAAGACATTATTTTTCTGATTACTCGGGAACTTTCCACTGGTGAGATCATCGCAGTTTGCATTTAAAAGTGGTCCACGTCGTTATCTATGTGTCTGAGGAATTTTAATATTTCCTTGCCAATTAGTTCAGCAAATTATTTATAAATTGATCGACTTTGAGTGTTAATGTTGTACGTCAAAAAGGAAAATAATCCGTTAAAAATATTCCGGGCGGTCATATTCACAAGCACATTTGCAGAAGATAAACATAAGCAACAAGTATGATGCAAGACGTGTGGTGTGAAATAATTCCAAAATCGATAAGTTTGTAATCAACGATTGTATAGTCATAAAAATATACATTCAAACGCCTATATCTTTCAAACTGCTAGCTGTGCGAAAAAAAAATTCTTTACATAGCAAATTTTGCCACATTTATAGTTTTGATAATATGTTATACATATAAATTTTTCAGAAAAATCGACATTTTCCGAGACATTTTTTAACCCCCTTCACTCCTTATAGAATACAACTTGTTTCTGACGTTTATAGAGTCAGAATAGGTATGAAAGTGTAGGCGTCAGGTGACGCCTATACCGGCTGTACATGAGTAAATATTACAGGAAAGGCATGGAAAGTGAAACCACCTTATATTATCAGCAATTAAAAATTATATTTCATGAAATTTTGATTCATGAATTAGAAGTACCTTAAATACTTTGAGACTGTCATAAATATTATTTTTTTACTTCAGATTGCGACGTCACAATCTGCCATCTTGTTTTAATGGAACTACAATTTCTTTTACATAAATAAAAATCAATTTTATACATTTTTAACGATTTTTAACTTTCAAAAACTTATCGCTGAAGTAACTCATTTCCTCTGTATTTTGATAAATTCCATTTTCTTCACGTATCTTTGGTCTCATAAGTTTCTTTATATTGTTTCTTTGTCACACTACAACAATTACACTGTATAATTTTATTTCTGTTTGCAGATTTCTAAATTGTCAGGAGTGGGAGCCTCCGGTATGTTGTAAATTGTAAAGGAAGATTTGATTATTTTGTATTCACTGTTTATAAACGTTGTTCTTATGTGATATCTTTAATAAATTGATTAATGTTATCTTTGTAGATTTTTCTTTCAAATGTCCAAACACATAAACCCTCCAGAGTGACGTGACATTCTGAGCCAAGAATGGCTCGTTAGGAAGGATTAAACCCTAATAAACCACTATTTGAGTGTATTAATATTAAGATAACATTTGATTGATAATAACATATATCTATTTAAAGTCAAAAGGAGATATAATTAACTAAATAACATCACTAACTCTATTCAAGCATTATAATAGTGTAGGTACATGAAACAAATGTAGATATTTGAGAATGAACCATAGTTACATCAAACAAATGTAGTTATTTGCATAGGTTAAAAGACTTTTTATTGTAAAGAAATATTTATTTGGCTTAAACAAGAGGAATCAGTAGCGCTAGTACGGCTAGTACGTATAAAAGCATCCATAGTGAGCTTAATTTTGAATCAATTCTCTCATGTTATACATCAAATTACAGATAAAAGTATATTATTTGTTGTGGTAATGTAAATGTATTAATTGTTATGGTTGTATCCACGCTACGTGATAAAATATGTCTGATTCATGCACTCAAAGAAGTAAAGTTTTGAGTGAAAAAAGCATGTAAGATATTGATATTTTTACATGACATTTTGTACACTTACAGAGGAAGGTGTAACTTAGATCTATTAATAAAGTGGTATTTTTTTCAATTTTAACTTGTATTTTCCGTAAAAGAATCGCAAAGTAAAGTCCGTCAATTTTATGTCAGATTCAGTAACCGTTTAGTTAAAAACAAAGAAAAATATAAAAAAATTACCACTAGACGGATAATTATATACCTTTTATCTTTAATTTTGTGTATTGCTTTTACGTTTCTGTGAACTAATAGCTGAGAAAACCCCTCAGATCTTTTACGTGTTTTGTGAGTAGAACGTAGGGGGTACGGATTCGCCTTAACAAGTGAATAGTTTGTTGTAGCAAACAAATTGACACTTTGCTATAACTAAAAAAATTATTTACGAAATATTTGTTTGCTGATATTCAATATGTGACTCAAATAAAGTCTATTACCGACAAAAAAAATGTGTCAAAGTAAACATGAAACTTTGTGTTTTTCCCTGACAGCGTAAACGTTAGTTGAGTTCAGCCGCTATAGAATCACAAAAATGGCCAGTATCACAGTTTTTTCGGAAACTTTAAGTGATAGGAAACTTTTAAGTCCGGATTCGTGTTCAGCGCACTGAAACTCTCGAATACGCATATGAAAAGTTAAACTAAGTCTAAGTTACCTATTCAAACACATAGTCAATTGACTGTTATACCATTCCAAACACCAATTGAAATAATCGGAACAAAATATGCTCATATGGGCCAGATGCTGATTGGCGCATTCCTAGCAAAGAAGATGAAACACAAACGAGATGACGCGACATAGTATGTAGCTGTAAATAGCAGTAAATATTTTCGTAGACACATCTCCTTCATTGTTATTCACACGTACGAACGGTCAAAGTAGGCCACGGATAATGGTAGTTCCAGAAAGTCGAGGACCTCGTCTGCCCCATGTTTTATCTCTCGCCTTCGTCGTCTTTTGCGATCATCACCAAATACGTAAACGTTATTCACTTTCGTCTGGCGACCTCTGCCTTGCCGGCCGGTTTCTGGTACCGTTTCACAGGGTTTCACGTTTGCGGTGAGGTCAGGGCGCCATATTTGGCGACGCCTGCGACTTTTACCGTTTTGATACCTTCTCGCTCGTTCTTGGATCTGTGTGGATTTGCGTTGGCATGGCAATCATGTCTCTTTGAATGGACAAACGTGATGGCGGATAACATGCAATAGGTGTTACGTGTAGCTACATACTTACACAGTGTACGTGATCGCCGCGCCTGGCGTTTTGTACACTGATGGCTGTTTGTATGTCAAACAGTACGAGTCACGCGGAATTTTTGCGTCAATGATGAAACGCTTCAGACTACAGAAATATAGGGTCATATCATTTGGTCTATTAGGACAGTGAATAATCAACCTTGTGAAGGATAGTAAATGAAATATTGCGTTTCAGGTACTGGTTCAGCAGACTCTAAGAATAATTAGTATATCCGTTGTGTGCGAGTCTAGAGTTTTGTTCGTCGATATCATTTGAGGTTATATGACCATATATGTAATTTGACACTGACAGTTCTGAACTGCGTGCCTGGATAACGGATTAATAGACATCGTGCATTGATAGAGCTTTTTAATAAGTGTTTTCTATTCACTAAACTTAGTCATAAATATACGATCAACGGAAAATTCCAGTTTATATCAAATACTTTAAATGTATTTGTCAATGATGGCGAGGCGAACTGTCATATAACTGTCATCCACGTAAGGTTTTCACAGACTTTTACACTAGCGTTGTATAACCATGACAGTTCGTTCAAATAATGAAGTCATTATTTGAACGAACTGTCATTATTATACAACGCTAGCGTCATATATAATCATTGGCGTGTATCATGATGGGAATTATATAGTCATAGATACGTATCTAATGAACTTATTATATGTGAGTCGTAGATAATAGTATATTATTCTATGAGCAAGTATATGTAGGTAAGCAATTACTCACGAGAACAAAGTTTGTAGCACAATCCGTAGGCAAAGCTATTATTTATATTTTTCGTTTTATCAATATAAAATGATAATTTCCAATAAAAAAAAACCTGCGTTAAATAGGTACAAAGTTTTTGGAATTAGACAGTTGTTTTCTACTGATAAAGCGTTACAAACGTTTCATTCATTTTTATCAATCTTTAGTATTTAGCATTTAACAAATTGTTCTAAATATATTATTATCCAAATAAATTTCATAAGCTGAGCTATTTACTTCTATCCACAATGATGTAAATGTTGTAAAACATTTCTAGCTATTTGGAACCTAACAAGAGTTAACTGTTTTGGAAATTACGTAATACCAGATCCATTGTCTATGCCAGTGCGAACCGAATAATGCACATTCAACATTCAAAGCAAAAGAGGCCTTCACCGGCGTTGCATAATCATAACCCGCTTCCTGTAATTATTACAATCACGAACGAAACGGAGATTTTGCAGAAGTGATCTCAACAGTCGTGAATTGGGTTAATCATTTTTAAATTGAAACTTTACCCACAAAACGTCATGCTGCATGGTTACCATAACACAACATAAAGCATACGACCTCAGATTTTGGAGAAATACTTACTAATATTAACGATAATTGACTAAACACGGTATTACGCAGAGCTAAAAATAAATATGTTAGCAACCTTCCGTGTAAAAAATAGTAATTAATTCGTACAATATCACTGCAATTCCTGTTAAAATTGTTAATAGTAGACAATGCAAAATTGAGATTTTAGAAAACGTATATAATTAACCTTAATTTTTAATCTTGTCATCTAAAAACGTCTAATTCCCTTACTATTAAACCACTTTCGAAAACACTTCCAAAAATGGAGTGATTAAGTATGACAATTGATGTAACTACCTAAAATGTCGCCGAAATTGGGTGTGGGCACTTTTCACCCGTCTACTTATTTTGCAACGATATGCCCAAATGACCTAAATACGATTTCAAGTCTATACCCCATACACGGTAAAGACAAGATTGCAAATTTACATCTCTGTTTTTGATGAAGTGGCCAAGGATGTCCATATTTCATTTATATCGTACAAGGCGTAAACCTTGCTAAACCATTTCATTTATATCTTCGAGATTCTCAGAACTGCATAGTGGCACGTTTTTGCAACTTGTGCCAATACGTGATAAGTAACGATTATACTTTATAACTTATATTATAAAATTTATAATTTATTTACTTAATATTCTCAACTTAATTCTGATATTCTATCTTAAATGCTAAAAAAAAGGTTAATTTACGTAAAATTAGATGTTGAAGAAGAAAACTTGCAAGAAATGACAGTAACGTGCACAGAACTTATTTGTCTCCGACTATCTACATATATAGGTACTAAATGTATATGATTTGATAGAGAAAGTTGGTGAATGTTAAAAAAATACAGCGATTAAATTGAAATCTTTTAATCATTTACCGGAAAAGTGTATAAAATCTATATGAATAAGGTTGCGATTACACTATTCCAAGTATGTTGCTCTCTTATCTCTCCGTAATTAGACCTACAGCTTAACGTGTATTCCAAACCACTGAAGTGATTCAAATATTTATATCTAATAACGACCCGACAAGAAAGGGCTTTTTTACCTTAAAATCCAACACTGACCAACGGTGTGGGAGTAAAAAATTTAAAAATTAATCTAAATCTTCTGATATCAAACCATCCATAAAGTAAGATAAAATTTGACCTTGTTCGGAAAATAACTTTTGCCTCGAACATTATTTATTTATTTACTTATTGATATCAATACGCATGCTTTAGCACCACTTACGTTTAAACCCAACAATTTTGCTTTTTTTACTTCGAAGGTATCGTTTGAAAACTTTGAGAAAAATATAAGTTAATCTACTAATTTTTATGATTTTGATAAATTTTTCACACCGCTTGTGATTTTGGTATGATCTCTAGTGATTATTTATTGGATACTAAAACAAAAATGTTTTTCTTATTGGTATACAGCTCAATCGCAAGTTGATACCTTATATAGTGAAGTCAAATTTGATTCTGTATATTTCACCAATACCACAATAGCTTCACCAATAGCACAGTTGCAAATGGAATTGATGGCCAAAGAAATAAAAAAAGAGTATTTTTGCAATTATCTCAAAAAGTGAAGTAAAGATAGATAATAGTTCAATTAATATACAGTTATAGTTTTTATATTTGAATACTATCTATCAAGTCGGAATCAATATGAACAACAAGAAAAAATAAATAAAGGAGACAAAATTCAGTGTGATTAATTACAAAATTATTAGTTTTTCGTGGCTATAATAATAGTATATTATTTGACGAGCACATAACTAAGGATAAAATCGCGAGCATGAAGTTTATATGTATAAAATATGTATAAACATGCGAGCGATTTATATCCGTTGTGTGCGAGTCGTATACGACGTTTTATCTACGACTCATAAATTCCATTTTAAATCAAATATTTTTAAGGTATTTGTCAATGATGGCATAGTGAACTGTCACATAACTGTCATCTACGTAGGTTTTGACAGACGTTGACACTAGCGTCATATAATGATGACAGTTCGTTCAAATAATGAAGTCATTATTTGAACGAACTGTCATTATTATACAACGCTAGTGTCATTATAATCATTGGCGCGTTATAATGATGGGGATTATATAGTCATAGATTCGTGTGCAATGAACTTATTATATGTGAGTCGTAGATAAAAATTATAATTCGTAAAGTTGGCTAAGTATACATAAATTTTCGTATTATCATAATCATATTTCTTTTTCGTGAAACTAGTTTTCGATATAATCACAAAAAAACCTTCCCACCATTCTCTATACTTTTGGAAGCAGTGCTATTGGTTGAGATTTTGATTTTAGTTTAGCCATTTTAAGACACAATTTAACTGGACTGTGATATATATTATTATCATATTATTATCAAAATTATATGAAAGAGTTACTAAATTTTCAACAAATAGATGAAAAGGAAAAAATACCATCTGATAGCTATAATTGGCCAAAACAAATGCATATAAAATTGATATTAACAGATATAATAGTGTTTAATTTTTAGTTATTAAAATATTATGAACCATGTAACTCTATAAAAATGTAACTTAACATTCCCGCAATTCAAATGGTTTTTGTTTGTTTTTTTTTTCTGGTTTTGACGACAGCAAACATAACTGTTGCCAGTGCTTCAAGGACTCATTCAGGCAAAAGTAAAGTTAACAATTTACCTACAAACCCTTTTTAAGTTTCTAGAGCATTGGGTTCGGCCGCTATAAATTTGCATAGCAAACATCAGGTTTTTTTGACATTTATTCGTCAACTTTTTCGAACACTTGAAAGGAAACTTTTGACTCCGGTTTGCGATCCTATACAGCTTCCATTTAAAATCTATCTATATTACTCACAGTTTCCAGTATTTTACTATTTTTAGTTTTTTTAGGTAAGGCTATAAAATTTGAACATCGTTGAATACAGACAAAATCTTCTGGTGATTGTCAGAGGAAAAATAACCAAATAGCGACAAAACCGAATAAGTTGTATTCAAAACAAAAATACCATAACTTGTAGTAGAATACACATTTTTTTACTTTTAATTATTTACACCCTGTATATTATATAACAGTTGCAATTTTTTCCATTATGTGCATCGCCTGTTGAAGATCCTCAAACCATTGGAATTTCTGCACACCAGCGTTTACGCATGGCTGCGTCTAACTACTACCTCATTCAGTTTACCAAGTCATGCTTCACAAAGTTCATGAATGATGCTAATTTACTAGGGAGTCATTACCGCGTACTTTTTTCTGAACACTCTCACTATCTATTTCTCCGCTTAAAACTATTTTGCGCTGTTTGAACTGATCAAAACCTAGCCAGACGGTGATAGTTTCATAATTTACGATAGAGATCGTTCTCAACTAATTAGAAGAAGGAAAACGGAATATTTAGGATTCTATTCAGAATAACTTACCCACAAGTGCAAAGTTCGCAAATGCATTGTTCCTTCGACGGTGGGACGTAGTGTTTATCCTTCCTGGGCTCCTTTATAGTTTTCACAATATTGATGACCTTATTATCAGTTATGCGATCGATGTGTGTTACGTTCGTCACCTCTTTCTGTAAAAATTCGAAATTAGGCTATTACCAAAGTTACATCGATACAACTTACAATATCCTTTATATCCACAATGTTCTCCTGGATGTGAATGTCCGTTCTATCAACCACGTCGATATTCTCCCTCACGTCGACCTTGTTAACGAAATTCTTAATGTCGCTCATAATTTTCTCATCGCTGATTACCACCTTATCCACCGTATCCGGTTGTTTTGGACCTCTGATTTTCTGCTTAGGCTTTTTCGGACCATCCTTCGTGCTGTCATACTTATCACTTGTAGTATAACGCTCCACAGTACTGCTTCTATCCTCAAATGTTTGAGAATCCTTCACCACAGTTGTTTTAGAATCGGTTAAATTCGTAACAGTTTCATAAGATTCCACAACAGTCTTGGAATCGATTGTAGTTGGTCTTGGTCTTCTAACTCCACCAATGATGACATATTCCGTAATTTCTGTGGTCTGAGGTTGTTTGGGACCTCTGGTCTTCGGCTTTGGACCTTCCTCCAGCCTTGGTTTATATCTTGGGCCATCTTTAGTACTATCATACTTATCAGTAGTTGTGTAGTGCTCTACAGAGCTAGTTTTATCTTCAAAGGTTTGTGAGTCTTTGATAACAGTTGTTTTAGAATCACTTAAATTTTTCACTGTTGAGAATGATTCTACAACTGTTTTAGAATCGGTAACTGAATCCCTCGGTTGCGTAGGCCTTGGTCTTCTGACGCCACCAATAATGACGTAGTCGGTAACTTCTGTGGTATCTGGATGTTTTGGACCTTTTGTTTTTGGTTTAGGACCATCTTCCAACCTTGGTTTATCCCTTGGTCCATCTTTAGTGCTATCATACTTATCAGTAGTGGTATAGTGCTCCACAGAGCTGGTCTTATCTTCAAAAGTTTGGGAATCTCTGATGACAGTTGTCTTAGAATCAGCCAAATTTGTGACTGTTGAAAGAGACTCCACAACTGTTTTTGAATCGGACACTGAATCCCTTGGTTGTTTTGGCCTTGGTCTTCTCACACCTCCAATGATGACGTACTCCGTAATATCTTGATTATCAACTGTTGTGGTTGAATCTTTTCTTATATCGGTAGATATTTTAGTGATCTCAGGACCAAGTTGGGAAAATTTTGGTCTTCTCACGCCATCGACGATGATGTATTCGGTGATATTTTGATTGTCAACGAATGTCTTTGAATCAGATATAAACGTTTCATCGATTTTCGATACAAATGTTTGATCAACATTGGAGTCGGAATAAATGTCGGTGGTTTTAAGTGTAACTGAATCTCTTGGTGTCTTGACACCATCGACAATGATATACTCAGTTACACTTTCATTGTCTAAAAAATTCTTCGTGTCAATTTTTGAGTCTTTAGTGAATTTTGACGTTCCAACTGGAGCTTGATCTTTGGGGACGCGTTTTGGGCCATCTTTAGTGTTGACTATCACGTATTCAGTCACCACTGATTTTGGGGTGCCTTTCCGATCTGGTGATTTCTCGGTTCTTTTCGGTTTGTCATCTTTTGGTTTTTGTGGTGCTTCGTAGGTGAATTGTCCATTCCAGCCTGTCTTTCCGTAGTTTCTATCATTAGAATACACAACATCTTTCTCAACGGCTCCATGAATAACTCTTTCTTTAGTTCCAATGGTGTTTTGAACTGCACCGGTGTCGTAGGTATTTTTTACTACAGTTCCTTTGGCATCGTAACCATGTCCATAGAAATCCCTGGAATCAGTGGATGCTTGTTCGTTGCGAATCTTTGTAGTATCGTAGAAATTTTCATCCACGTATCTAACATTTTCACTCGTTTCTTTCACATCCTCTGAGCCGTAGAAGCTTTTCGAATCGATTGTGTGCCGTTTGGTATCAGTTACGTCACTGGTTCTTCTATCGTCCAATGTTTTCGCACCACTCTTTGAATCAGTTGCAGTTCTGGCGTCTTTTGTTTTCGTCGTTGGTTTCCGTTCAGGTGATTTCTCGCTTCGTTTAGGTTTGTCGTCTTTCGATTTTTGTGGCGTTTCGTATGTAAATTCGCCATTCCAACCGGTCTTTCCATAGTTCCTATCGTTGGAATACACAACATCCTTTTCAACAGCTCCATGAATCACTCTTTCTTTAGTGCCAATGGTGTTTTGAACTGCGTTGGTGTCGTAAGTGTTTTTTACTACCGTTCCTTTCGAATCATAACCGTGGCCATAAAAATTCCTGGAATCGGTGTTCGTTTCGCGACTGCGTATTTTTGAAGTGTCAACATAATTCTCATCGACGTACTTAACATTTTCTCTGGTCTCATGGGTTACGTCGTCAGAACCATAAAAGGTTTTTGAATCGGTTGTATGACGTTTCGTATCTTTAACGTCACTGGTCCTCCTATCGTCAATTGTTTTGGTACCGAAAAGATCTGTTCGTAAATCAGTACGCGTTGTGCTTGCCGTTGAATCAAATGTGTCTGACTTTGTGAAAGTTTTGTCAAGTTTTGACGTTGATGAGTTTGAATCGATGTAGCTGGCATCAGTATACTGGCTTTCTAAGACCTTTGTATTGACATCGCTATCTTCTTTGACTATATTCCCTTTTGAGTCATAGTAAGTAGTGGTGGTTAAAATTGTTGAGGTTCCAGGAGTTGTTTTGACAGGTAATCGGTCAATGGTGTCAGCATGTTTAACATCAACATCAGTATCTACTTTTACAACATTGCCCTTTGAATCGTAATAAGTTGTTGTGGTGGTAATAGTGGTTTCTGCACCATCTTGGACATTGTCACATACAGCTACATTCTCGCGTGTTGATGACTGTATTTTACTGCTTTTGGAAGTTTTACTGCTAGATTTAGACTCTGACGTTGATTCTGAAGCGGAGTTTTGACCAAAAAACTTACTGGTATCGCTCGTCATTTGTTTTTTCTTATTAGAATCCGCTAGGTCGATTTGTTTTACATCTTTGCCTTTTATAGTTTTCTTGGTGCTATCCGTAATAGCGCCATCTTCTTTTAAATAACTCGAGGAGGATTCAATTGCACCGTGCTTATGGATTTCCCGTCCAGCTTCTGATGATTTAATTTTCGGTTGTTTAAGGTCTGGATTGGAACTATCATAAGCTAAGCTATCCTCTTTAACTTTTTGTTTGAAATGTAGTTCTGGTGCGATGTTGGTGCCGCTTTTTGACGATAGGAATTCTTCGTTGCTTTTGGAATCTGCGAATTCGCTCTCGTGATGTTTCTGGTCGATAATTCGCTCCTTGCCATCGACAATTTCCACTGCGTAACTACTGGAGGAACTTTTTGCTTGGTGAGATTTCTTCTGTGACGACGATGAAGAACTTTCTTGTGTGAACCTAGTTGATGGTTGTTCGTAAGTAAATTTACCATTCCAAGCGGAATCGTTTTTATTGGCTACTCTTACCTCTTCTTTAGGTTCGTGGACGATGTATGTTTCATCAGTTGCGGCTGATATCTGCGATAAATTCGATGTGGACTGGTTTAAGGTAGAACTTATTTGCTGAATATTCGTAGAGTGACTTGAGGAATTATCTTGGTTGATGAAATGCCTGTATTCAGTGCTTGTCGCACCGGTGTCTTCGTACCTTGTAATTTTTTCACCGCCACCTTGTGGCAGTGTTTCGGTAACTGTGTAAGAAACTATATTGGAACTTACTGGTAAATGAGAGATATCTGCAATTTGGAGGCTGGATGCTGACGATGATTTTGAAACATTTCCCTGTGAGGTTTTCGATGTTTGGACGGTGGATGACGTTGAGGCACTTGTTGAGGCACTTGTTGAAGCACTGGATTTCTTTTTTGTTTTCGACGTTGTCGCGGAAGACGTTGATTTATTCACGGTCATTATGTATATGTATTTGAAACACTGGGTAAACTTGTGCGAGAGCGATGCTAACCGTATCGGTGATTGTCGAGTACTGAGTGAGGCTTCTGTGGTGAACTGAAGCATAGGAGCTCGCGGATAGCGATTTTCTTCAGCCTACACACGAGTTCTTCCCACCTCTACAGCCCAACTTGTTCCAATTTATAACCACCTTTTTCGCTTTTTTATGTTTATGTCTGCATCTTATTCGTTATCGCAAAATTACTTTCGTTATATATAATGATAACTGCGATTAATTTGATTGGAATTAAACTAGCAAGTGATAAAATATTAGTTTATTTTATTGAACTAACACATATAAGGAAATAGTATTAATTCGGTAATATTTAGTAATATAGTATATTTACAATTTATAAGTGAAAATAAACATTACTACAGTTTATCGGAAGTTATCAAGGGAATTGCTAAACATTTTTTCTTTCCGTTTTTCTATACTTAAAGTAGTTACGCGATAGAAAATAGCTACACTCAGGTATATTTATGTATTCCAGTGTAGGTATAACCTTTTAAGTTTTCTTGTTATCAGTAACAGCAAGCACAAATCGCCATATTTTTTGTTCGTTTCATGCGAAAGGGAAAACAAAATGTTATGTTTTTCGTTTTTGCATATGGAAGGTTATATTACATATGATTGTCTAACTTAAGATTATTGATTTCTATTTATTTCAATGAGTTGGTAAATTTCTAGTATCACACACTCTGACTACGGTTGGCATATTTACTTATTTTATTTTAAATTAAAAAAAAAATAAATAAGTAGCTAGTGACAACAGGCAACATGCCTACCAAAACTAGAAGGAATAAGTTCAAAATTAAAGTAATCTAGTTAAATATGAGATGAAATGTTTCCAAAAAGTATAGTGTAGAATCCCGAATCTGAAAATATTAACATTCCTCACATTCTTTGTAAAACTCTCCAAACATAACAAGACATTTATAAAACATAAAATTTGTAAAACATTTATACAACTTTCAATCCCAGATTTAAAGGTCGGAAATTGTTTTGATATAAGTATAATATAAGTGTAGTTATTTTGATAATTAAAAATTGACGATTTTTTAAAAATAATAAACTATTTCAGAGATGTCATATTTCTCTCTCGGTAAATGAGTGAATTCAAATCAATATTTACCTATCTTTTGTTTGATAATTTCTTATCAGGAATTTTTATTGCTGGCTCAATGAGCAGGATTCTATAATTTTAGGTTTCTCGATTTGATCTCTGTATTTTTGCTTTTATCTCTCATGATAAACAGCTAAGTTTTAATTTAACATACAGTATGGCTGCAAAACAAGAAATCGCGAAATATGCCCAAGAATAAGTTATCAGTTTTTCACAATTAAAATGTCATAGAGAAAAGTTGATTTAAATTTAATTTATTGCTGAGATATCAAATTAGAATGTTGTATCTCAATTTTAATAGTTTATCTTACTGTATGTCATTAAAGTCAAGATTTAAGATTAATAACAAATTGTTGACAATTTAATTTGCCAATGGGCAGCTATTGCTACTGTTAAGTCTTATCTTTTTTTTATTTCATCTAAAAAAATCAAGTACCTATTAAGTTAACAGCATGTGACATCTCATGTGATTTCAATCAAATACCTATTTAGCCTTATCATATTTAGATTCTAATTCCTAATTTCACCAATTCTCTGTTATTTCTATAATTCTCTATTATTTGTCTCTATAATTCTCTATTATTCTCTATTACCGAGGTGCCGATTCACCCTGAACTGGACCAATGTCTGATATTTCTTTAATATCAAATTTCTGACTATGGGAACAAACCATGAACAAACGATACCATGTCCGGCAGAAAGTTGGACACTTAAGGGAAAAATTTTAATTTTTTTATTTAATTTTTAATTATGAACTTTTTAGAAAATTTAGTCTTCATGAAACCTTCTGCGTTGTCTTAAACCTAAAATTAAAACAAATATTCGAATGTAATTATCTGTTTGCATGTGCCGGCTGTTACCAAAACTATGAAAAGCTCTGAAGAGTAAAGTGCCTTTATTTTATAGCTATGCAAAAATGCTATTTGAAAAAACTGTTTAGAAATATTAGGGGGCATTAATTCCGAAATTATAATCTCCTTCGTCGTGGCGTGAACACCCGGTTTATGAAACGTCGAAGGTGACTTAATATTTAATACCTTCTGATATTTTGAAATACTTTTTCAAATAATATTTTTATGCATAGCTTTGAGATAAAGGTACTATACTCTTATGTCATTTTCATCTTTTTGGCAACACGCGGTATATGCAACGGAAAAGGTGATTATAATTTCGTATTTAAAGCCCTCTAGTAGTTTCAAATAAAATTTTTGCATAGGTTTGAACATAAAGGGGTTCAGTGTTTTTCTGAGTTTTGGTAACACCCGGTACATGCAAGCAAATAGAGATATTTTAAAATAAAAAATAGAATACATTGGCCGGTCAGCACGTGGCACCCTCTTCTTATTTTAAAACAATTCTGCTTACATTCTTATATTTGCATTTTAGGTTTAAGATAATCTAAACACTTTTATGGAGAATAAAATTTTTTGTGAAAGCCAAAATGTTAATTGTTAATAAAAACACCCGGTATATGCAATGGAGAAGGTGATTATAATTTTGTATTTGAAATACTTTTCTAAATACTTTTTCAAATAACATGTTTGCATATCTAGTTTTAAACATAAATACTTTACTCTTAAGGGTATTTCCTTGTTTTGGTGACACCCAGTACATGCAACCAGATAATTACATTAGCATTACTTATTATTCATAGTCTCAGTAAGTTGCTATTTAGATTCAAGCAGCTTTATTCGTTTGAGCGCAACAAGTTTTCTTTTTCACGAAAAATACACTTGAAAAGTTTAATCTCGTTTTTCTCAACAGTATTATTTTCGTAATAAAACTTAAAAATTGAAACCATCCTAAAATTTTATCCGATCAACCCATTAATGTAGGGTAAAGTTTGTTGAATGCGATATATCAAAAACACAAAAAAAACGACTTAAGGTACCGTTCCCTCTCATATGCCAAACACGGTTTTTACATTTTTTTCTTGTTTTTGAATTGTGCGAATTTACTATTTCTGTTGTTGAGAGTCCTTTATCTCAATTCCTTCAGCTTTTTCTTTTGTGATTACTTAACCAGAACATATAATTTACGTAAATTTTTTCAAAATATATAGGTACTCATTGTTCGTCTCTGACTCCTCCAAACGCAGTAGTCCAAATATGATTTAAACCTTCTAAGAATAAAGCATTTCTCCTTGAATGGTAACCAAATATGGCGCATGATGCATTTCACCTCTATGTAAAACCAAAAACAAAATTGATAAACTGCTGTTGAATTTCTTGTTGTAGGTTAAATTGTAAGAAGAAATAATAACACTTTAAGCGCAAATATAGTGACCACCTACTGAAAAGCCGAACCTGACTCAAAAGCCCACACTAAAATGCCAAATAAGTAAATCTCAAGAATAACAATCGGCTGTGAATGATTCAGACTTTCCAGAGGTGTCTCGATCCATCAGGTCCACCAGTTACGTAGAACGTGAATAAGACAGCCATCTTTCGTGGGTGTTATTCGAAATATAGTAAACAACAATTATATGAGATTAATATTTGTAATTTGTCGCATTTATATTATCTCATTAGCACTTACGTAAATTCCATTCTTCTAGAATTTGGATCAAGATAAAAATTCTACAAAGAAAAGAATTACAAAACTAATATTTACCTACTAAGAAAAGCGGTGACGAAAACCGGTCAATTACACTGCAATATTTCAAAATCGAATCCATCAACATTGTTAGAATTTCCAGTAATTTCACTGAAATATACTTCGACAATGTAGAATATAATTCCTATACAAATTTTGGTGAAATTCTTAGGAGAAAGTAGGCAAAATCTGGTGTGAAATCTCATCTGGTCGAATATACACACGTGACGTCAGAGGTGCAAACCTACATAACTTACAACTTGTTTGGAAGTAACGTTCGCTGATTTCATTTAAGTCGCACGTATTTATGAACGCAATTTATTCATTATGGTGGTATTATGTTATAATGCTGTTTTTATTATTGGTTTGCCTTGAATTGGTTTTAGGTTGATTTTATGAATAAATTTTTACATTATACATACGTCCATAAGTAGGTTTGCGGTGAATTTTTGTCTGTATCATGTATTGTCATTTGACATGTGTAGTATGAATAAGATTTGCCAGTAAAAGATAGTACAGTATTTGTGTTTCAAATCGGATTTAATTTATTATCTCTTGCTAATTAATGGTAGGTCTTAGATTACAGACGCATTAAGAGATTGTCAGAATGAAGGTGCAGTCCAACACTTTTTGATGTTAATTTTCAGTCTTAGTTAATTCGTAATCTAGGCTAATGCTGTGACAAACCGTCAAAATAAGTTTCATACTTTCCGCATTAGTAGCAGATGCATTTCAGAATGCAGCACAGCACAATTTTTTTTTTTATTTCCAACGATTGGTTGAAATAAGAGAGCAAACTTTGCTATAGTTCGGTAATGATCAAAACCGAGTGATTAAATTTCGAGGCTCACCATGGGGATCTCGCTTATTAGTAGAGATAGAGACTATGTTTAAATTTGGCAAAGTTTCTTATTTTTGTGCTAATCAATAATTATCTGAAAAGAAATTTTAGCTATCATTTTTCATTTTAAAGATATCCGCAAAAAAACTGAAATGTTAAGATATCGTTTTTAATTTTTTATTCAAAACCAAACGTAGCTAGACATTTGAAACAAAAACATTCTATAGCGACTTTTTAACAAGGAATGCAGTGTTATTTTTTAATTTGAAATAACATCAAAGATGGCGGCGTAACCATGGCCAACTTTTGTTTTTCTTATGGGCGCCATGTTGAATTTTGGCATTTTCCGATAGTTGTGTTTATTCTCATTTCCGCAATGTATAACATGTTGGCATTATTTTTTAAAACAATGGTTTAATAATAAAAAAAAACTTTCTTCTTTTTCTCGTTGTTTGTCGTGCTTATCAGGTACCAAACTGGCGCTTGGTTACAGACCGCCGACGCCGGACTGACCAGAGTGCTTTGGATTAAAAACATTCAGATTGTAAAAGAAGCAGGTTTATACAACAAAAAGCTTATTTTTAAGTAAATGTGCAAATTGGTCGACAGTTTTTTGAAGGCATAAAACCGAGCCAGCTTTTCTACATGTTGTTATGCTTTTCTAACTGTTATTCCCGGAATAGCATTGACCGCATTTGTTATTCGATCCCGCAGATCCTCGATATTTCTGCGAGTATCGTGATAAATTTCGTCGTTCCCCATAGAAAATAGTCCAGATGACTTAAATCAGGGAATCTAGCAGGACATTCCACCACTCCACCATTACCAATCTAGCGATTTGGATATTGTTGATTCAAATAATTTCTTACAACTGCAAAGTTTGACTTGTGTCGGGTTTGTACGGTTTAAATTTCTTTGTTCGTAATGCTCTCCAAACAGGTGTTTGCGGCAATTACAAATTAGAGGCTACTTCCCGCGTAGAAATCCGAGGATCGTCAATTATCTAAAAACCACTAGTTGAAGCATTGCAAATTATGGTAATCTAATGTTTACCATTTCCAAAATATCTCTTTGACCGTTATCAACATTTTCATGAGGATTATAATAATTGCGGGGTTCACTAAACGATTCATGGTCCGCTAAATTTTTGTCTAATGTTAGGAATATTGTACGATTGGGCATTTCTATGAGAACAATAATAAACCCATATCATATCACGCTTTGCGTTATTGGTAAACGGCATTTTACATCCACAATCAACCACAATTAAGGTTTATTTGGTTAAATGGCAAACCCAACGCCGAGCGCGCCGCTTGATCCAAGTGCATTTTGTTGACGTTCCTTGGCAACGAGTCCGACGGTCTGTAACCAAGCTCCAGTTAGGTACCTGAAGGTTTTTTTGATTATCACACCATTATTTTAAAAAATAATGCTACCATGTTATACATTGCGGAAATGAGAAACGAGACGACTATCGGAAAAGGCCAAAATTCAACATGGCGCCCATAAGAAAAGCAAAAGTTGGCCATGGTTACGCCGCCATCTTTGATATTATTTCAAATTAAAAAATAACACTGCATTCCTTGTTAAAAAGTCGCTAAAAAGAATGTTTTTGTTTCAAATGTCTAGCTACGTTTGGTTTTGAATAAAAAATTAAAAACGATACATATTATATATATATATATATATATATATATATATATATATATATATATATATATATATATAATATGATTATGATTATATTATTATACCTTAACATTTCCGTTTTTTGCGGATCTTCAAAATGAAAAATGATAGCTAAAATTTCTTTTCAGATAATTGATTAGCACAAAAATACGAAACTTTGCCAAATTTAAACATAGGCTCTATCTCCACTAATAAGCGAGATCCCCTATGCATTATCCAGCTATGGAAGATGTACTTCTCTCCAAAGATGACTTCCTAAATGCTTGCAAAAGTTTGGGACTTTGGAAAGCTCCTGGACCAGATAAAATTCCTAATTTTTGGCTTAAAAGGATAACCATATTGCATGAACATTTAGTAAAATGTTTTAACACTTTTAACAATATGGTTAATAATCCGGAACTGATACCGTCGTGGCTGACGGAAGGTGTAACTGTTTTGATTCCCAAAACGGAGAATACAATGGAAGTATCCCAATATAGGCCTATTACTTGTTTAAATTATTGTTATAAATTATTAACTAAAATTTTAGGTACCAACATTTTTGAACATCTTAAAGAAAATAATGTATTGCCCTCTGAGCAGAAATGCATTTTAAAGGACAGTTTTGGTTCAAAAGAACTGTTAATAATCAACAAGAAGATTGCTGAAAAGATCAAGAAGACTCGAGGATACCTATCCATGGCCTGGATTGATTATAAGAAGGCGTATGATAGTATCCCGCATGAATGGATTGTAAAAGCCTTGGAGATATATGGGATAAACCAAAAAATTATTTTTCGGGTAAACTCATGTATGTCCTTATGGTCTACTAAACTATGCTTGCGGGGACGAGAGTCGTGTGTTTTCTCAGAGCCGATTAATATTAATTGTGGCATATTTCAAGGTGATAGTTTATCACCCTTGCTCTTTTGCATAGGCCTGTTTGTACTGTCCAGTGAATTGAATGAGGACAAAGTTGGTGTTCAGTTATTACCTGGCGAAAAGTTAATTGGTCATTCATTATATATGGATGATTTGAAACTTTATGCCAAAAATGATGAGCAGTTGAAGACTCTGACGATATTGGGATGCAATTTGGTCTAGAGAAGTGTGCCAAAATTAGTATTGTCAAAGGCAAAATTGAGAGAACCGCTGACATATGCCTGAATGATCATACTAGTATTAATGAATTAACAGATAATACTAGATATACGTATCTGGGAATGGATGAAGCCTTTGGCACTGATGATGAAGGGATGAAGGCGAAGGTTATAGGCGAATACATTAAGCAAGTCAGAAAAATTTTAAAATCTGATTTAAATGGAAAATATAAAATGCAAGCGATAAATGCATATGCTATTCCAATATTTCGATATAGTGTTGGAGTTTTAAACTGGACTAAGAAGGAAATACGCGATTTGGACATTAAAACTAGAAAACAGTTAACACTAAATTTTATTTTCATCCTAGGTCTGATGTCTGCAGGCTATACCTGCACCGTTTAGAGGTCGTGGCTTGCAGCAATTAGAAAATATTTATGATTTGGAAATGTTAAATTTAGGAAATTTTATAAAGGCCAACAAGGACGATAAAGTCATTAAACAATTAATTAGGGATACTTCTGGTAAGTCAATAATTAGTAAACATAAACCAATTTTAGAAAAATTTCAGGTGGAAGAACTCGATAATTATGAAAATAAAATCAGTAGAGAGTTTAAAGCGACAGATTAAGTTAAAAATGAATCAGAAAATGAGAGAGGATTATGTCAGTAAGTCAATGCATGGTCAATTTTTAAGAATTGTGGAGGGTGATGGTATTTCAAAGTCTGGATCGTTATCTTGGCTTTGTCATGGAAACATTAAGGCTGAAACGGAATCCTCTATCATAGCGGCGCAAGATCAGGCAATACGTACCAGATATCATGAACAGAAGATTATGAAAGTTGCTCATGATGGGAGTTGTAGACTGTGTCATCAGGCTCCGGAACATGTATATCATTTATTGGCGGCTTGTCCAGTCGTAGCTGAGTCGCATTACATTGCTAGGCATGATAGGGTGGGAACATATATATACATTACAATTTGTGTTCCCAACTATTAGGTTTAGCAATGGATGTGTCTCGGTGGTATGACCTGACCATGCTCCATCTCCTGTTGTGAGTAATGATCATATTACCATATGATGGAACATGCCTATTGTCACTGATAGAATGCTTGATGCTATTAAGCCAGATATCGTGGTAAAGGATTTCCAGAGGAAGGTATGCACGTTCATAGAAATCTCGGTACCTGCTGATGCGAATGTTGTAAGGAAGGAGCTTGAAAAACAACTTAAATATAAGGATCTCTCAATAGAAGTTGGACGTATGTGGGGAATGAAAGTAAACATTATTCTGGTGATTGTAGGTTCATTGGGAGCAGTTACTCTAAATTATAGTAAACATATCAAGGAGTTGCCGTGCAAAATTTCGCCCTGGGAAATTCAAGAAATTGCGGTTATGGGAAGCGCGAATATTTTGAGGAGAGTTTTATCATAAAGGATCCTAAATTTACTGCTATCGTACTACTTTTCATCTTTACCTTCCTTGGTATATGTCTATTAATAAATATCTGCATGTGTTTTTACTGACCTGTACGCAACGCTGTACGGGGTTTGTGTAGTTTTCCTTTGCTTTGCAACCTAATGTTGCGAAGCATAAAGGGCGTTGCTTTTCCAAATTGGGTTGAGCTGCAGCGATACCCGCAAAGGGAGTACCCTAGGCTTCAGCGAAGCTCGGTACTACCAATTTGCCCTGATGATCCTCATTACTTTTCAAAATCTATTAGTGTAATTTTAGTACTTATATGTTGTATCTAAATTATATTATCTAGGTTTAATATATTTAATGAGATGTATCAGAGAGTTCCAATAATAATAATAATAAAAATTAAATTAAATTTAATTAATAAATAATTCTTCATGTCAAAGTCTTCATGTTTTTTTACTGACCTATCCACAACGCTGCACGGGGTTTCCACAGTTTTCCTTTGCTTTGCAAACTTGTGTTGCAAAGGGCGTGGCTGTAGTTTTTTAACTTAAAAAATTACCGCCATCTTGTATTAACTATTTCAAAGTTTTATATATATATATACAAGTGTCCAGAAAGTAAACGAACCCTCTGCTGCTTGTTGATTTACACATTTAAATTAATAATGTCATAGGGATAAGTTGGTATAAATCAGTGGTTCCCAAAGTCGTCGGTACCGCCTCCCAGGGGGCGTTTGGTCAGGCCAGGGGGGCGGTAGACCCATCATTGATAAACGGGGGCGATGAAGGGTAGTAAGGGGCGGTTAGCATATTTATCTTTATAATTTTATTTAAAAGTTTGTTGTGTTGCTACTAAAACACGATCGTTCAATTCTAAATTGGATATAAGTATTCCGTGATGAGATAATAAATGGTAAGAACAATGATAACGGTGTCAAAAATTGCACACTTGCACGCTTTATCCCAATATCGTCGACTGGCATAGTGTAGAAAAGTAATGTTTTTTTTAATCGTCATGTTTTGGTAATTAGTAATAAAATGTGTTCATTCATACTATGATTTGTTCCGTCCACACGCAATGTCTGAACCCAAGAAGGGTTGGCAGTATTATATTGATTTTTTGAAATAAAGCGTTATCGTGTCGCCCACAAAAACATTACCAATGTGCCTGATTTGCCAAAAACTTCTCTCCAATGTAGCTATGAAGCCTTCTAGATTACGAGAACATTTAAACAAAATTCACGCTAGAAGAAAAGATAAAGATTTATCGTATTTCCAAGGACTGAAAGAAAAACATTTATGATGATGAAGATTTTACTCGTTTGCTACTTCATGCTGAAGTCCGGTGGCTATTAAAGGGTGCCTGTTTAAATCGTTTTTAAAAACTCTGTGATTCAGTTCTAGAGATTCACTACGAGACAACTTAATAAAGTACAAAGCAGACATTGCTTATTTGACAGTCATATTTATAAGTTCAATGAAATAAATTTACCCCTGCAAGGAGACGAGCTGAATTTGATAAAGTCGATTATATGTGTCCAATGTCCAAACTAACCCTATATAAGTAAATGAAATATAAGTCGAAGGAAATGTGGTCAGTTTTTCAATCTGTCAGCAATAGAAAAATGCGATGAAGACATGCTGAGTGACTGTCAGCATTTGGAAGCACTCCACGAAGACTTCCAACAACAGTTTGAGGATATTCTCTAAATAAAAATTCCGGATTGGATTTTCGACCTTTTACGAGTACAAATTCCGAGGAGTCTTTACAACTGCAGAAAAAGAGTTAATTGAAATGTCAAACAATGAATAACGCCTACAAATAACTGATAGAAGAGATCTAAGGATGTAGCCGACAAATCTAGCACCAAATGTCGACAACTTGGTGTCAACACACCAGACACATATTTCTCACTAGGATTATTTACAATATTAAAATATTATTAATATTTATATTCATGTTATATTAATCATGAGTGTGGTTTATTTCTTTCCTATGTATCAAAAAGATGATCTTCCAAAAGGTGACGGTAAATAAAATAAGTTTGCAAACCACCGTTTTAAATTTAATTTAATGCTCCGAAATCAAATTTGAATGTGTTTTTCAGTTTCAACATTTTATCCTATATCGTTTCATTCTTTCTTAACACCGCAGAGAAGTTAACCATAAAACATAGCCACAACATTTTTGTCGATTTGATGATGTTCAAGAACTAGAGTTTTGCATAAAAAAATCATCGAAAGACATTGTCGGAAATTTGTTTTACTTCCGAACGCGTGTACGCACTTGTCGTGTCTACACCGTAGAGTACTCACCGTTGCAAATTCCAAAGCCACGTACAATTCTGCATCCAATAATAATATAACCCCTGACCCACGGCATAGGTACTCCCGCTTATTCTTTTGTTTATAAAGCTGGACGAATGAAATTTGGAAAGTGTTAATAGACAACCCAAGCAGCACAATCACATGCCAGGCAGATGCCAGGTACATGCCAAAATTACATAGGAATGTGCCTGGCATGTGACAGTTACGTTTCAGGCATGTGCCTGGTACGCGCGAATGTCCGGCACATACAGGTGCCTAACACATACCCTGCACGTGCCCTGGTATATACCAGGTACATACCAGGCATGTACCCAGAGTTTGATATGCCAATGGTATGTACCTGGAACATGCTATATACGTACGTAGCACGTTCCCAGCATATGCAGTGTACATTCCACCAGTATATAGGGTACATTCCAGGAATATGTGGTAAGCACTTGCTCTTATATAGGATGGTCCCAATAAAACAATAAATGCTAATACACAAATCACTCAACAAAAACAGTATACTCCTACAGGTTCCAATAACCTACCATGGTATTCACTGCACGAGTTTTTGAGGTTAGGGTTAGAACATAGCCCAAGCAGCACACTATGTGCCAGCACATTCCAGACATATGCCTTTTAGATGCCTAAGGTACATGTACAGATGGCATATACCAGGCATATGCCTTTTAGATGCCTAAGGTACATGTACACATGACATGTACCAGGCATATGCCGGGCACATGCCGCAAGTAATGTTCCTAAATGGTTCCTAACTCATATACCTAGCACGTACCAGAGGAACGATTACAGTTCTGATACATTCCCATCATGTGACAGTTATACCCCAAATCACGTAGTCAATCTAACTGCAATATCAAATAAGTAAAGCCAATTTTAACATTTACTGTCATCTTTTGCCAGGCAAACACCACCCTTAAGGGTGCTTAGTGCTTACCCGCCGAAAATTTTTGTTAAGTTATCGGCATGTTGTCAGTTGCCTATTCTACCCGGTAATCCATGTTCTAACTCTAAGCCCAAAAACTCGTGCAATGAATACCACGCGAATACCCAACTATTTAAGAATAATCAATCAAACATGGACCTAACGTCCTAAACTCGTTTGAAACAACGCGACTACCTCCTACCTACGCATGTGCCGCATGCGGTGTTGTTGTCCACGAGACGTCGGTGAAAGTAGACGTAGTGAGTTGGTCAACGCAATTATTAATGTTTGAGTTAATGCTTTAACTATATATGTGTATGTATATATCTATACGCATACAACTATGTACATATATGTACATAGTTGTATGTATAGATATATACATGCATCCTATATTAAATATAAGAGCAAGTGCTGAGCACATATTCCAGGAATGTGCCCTATATACTGGTGGAATGTACACTGCATATGCTGGGAACGTGCTACGTACGTTCCCAGCATGTGCCAGGTACATACCATTGGCATATCAAACTCTGGGTACATGCCTGGCATGTGCCTGGTATATACCAAGGCACGTGCAGGGTATGTGCTAGGCACCTGTATGTGCCGGACATTGGCACGTGCCAGGCACATGCCTGAAACGTAACTGTTACATGTCAGGCACATTCCTATGTAATTTTGGCATGTACCTGGCATCTGCCTGGCATGTGATTGTGCTGCTTGGGAGAATACCGGTTAGAATAGGCAACTGACAACATGCCGACAACTTAACACAAATTTTTGGCTGAGACGGGTAAGCACCCTTAAGGGTGGCGTTTGCCTGACAAAACATGACAGTAAATGTTAAAATTGGCTTTACTTATTTTATATTGCAGTTAGATTGACTACGTGCTTTGGGGTATAACTGGCACATGATAGGAATGTACCAGAACTGCAATCGTTCCTCTGGTACGTGCTAGGTATATGAGTTAGGAACTATTTAGGAACATTATTTGCGGCATGTGCCTGGTACATATCATCTGTACACTACCTTTGGCATCTAAAAGGCATATGCCTGGTACATGCCATCTGTACATGTACCTTAGGCATCTAAAAGGCATATGTCTGGAATGTGCTGGCACATAGTGTGCTGCTTGGGAAAAAATGCCATTCTTTGGGATATTCTTGCGGCTAATGTTGCTCATTGAAATTTTAAATGGCACCCTATATTCTTTGTGTGATATTTTCAATCAGGATGATTTTTATCACCAAGGCAACGCCAGAATAACTTTTTTGTGTATTAATCCAGGTGGCTATGAATTGGTGAAAATAGTCGAAAATTGTCAAATAAATACTAACTAAATCGAGTTTGGCCGACATTGCATTACTGGCGCCCTCTAGCGTGATTTAATTGTTTTTTTTGCCAGTGAGTCATCTTTTTCACGGGTACCCTATAGCCACACCCTGATTATTCGATGGATCTTTCCGATTACAATGATACCAAATACTTGATTTCGAAATTAAACCAACTTTCACAATTACCAGCAAATCAATTTGAACTTGAACATGAAATTGAACTTGATATGTTGTTGAAATTCGTAGCGTACAAATGTTGTTAGAAGCAAGGAAATCGAAAAAAATATTGACCTAATGATCAAAGTCAGGGCACAAGTCAAACTCACTCAATGGACTACTCGAAGGAAGTACCCTGATTATTCGAGGAAAAACATTTTTCAGGACACAATGATACCCAGGCTTGATATTTTGCTGATAATCGTAGCGTGAAACTGACGTTTAATGGTACTTCCTTCGAGTAGTCCATTGAGTGACTTTGATTTGTAGGCAGACTTTGATCATTAGGTCAATATTTTTTTCGATTTCCTTGCTTCTAGCAACATTTGTACGCTACGAAGTTCAACAAAATATCAAGTAATTGGTAATTATTGTAATCGGAAAGATGTTTCCTATCGAATAATCAGGGTGTGGCCATTGGGTAGCCGTGAAAAAAATGACACACTGGCCAAAAACCAAGACAACGCGTATTAACGCTAGGATTCCGAACCTACGGTACACTTCCGGTAGACTACATCGTTAAGGACACACTTCGAAGCTAGCGTATATCCTTGTCACCGAGTTCAAAGGTCCAACTTTGGCGCAATGAAATTTAGGTGAACAACGTGATCAATCGACGTTGTCATGAGCCGCCCATCCTTTAGAATACGCATAGTTGTGTTAGAATCATCGCACATTTGTATAGTTTAAAATTGACATACACAACATTTGTATTAGCACTTTCTAGTAATTATGCCTCCGAACTATTTGCGCCCTGACCCAAGATGGTCGCGGGCAATATAATACTCTATAAATCAAAATAAGTCAACGTCTGTAATTCAATAAACGATACGTCCAAAAGAATAATTTAAAAATGATTTATTTAAAAGTTCTTCCAATACAAATTGGAGCCCTTACATAAAATTCACCCTGTACTTGTGTACAATGACAACTTATCAGTTCTATCAACGCTGTCAATGAATATTTACACAAGCACCAAGCGATTGATAAAATGAGAGTGTGAAGCATCCCCAAACGCTAGGTGAGATTTAAAACGGATCTTCTTCTCACGAACTTCACTGAGATTCTTCGGCATCTGAATCTCTTAGTTGGAACATAGGGGGTGGCATTTTTATCGAAGTAGTCTAGTGACAATTTGTTTATAAAAATGTCAGAGGTGCTGTCCGACTTACACATATGACTGTTAAATTCTCACATTATCGTATTTTATTATGAAAACTCGCTACGCCACGCTATACTTGGTGTCAGTGTTGGTTGGAGTTATCGAGGTGCGCGGGAAGTCACTAATCTTCAATAAGTTCAGCAACGGGTGAGTAAAGCCTAAACTTGCCTGTGTTATGTTACTAACACGTTATTTTTACGAAGGCCACATTTTGGTGCAAGGAAACCATCCTCGGAGATAGAGTACGACGACTTACAAGATAACGATAACGAATTTAGTTATAAGAGATCTGTTGATGATTTACTCCATCCGTATAAGAGGAGTATATTTGGCGGTATGAGAAAACGAAGTCCCTATGGTCTTGTCTACAACCAAGGGAAACCCATAGGTATCTTGGAGGTGAGAGTATTACTTTTGCTTATCAATTATAACATCCAACTTTTATTTAATCACTTGGTTTTATTCTAGCCAATCGGACAAGCCTTTGAGTACGCGTCATATCCAACATCGAGGGAAGTCGGCTTCAGAAATACGGGATTCAAGTCCCAGTGGTATCCAACAAAACGGGAATCGGATTTTGATATAGGCGACCAAGAGAAAGACGACATCGAGTCACAGACATCAGCACTCCATAACAGCAACTACGCTAACGTACTGGCCAAGTTCAAAGTGAACAACAAAGTGAAGCAACGGCCTTACCAGGACTTTATGTATGCGCAGCAGGTAAAGAGAGACGTTCTAAGTAACGCCGCCTCCACTACCGCCGATATGTCATCATCGCCACCTTTGAACCCAAGCAGCGGCACCACTGCCCTCGAAGAGACCGACTCTGGATCAGTAGGAAGCTCCAACGAAGCAGAAGCATTGACCAATAAAAAGAAAGAATCCAGGGAAGACTTGAAGAAGAGAGGCGCGATAGACCTTGGAGACCTCGACGACCAAGTTGTCAAAATCGACTCCGGAAATAAGGCGACCAAGGCGAAGAGGAAGGTGGAGGAGAAGATCGATCAAATTGAGGAGAACCTAAAGAATGTTATGGACGATATGGGTCTGGTGGATAAAGACTCGGACGGAGTGGCACAGAAGGACGAAACGAAGGAAGACAATCCGGCCACCTTAAAGAAGCGAGAAATTTACTTTGAAGACGAGGACTTGGAGAACGGCCTCAACAAGATCGGCCTCACCAAGGAATCGCACTACGATAGAAATAAGAAGGAAGACTGCCCGGGAAAGACAAAAGTCGTCAAGTCTCTGAAGAACGTAAAGAAATCGAAAGTCGAGAAGAGCATCCATAAGAAAGGCAAAAAGAAATCAAAGAAGGCTGATTCTGATGTAGAGCCAAAACGCATCGCCAAAAGCACAAAACGGCAAAAATCAGACCTTAAGACCATGCATGTGGCAAACTACCAGGACGAAGGCGAGGAATTCATTCGAAGGAAACGTCAAAACAACAAGGACGTGGAAAAGGAGGACTCCGATATAATGAAAGGGCTGGAAGTGTCAGGGGATCTAACAGTTAGCGGAAATAAGTCTCCATTAGTAGCAGTAAGTAACGACGAAAATGAGAAAAAAAGCCAAGAAAAACGAGACAAAGAAGAGCTGGAATATGAAAAACGACTGGAACGCAACATTGAGGCTAAGATAAATGCCATAAAAGAAGAAGTTAAAAGGGAAATTAGCCGATTACAAACGGAAGAAGACCTTGTCACAACGCCGGGAAGCGACACTAGACGAAAACGTGAAGTATTTGGAAATCTAATGGATGAAGAGAGCAGCGATCTGGACCCAGGTATAAATATCGAAGGCAAACTCGAACCTCACATTCGTCGGCGAAGAAACACTGATACACTTGAGGATAAGAGAGTCTCGAGCGAAAAAATCCATCAGCGAGCCAATACTGATGATAGTGAACCGCGAGCAAGCAAAAGCGATGACTCAATGTCGTCTTCAAAGAGCAGCGACGACAATGGACCAACGAGCGGGAAATTAGAAGACGACAACTCAATAATCAGTAAAAACTACGATAATGTGCCACTAATCGCCAAAATGGAAGAGGACAATGCCATCAGTAGAAACGAAGAGGAATCGTCGGCCAAATTGCGAATTGGAGAATCTAGCCTAACAACATCCAAAGAAGATGAACCTTCGACGATACAGAAGAGAAGCGATAAACCAAAAGACCAACCAAATTCAGAAGAATCAGAGTCTGAACTGCCAAAGGATAAACCGGTTGAGAAAAGAGCAGCTGAGTCTGAAGAAGATGGCAAGGAGGGCGGTGAAGATGAAGACGATAAAGATATTGGGATGAACAAGAGACACGAAAAGAAGGAAAAGCTAGACAAAGCGGACAAGGAAGCAAAAGAAGAGAAGATGATTGATAAACGTAGTGCCTCAGCCACTACGGACAAAATTGAAACTGATGTCAAAACAGAATTGGGAACAGATTTGCCAGATACTATAGTAAAAAGGGAAGGGGACTCGGTAGAATTGACGGATAAAGAGAAATCTGATATAGACTCTGTCATCGCCGACGCCAATAACATCGTGAAGCGAGAGCAATCCATTACAACTGAGCGATTCATAATTAAAAATGAAAAACGCAGTGTAGACGGCAAGCCCAAAGACATAAGCACTGGCCAAACCCTGATAAATGACATCGACGGCGATTCTTTTAATAGGATTGTTAAAAACGTAAAAGCCGCGGATGAGCCCGGCAGTAGGGAGCAAAGGAACGCTGTCGCTGAAGAATCTAGCAGCAAACCAATAACAAAAAATATCGACGCAAAAGATGAAAAGCGGGCGCTTAAGAGCAACAACGATAAGTTGCACAAGAGAAGCACAGAATCCAAAGTCAACATTCAAGAACTGGACAAGCCTGCCGCTTCAAAATCAATTATCCTCAACGACGACGTATCATTAACTGCCGACATTAAAGATCCAGCCATTGAACAAAGGAGTGCCAAAGAAGTTGAGCAGAAGGAAGCAGCAAGCATTGTTGAATTAAAAACAGAAAAGGCGGATGTAAATATACTAGACGACATCAGTCAGCTAGATAAAGAAGACAATGCCGACGTCGAGGGCATGAGATCCGCCAGGAAAATAGATGAGGATCAAGCAAACTTAGAAACCAAGAACCAAGATCATGACGAATTGGACCTCGTAAATCGCAGAAGAAGGTCGTTGTATAATGAAATGATGAACAAGAAGCGAATAAATAGGAAGAAGAGGGATGGTAGTTGGAACTATCAGAGAAACCAGGAGAGTGGTTACCGCGCAGACGACGGTGAAATAGACGATGAAGACGACGAGATGCAAGATGACGGATTTGATGACCAGACGTCGAATATGGTAAACAAGAGGCATGTCGACTACGAACAGAATACGGACGAGGAAGGCCAGGACTATCCGACATACTTGGAAAGAAACAAGAGGAACGCATTGAGGTTATACGATGACGAAACGGAACCAGACGAATCGTTCGATAATTTTTTGTTCTATCCGAACAGATATTCCCGCCATAAAAGACACAATTACGACGAGATGGTGCATGGAGGCGTTGGCGGGAATGCTGTTCGACGATTATCTGCCGCTAGAGGGCCTCCCTTCGAGCAACGTCTTCGAAGGAAACGTTTGGAAAAGCCTAATAGGTTAAGGAATCAGAAAAGCGACTTTGCCAGCCTTTCGGAATCTGATATCTTCGGCGGTCTACCGCAGAGCTATGAGGGCGAGCTGTCGCGGTTTAAAAGGGTTAAAAGGGGTAACGACAATGCCGACCCGAACGAGTGAACCCCATAGTGTATCGTATTAAGAGACGTAGGCCAATTTTTCTGTACATTTATTATATATTTTATTGCAGTATACCCTTACTATAAATATTTTATTTTTTACATAATAACCTACTGCTTTTTGTTAGCGCATGTGTATAGCAATAATAAAACTACTTTCTTTTTCCAAGTTTGTTTTACTTGAAAACGTCCAGGATTCACTTTAAACGCGATGTCCCACGGACCGTGATCCGACGAGCCACGCACCGCGAACCGTGGTTCGCGGTGCGTGCACCGTCTTTGGTAGTTCGCTATGACTCTCGGTTGGTGGCTCGTGGTTATCCTACTTAAATCGGTAAATTTGCTCGATTAAAATAAGGCGAGCCAAGGAGGCTCGTGCAAGGCTCGCTGAACGTTTAAAAGGACAACTTTAATCAACGTATGTATGTACCAGGGTTGCCACCTTTTTGTAATTGTTCACGAGGACAGGTAGTGGGTGAAAATGTCATATCCAATATGCCCACAGCATACTACCACAAAACAATCAAAAAATAAAACAAAATAATCTTGAAAGATTACAAGAAACAAATACTACATTACTACTTTATTAAATATGCGTAAAAAATACCTTGCTGTAGTAATATCACATCAAAATAAAATGTAGGTATATTCGCAAAACTACCATGTAAACCGATATTTCGCTTTAATCACATCGACTTTTTGGTGGTTAGCCAGGAATTGTTGAATTTGTATCTCGCTTAATTTTTTTAGGTGACGCACTTCGTCCTTGCTGTAATTAAGATAAAATATTAAATCTTACCGAAATATTCAAAACATTTGTAGGTTAGGTTAGGTAGCACAATTGCATCCTACACATATAGCCCAAGCAGCACACTATGTGCCAGCACCTTCCAGACATATGCCTTTTAGATGCCTAAGGTACATGTACAAATGGCATGTACCAGGCATATGCCTTTTAGATGCCTAAGGTACATGTACAGATGACATGTACCAGGCATATGCCTTTTAGATGCCTAAGGTACATGTACAGATGACATGTACTAGGCATATGCCGGGCACATGCCGCAAATAATGTTCCTAAATGGTTTCTAACTCATATACCTAGCACGTACCAGAGGATCGATTACAGTTCTGGTACATTCCTATAATTTATTTATATATACATAATATAAAACATTTGTGTTACTTGAACCTATCCAATTCGTTGTAAGAATATGGGTAGTTGCAGTAAAACAGTAAACGCTATGCCAAATACTTTATGTGTACAAATTGATGTTCTCTGTTTTACACAAAAAATATTTATTATACTTGAGGAAGATTGTATATTCCTAATATTGGTTAATTATAACGAACCAAAACCTTATTTTTTTAGACTATTAAGACTCAAAAAATTTAAAAGTTTTTGGTTGGTTATTGGAACCTGTAGGAGTATACTGTTTTTGTTGAGTGATTTGTGTATTAGCATTTATTGTTTTATTTGGACCATCCTATATAAGAGCAAGTGGTTAGCACATATTCCAGGAATGTGCCCTATATACTGGTGGAATGTGCATATGCTGGGAACGTGCTATGTAGCATGTTCCAGGTACATACCATTGGCATATCAAACTTTGGGTACATGCCTGGTATGTACATGGGTATGTGCTAGGCACCTGTATGTGCCGGACATTGGCACGTACCAGGCACATGCCTGAAACGTAACTGTTACATGCCAGGCACATTCCTATGTAATTTTGGCATGTGCCTGGCATCTGCCTGGCATGTGATTGTGCTGCTTGTGAAAATTATACACGCTTTGGTCACAGGTACCTACATTGGGTAGTTAATTCTGAGAAGTACAGCCGTCGATCTATTTTAGTTTGTTCAGGAGGAGTTTTTAAACTTATCCGTTATTTTTCGCTGAGCCAACTGCATCTAAATGAAGTACGAACCATGCGCCGTGTGACCAGACCTGCGACCCTATTCTCGTCATCTTTTTGAAGCGAATGCGAGACTTCTCGAATGGTTAGGTGAGAGTGGGGATATCGATAATTTGCTCATAGATACGTTCCAGTGGGGAACCGCTGATATCCCCACCTAACCATTCGAGAAGTCTCGCATTCGCTTCAAAAAGATGACGAGAATAGGGTTCATCGCGAACCGCGAGCCCGTTCTGTGACTCGCCGAACCACGGTCCGTGGAACCTCGCCTTAAGATCTGGCTATAGGGCTGTCTCTTAAATTTCAACCCGGACCTCGAAGAACAGTACTATATGCAGGGCCGGCGGGAGGCGTGTGCGAAGTGTGCAGGGCACACAGGCGCCGTAATCAAAGGGCGCTAAAGGCTAGATTTTTCAATGCTAGTTTAAAACCATAAACTAGTTTAAAACCATAAACTAGTTTATGGTTTTAAACTAGCATTATATTTGAACTCAGCTGAGTTCAAATATACTAAATCGGCATTAAAAAGCCCAGTCCAAGAGATCTTAAAAATATGTGAGAAATATATTTATATTAAAAATCAATGATGATTATTAAACAATAATGATTTTCCCAAATTCAGACTTGTACTGACTTTGCCTGTTTTAGTTGCTAAGCCCAGTAAGGATTTTTATCGCCGCGGATAAATATTTGCACAACGTATATGGGCACAAACCGTGTGTTTCAGGCAAGTGGCGCCTGGTCTAAGAGAAACTTTTCCAAGTTTAAAAATGACAAATGGACCAGGACAAATAGAATAGTTAGGGCAATTATTTCAGTTGAAAAGCCACTTGCAGAATCAAATAAAAATGACAAACTACCAGAGAAATTTTGAAAATTAAAGTTGATTGTGTTCCTTACAAATAAATATACAGTATATCTCCACGGACTGAGGTACACAACGGAAGCAAATTTTTAGTGTGATTTTTCAAAAATGACATACTCCTAGTAGTGGGTTATTCCACAGTAACGTACCACACCCGTCCTGCCCGTTTAACGACTATACATAAGCAATGGGGGCTTATGAAAGGACGTTTTTTTGACGATCATTACCAGCACAGCGATCTCTTGGTTTTGGTAACCTAAAATTAAAAATTCGCGGAATGACCCTAGTCTAATACCCAAGCAGCACACTATGTGCCAGCACATTCCAGACATATGCCTTTTAGATGCCTAAGGTACATGTACAGATGGCATGTACCAGGCATATACCTTTTTTTGAGTGCGAAATCAGCAAAGGTGCGATGCCTACGTGTGTTTTGGCGCTCCGGTTAGAAAGTAGTTTTAAGGTGGAAAATTTTCAATTGAGAATTTTGGAAGCGAGTGCGTTGAATAGGGTATTCCGGTCATGTCAAAATTTAAGCAGATATTCGGTTTAACCTATTGTACAATTTATGAGGATTCATAAAGTTAAGCTATGAGCTTTTTGATTAAGTTTTTCTATGAGATAATTACAATTAAAAGTGCATTTCGTTTGAATTCACCGACCACCCTCGGAAATACACGATGATTACCGATCCCTAGTAGCGCTGGCAACAGCGGACAGCTCTCGAACAGCTGATCGGCCAAGTTGACGGTTGGCGACCCTGTTGTTCGACAACGAATAAAGGTAACTTTTTTGAGAGATGATTTGATCATTCCTAAAACTAAAGCCAAACATCTCTCATCTCGCTAGTCGGCAATGTAAAGAAAATCCTATCAGGAGCTACTGTTCTACTGCTGTTACAGCCCGGCACAGAACAATGTCGGCGTTGGAGTTTATACATTTTGAACAAGTGTTTGATATAACCTCAATAACCAAAGCAGGTGTCAACAAACGAGCGATTCTAAACGTTGACACAACAGAAGACAAAAATTTACTACGTGCACCCTAGATAATAGCAATGTTGTCAAGTCGCTCACTTTGAGCGGTCTTTGTGACGTCACAAAGACCAATCCTAATTCAAACTTCAAACAACGATTTCTCTTAATTTAAAATGATGTTTGATATTTTACTTGTGAAGTAGCAAACAGTAGCACCCATAGTTTGTAAAAAATGACAATTTCAAAAACACCGGAATACCCTATTGTGCATTTGGGGCGGAACAATAAGGTCAGTTTTGTTTCGTTTTTGCGCATTTTTCTGGCGCGGTTAGGCACCTGTCTTTTCCCACGAGTATAGGGGTAGCGGGGCGCTATCCTGAACGTTGCTACACCTCGTAGTGACGGGGAGGGTCTACACATCATCTCTGTGTAGAGATCTTCTAAATCGGCTGGGAAATAAGGAAGATAGGAACGAAAAAAGTGAATAGTTACGGGCGTGGCATATACGTGTACGACAGTGCGTGACGTCATCCGGGACTCGTAATAGTTTACGGACAGAGGCACGTGGGCAAGAGTCGATACGAGCGGTTGACGCTGGGGTACCTTGCGTTCGTGGCGTGGATTTTTTTTTTCGGGTACTTTGTGGCGACATGAACATCTCGGAGGAGTGACGCGCAACGAACGAAAAAATGAGCGCAGGAGGAGATCCACTACCGAGTGGTAGTGGATACCAACAGGGAAGGTGTAGCAGAGATGGAGGGATCCATGCGCCGTCCAAAGGGCACGATCAACACCAGGAATACCGGGATATTAGCACGGAGATGCATACGCGAGGAGCCCTCGTCCATGACATAGGGGATCTAGAAGGGAAATTTCCAAGGCGAGAGCGACTAGCGCGATCCCCAATACCGAGGGACAGAAAATTGTCGCTTCCGACAATAAAAATACCGAACGGCGGGCAAGGGGTTAAAACTGTAGCAGAACAGATCACCCCAGCAATACCTGCGTACTTCGCGAGCGACGGGGAGGATAGTCCTTCGACGGGTTGGCTAATGGTCGGCCCCGGAGGAACCGTCAAGAAGGCGAAAAGAAAGAAGCCTGACGAGGAAGGAGATCTAGGCGACGTCTGGAAAGAAATGAGCCAGACAATACAAGAGCTGCGGGCGGTAGTACTAACCAGCGCCAACACCAAAAAGGAGATAAGAGAAAGGTCGGAGCAGCTAGAGAAAATGATGGACGCCGCGGAGAAAGAAGTCAAGACGCCACAAAAAGCCCAGAGGCAAAGGTGACTCGTAGAGACCGGGGATCAGGAGGTCAGGCGACTAGTGCGGACCTAGTCACAAGGAAGAAAGTCACAGTGGACATGGCCACCCAGTGGCCAGACGAACCACAGGAGGACAAGTATGGAATGCTGCAGGCTACGGGAAACCCCCTATACGCACCTCCAGAATTCTACGTGGCCATAATGCTGGAAAAGGACGAGTCGGGAAAGGAAAGAGGGCTTAAAAGGAGTCTCATCAGGTACTTCCCAGAGTACGCGGAAGTAGAGACGGAGGAAGGGGATTTTGTGGAGATCATCCGAAAGACCACTGTAAAAGTCGGAACGAAGACGCTAACAACCGAAAGACGGGTCTTTGTCTTGAGGAACGAGGGTAAGGAGAACGGCCGAAAGGAGCGTATGGAACAGCTTAAAGCGGCCGTCGGGGGAAAAGGCAAACTGGCTATCAATAACCCCGAGGGTGAAGGAGCCGAAGAGGTACGCGCCATGTCTGAAGGAAGTTATGGGAGAGATCGGTCCAAAAATCACCGCTTACACTGCCAAGAAATACGAAAAAAGGCAGGGCGTCAGGAGCTATGCGGGTGTGGCCAAGCTAGGGCAACAGGCCGGCCAGCAGAAGAAAGGGGCGGACTCGGAAATTCCGAGAATGCCCAGAGAAAAGGAATGGCCAGCCTTGAAAAGGAAGAAGGAGGAGGCGGTTATTGTAACTACCGACAACGCCTCGTACGTAGAAACCCTCAGGAAGGTACAAGAACACGTTAAAGGGGGCGCAGGTAGCCTCAACATCAAGGGGGCCAGGAAGACGAGAAACGGCGACCTCATGATCACCGTTAAGGACCGAGAGAGCGCGAAGGCACTGAAAGAAAAAATCAGTGAGACTTCGGGTCTCAAGTCCAGAGTAGCTGGCAGAGAAAAGCTCTTGACGATAAAAGAGCTCGAGGCAACTGCCACAGAGGAGCAGGTAAAGCAGGCACTTAAAGAGGCTCTGGGAAACCTAAATGAAGGAGTAACGGTAAAGTCGCTGAGAGAGGCATACGGGCAAACTAGGACGGCCACCCTACAACTCACGGAAGACGCGGCAGTGGCACTTCTGCGTATGAAAACCCTGGAAGTGGGTTGGGCAGTAGGAAGAATAAGCGAAAGGATACAGCCACAAACGTGCTACAAGTGCTGGGAAACGGGACACATCGCGAAGGACTGCAGAGGACCCAGCAGGGAAAAACTCTGCAGAAACTGCGGTAGAGAAGGTCACCTATCAAAGGTGTGCGAGGAGAAAGCTCACTGCCCAGTATGCGAAAAGGACGGCCATAGGGCACATACCATCAGATGCCCAAAATATATGAACGTAACGAGGAAAGACGACAAGGTAGGTGCTCAGGACAGAAATGTCTAACACCCACAGCAGCGGAGATGGAAGAAGAGCAGGGGAACGAGACCTACCAGTGATGGAACGGCGCCAACCCCCTACACAAAAGAAGAATAGACCTCCTTCAAAGAGGAAAAGGGACATGGAAAGACTGGAGCGTCACCTACAAAAGAAGGAGGGATATATCGCGTTTGTGGCGGGCGAAGTGCTCCGCACGGAGACCAAGGCATGTATCCGGTATCCCTGTGGGAAGGTGGAGACTCTGACACCGTGCCCACCGCAGCGGATGGCGACGAACAACAATGCAACTGGAATACCTAAAACGGAGGAAAGGAAACCGCGAGAAAGCAACGTGGATGGACAACCCGGGTGGTACTCGGCGGTCCCCCCATAGTACGAATGACCAGGCAAAGCGTAAGATACGCAACTCAGAGACTAAGGGACCGAACACTCTTTGACCTAGTGAGGACCCACCTAGGCTACTTCGAGAGCACAAAAGACGGGGAGATAATCTCTGGAGAAAGTAAACTCTCCTCAGAGATAAAGATTATGTCCGAGGGGTTGCCCCGCGGCGAAGAACTAAGAGCCATATACCTCGACTTCATGCGAGGAATGGGAATCACAGAGGAACTGGCGCGGGAAGACCTAGAGCGAGTGGGATCTTATATGCGATCGTCCAGAATCATGAGGCTGCAGTCGATACGGGAGAGCGATAGACGTTACCATACGCCATGGCCACCTCCATCATACAGGTAAACCTAGGAAGGGGAAAATCCGCTCAGGAGCTATTAATAGCAACAGCGGCTAGACAAAACACTGACATTCTACTGGTCTCAGAACAAAATAGAGCTATGACCGAGATACTAGGCTGGAAGCAGGACATCGGCCGGAAGGCGGCCATCGGAATAAGGGGACGTAAGGTTCATGTCACGAGACAGGGAGCAGGACAGGGCTACGCTTGGGTGGACACGGGAACGGTGACGATGTACAGCTGTTACGCCTCCCCTGCTATGGAAGGCCCGGAATTCCAGAACCTCCTGGACACTCTGGAGGAGGGCATGAGATCTGGAAGCGGCAAGTACATAGTGGCTGGTGACTTCAACGCAAAATCACAGGAATGGGGATCGGCAGTCACCGACAGGAGAGGAGAAGCACTGAGTGAGTGGGCATCGAGGAATGGTCTGGTTCCCCTGAACGAAGGAAATGCGAACACATACAGGAGAGGGGGAGGAGGATCAGTGATAGACGTCACCTTCGCTACTGCAAACGTCGCAAGACAGGTGGAAGGATGGGGAGTGGTGGAAGAAGAAACCCTAAGCGACCATATGTATATTGAGTACAGGCTGAGGGACATTCGAGAATCGAGGGAGGAGACTCAGCAGTTCGTATCCAAGCGTTACAACGCGAGGAAACTAGACCGCACCAAGTTCAGGGAGACGTTCGAAACGGAAACGGCAGGAGAACCACCAAATGTAGCAACATGTGAGGCAGCACTCGCAAAGGCATGCGAAGCAGCCATGCCCAAGAGTAGTTGCGCGGGCAATAGGGCAGTATACTGGTGGACTGAGGAGATTGCGGAAGGTGAGCAACGCTGCTAGAAGGGCCGCCCAAAGAGAAACCAGAGATGAAGACACACGAGCACTCCTTACAGTACGATACAGGGAGGCTAAAAGTGCACTGAAGATAGCAATTGCCGAATCCAAGCAACGCCACTGGACCAGCGTGATTGAAGAAGTGGAAAATAACGTGTGGGGGCAGGGGTACAAAATAGTCACGAAAAGGCTAAAAGCCAGACTACCGCCACCGAACCTGACGTTGTCCGAAATGAAGGTAGTTGCGGATGAACTGTTCCCAGAACATGACATCACGGAGGAAGACGAGCAGGAACCGGAAGAGGTTACGAATATTCTCACGGTAGAGGAAGTTAGGACAGCGGCAGGAAAGATCAAGCCTAAGAAAACCGCGGGACCTGATGGAGTGCCTCCGGAGGCGATCAGGGAAATGGTCGTAGTAGCGGGAGAGTACGTCACAGACGTGATGAACGCAATCCTCACGGAAGGGAAATACCCAGAAAAGTGGAAGACGTCCAGCCTCCTCCTATTGGTCAAACGAGAGGCCACGGAAGGAGAACCACCAAAGTATAGGCCCATCTGCCTCCTGAACACAAGCAGCAAGCTAATGGAACACGTGCTGGTGAGTAGACTGAAAACCGAGCTAGACGAGAGAGCTCCCCTGGCGGACAACCAGTTTGGCTTTCGAGAAGGAAGGTCTACGGTGGACGCGGTGAGGAGCGTGATGGACAAAGCAAAGAGGGCGAACCAAGGAACGAGGAGGAAAAAACAGTTCTGCATGCTGGTCACACTCGACGTCAGCAAATGCCTTCAATACCGTTGCATGGGAACACCTAATCGCATAGCTGGAAACAAGAGGCATCAGCCGGTACCTACTGAGGATAATCAGGAGTTACCTGAAGGACAGATGGATTATCCTAAAGGATAAAGACGGGAGGGCCTCACGGAGGAGGATAACAAGCGGCGTTCCCCCGGGATCGGTCTTGAGGCCAACGCTCTGGAACGTCTTCTACGATGGGGTGCTGCGTCTGGAGCTTCCTGGAGTGGAACTGGTGGCGTATGCGGATGACCTAGCGATGGTGGTGACCGCCGCCACTTGCGCCTAGCTCGAGGGGAGGGCGAACGCGGCCATCGCGGGAATCGTCGCGTGGATGGCTGACAGACAACTGCAGCTGGCTGCAGAGAAAACCGAGGCCGTGCTCCTAACCGGCAGACGGAAGTGTGAGCCGGTGACGCTGGCAGTGGACGGGATACTAATCAAGCCCGGGAACAGCGTCAAGTACCTGGGAGTGAGAATAGAAAGAAACCTCAGGTACAGAAAGCACGTGGAAGAGGTGGCGGCAAGGGCGGAGAGGACAACAGGGGCTCTCCTGAGGCTGATGCCAAGGTTGGGGGGCCCGACGGCAGCAAAGAGGAGAGTTCTCGCGTCCGTGGCGGAGTCGGTGATGCTGTATGCGGCGCCGGTCTGGACGGACGACATGGAGTTCGCAAACAGAAGGCAGCGGCTCCTACGAGTTCAAAGAAGAGCGGCGATCGGAGTGACGTCGGCGTACAGGACCGTATCTACCATGGCGGTTCTGGTAATTGCGTCCCTGGTGCCACTACATCTAAAAGTAGAGGAAAGAAGGCAACGGTATGACAGAAGAGGACATGAGGGTGGTTCCCGCGTCGCAGATCGGACAGCAACAATAGAGGCATGGCAGAGGGAGTGGGACGAGGATGAATGTGGACGATGGACCCATCGCCTGATACCCAGCCTATCGGGGTGGGTGAATAGAAGGCATGGTGAAGTCAACTATGAGCTCACCCAAGCTCTAACCGGCCACGGATGTTTCGTGGCATACCTGCACCGATTCAAGAGAAGGGACAGCCCAGAATGCCGGTACTGCGGGGAGGAGGACACACCTGGGCATACTCTCTTTCGATGCGAAAGATGGGCAGCACATAGAAGCGCGTGTCCATATCAGGAAGACCTCAACGAGGAAAGAATGGAACGGCGCATGTTGCAAGGACCGGAGGAGTGGCGGCGGATCGCACACACCGTGGGAGATATCCTAAAGTGCAAGAACGAGGACGACAAGCGTGATGAAGCGAGAGGACCTCCCACGCCTTAGTTGTTAAGGAGTAGGGATGCTCCCGGGGACGGAGAGGGCAAAAGCGAGAAAGGCAGAATAGCGTCCGGAAACCGGCGCAGGAAAGCTTCCGGAACTGCCGAAGCGAGAAATGTTTAGGGTTCTGGAAATCCGGACCAGACTTCAGGACGACCGGAGTCAGGCGAGGGACCAGTGGTTATACCGTGGTCCCAGAAGAAAAGTCTAGGTGGCGGTGTCCCAGAAAGAACTGTGGTTCTGAGCACGAAACGGTGGTGGTAGTAGAATAAGTAATATTAGGAGGTAGTAGAATAAGTAGCATAGTAGTATGTTATTAGTAAGTAGGCAGTCTTGCTTGTCGTATCTGTATTTGTGGTTAAAATAAATAGTAAAAGAGCCAGTAGGCCACAAAACGGAACGGCGACGGGAGAAATGTTGGGAGATGTCGCTGCAGGAAGTATGCCCTTCAGGCGATGCCGTGCAGCGGGGTGGTGGTGGGTTCTTTCCCTCCCCTCGCCTTTTATAAAAAAAAAGGCATATACCTTTTAGATGCCTAAGGTACATGTACAGATGACATGTACCAGGCATATGCCTTTTAGATGCCTAAGGTACATGTACAGATGACATGTCCCAGGCATATGCCGGGCACATGCCGCAAATAATGTTCCTAAATGGTTTCTAACTCATATACCTAGCACGTACCAGAGGAACGATTACAGTTCTGGTACATTCCTATAATATATTTATATATACATAATATAAAACATTTGTATTACTTGAACCTATCCAATTAGTTGTAGTCCGTGGGTAGTCCGAGTAAAACAGTAAACGCTATGCCAAATACTTTATGTGTTCAAATTGATGTTCTCTGTTTTACACAAAAATATTTATTATACTTGAGGAAGATTGTATAATTTGTATATACCTAATATTGGTTAATTATAACTAACCAAAACCTTATTTTTTTTTGCTATTTAAGACTCAAAAAATTTAAAAGTTTTTGGTTGGTTATTGGAACCTGTAGGAGTACACTGTTTTTGTTGAGTGATTTGTGTATTAGCATTTATTGTTTTATTTGGACCATCCTATATAAGAGCAAGTGCTTAGCACATATTCCTGGAATGTGCCCTATATACTGGTGGAATGTACACTGCATATGCTGGGAACGTGCTACGTACGTATATAGCATGTTCCAGGTACATACCATTGGCATATCAAACTCTGGGTACATGCTTGGTATGTACATGGTATATAACAGGGCACGTGCAGGGTATGTGCTAGGCACCTGTATGTGCCGGACATTTGCACGTACCAGGCACATGCCTGAAACGTAATTGTTACATGCCAGGCACATTCCTATGTAATTTTGGCATGTAACTGGCATGTGCCTGGCATGTGATTGTGCTGCTTGGGTTAGTACGCCTAGCATCTGGTAAATGCTTTGCATAATAGTGGATCACAAAGATAAAGTGTAACAATAACTGGGCTGCAGGAAAAGTTTGGTAAACGCTGGTCTAGTGAACAAGACAATAGCTGATCGTTTAACGGTTACCGTAGAAAAAAGAACTTTCAATATTGTTTACATATAAATTATAAATTATATATAGTGTATATCATCACGATGTACCGGATGTGCTCTTCTACAATTTAATAGTACTTTTGGCTTCAATTGTATGAGTAAAATTGAAACAACATATAATTTTTGCGTTGACACACCTTTTATTGACAGTTTTTAATTAATTTAAACAATTTGCGGTCAAAATTGAAAGTAAACAATTGCCATTGCACAAAACAAATACATTTCCACGTTGAAAAAAAAAATAAAAATATCGAAAATGACATGTGCGGTAGCGGGTTGCTCAAAGAGAAATGAAAACAAAGCATCAAAATGCATTTTCTTTTTCATTTTCGTCCGATGCCGACGTTTTAAAAAATGGATAAGTTTCTGCCGGCGAATGAAATAATTCCAATTACAAGACCAGCGTCATTTGCATGGACCATTTTACAAGTGAGGCCAAATGGTAAATTTTAGATCGCTAGTAAAGATTAATAATCACTTTATCCGCACTTGACCTATAAATCATCATCCTGTAGATCAGCGTTCTTCAACCTTTTTACGCCTGCGGACCGGCAAAAGTAGGAGAAATATTTCGCGGACCGGCTGACGATTAAGGACTAATACCAACCCCTGGAGGTAGAAAAATGATACCTAAGTTTAAGCATGTACCTAGTAGTAGTGTAAAAATCAATTTTATTCAAAAATCAAATATTCTGCTTGAAATTCTGTTTGACACAAGCCATTTGCTTTATAATAATTTGCATTTCAAAAACGGTCGGATATCTCAACCAATTCACACCTGATTGATTTAAAATTACTACATAGACAGATTTTATGTATTCTCTGATACAAAACCCAGTCCAGTACGTAGGATTTTAGCAAATAGTATTTTTGCAGTTTGGCATGTTATTGAACACAATCTTGTAACCAAATAACTGTTACCAAAAAGAAGTTTTGAAAATTTCGTAAAAAAACTTGCTGGACTGGTATATGTATCGGGGAAGATTGTCTCAATTTCACGTCAATCGGTTATGTTGGCTGAGATACCCGACTCAACGAATTTGATGATTTTAAAGCGAGTTTTGAGGAGAAATGCCGGTACGCTGCCATTTTGATTTTTTGCTAATGTTTTTTAACGTACGTGATTTTAAAGACTTTTGTAAATTATGTAACTTCTGAATAAAATTGATTTTTACACTTGTACACACACTATAACTTGTTTTCAATGTCAGTGGCCATGTCATTAATTCTTCTCTGAGTTGTGGTACCCGATAGAGGTACAGCCTCTAAATTTGTAGCAGCTTGAAGGCCCAAATTTTCTTGAACGACATCTAAGACGCCAAGCTTTACTAACTCCTCACCAATAGTGAACGGCTTTTTTTAGTTTAGCTATACGAAGAGCTATAAAATAAGACTCTTGAAGCAGTGACTTGTTACTATAGTAGTCATCGTAATTTTCGTTTGACTTTTCTGCATTTTCATCTGATCATGTAATCTTTCATAAAAGTCCAGTGGCTTATCAGTAAAACGTTTATGCTTTGTATGCAAATGACAAGCTAGTTTTGAAGGCTTCACAGCCTCATTTGAAAGAATTTCTGAACATACTACACACAAAGGCAGTGGCGATAGTTCGCTGCCAGGGGTACAATAAAACCGAGCTTTAAATAAGGAGTATCATATTGGCTAATAAAGAGAGTCGCCCCATTTCTTTTTGTGTGATCCTTCTACACTTGAAGCACTGGTACTTGGCGTAATTTCGATACGACCAGTACTTTTCCCCTGAATATTGTCCTTGCTTCTACCAAAGAAAGTTAGAAGGTTTTGCTGTTTAACTTTTTTTACTCCATTTTGTACGGCTTCAAGTTTTACGAAAGAGAATTTATTTTCCGAAAGACCACACAACACCTTATAACGCACAATATTCAAAAACAATACGCTCGATCGCGATAAAATAAAAGACAAGCGATCTGACACAATACTGGGTGGAGCATACAAGTATCGTAAACTATGTTGTATGTAGAGGTGAGCAATGTTGCCACTACCAAACTAATGATCGTACAATATTGTAGTTCAGAATAAAAGAAGATGATATGTATTTGGAATATACTTTTTGTGCATGTTTTACACGCATTTTTATTGACTGGTATTAGTGTCATTTAGTGATAGCTATAGCCAGTATTATGAAATATAGATAAATAATAGAGTAATATATGTAAATACAATAGACACCACATACATATTTTCAGTTAACAGTTAAGCAACACACAATTTGCGACGCTTACTATATTTATAAAGAAATACCTACAAATTCTTGCCGTTAATGACTCGTAGCTGCGCAGAAGAGAGCCAGCCCCTACGCAACGGCGCCGGGCGCTGAGCCACCTTGATACGGGCGAAATATTTTGCGGACCGGTAAAATATGTCTGCGGACCGGCGGTTGGGAAACGCTGCTGTAGATGGTGACCAACGGTGGCATTATTACAATTTAGTTCCCCAATTGCTGTCACCGATTTTATTTTTCATATAACCAAACACTGTTTAATATTTCACATCAATGTTGACATCTCCGTCATATGTTCGTTGACAAAATATATGCCACTGACACTTAGTTTTGACAGCAATTCTGGTGTGACGTAGATGCGCAGAACGAAACGAGTTTGGTATAGACCAGGCAATAGAGATTTTTTCGCGACATAAATAGTAGCAGCAAGCCGACGGTCCCAGGTCACGTGGAGCAGTCCGTAGATGTATTGTGATGTTTTCGACTCGCAGATATCATTACTTAATTTGTTATAAACAAAAAAACCTCAAAAAATCGTGCTTTTTTTCGTTTTGCGCTTGTAAAAACTGAGCCGATGGATCAATCTTGATGCTTTCAACATACGAATTGTAGAGAATGAGAAGACGAAAAAATAAACCCTACACGGACTCGATCGCATTAAAATTAACGGAGAAAATTCGGAAAAACCGGAAAAATCTGCGTTTTTTCAATAATTCATAACTCCGCTATTTTCAAAGTTGTAGCGTAGACTTTTCGCGAGAAAGTAGCGATTGATGGGTACTTTAAGTGTGCACAACCCAGGCGTTGTCCGATGATTAGTTTTTGCGACTTGAATTTTTTTAAGCAATATGGTTCGGCGACCCTGGATGCGTCGGAGGTGGTCCGACTTTGAATTTTTTTAACCTATTTTGAAAGTAGAAGTATCTTGCTACAAAACGTCTATTCTGATTTTGCGTTAAAATGTTGCGAAATATGCGAAAAATGCTTGCAAACATGATCGAAAACTGCTGCGCGCTCCAAAGCTGTCGAGTAGAGGGGGTAGGCGGCCGACGCGGGGAAACGCGTATTTATAGTAATCCCAGCGCGCTGCGCGCTTCCCCGAGTCGGCCGCCTGCGCGCTTCCACTACTCGACCGCTTTGGAGCGCGAGGCAGCTTTCGGTCATGTTTGCAAGCATTTTTCGCCTATTTCACAACATTTTAACGCAAAATCAGAATAGACGTTTTGTAGCACAATACTTCTACTTTTGAAATACGGTAAAAAAATTAAAATCGGACCACCTCCGACGCATCCAGCCTCGCCGAACCAAATTGCATACAAAAATTTCAATCGCAATTATGCAAAAACTAATCATCCGACATCGCCTGGGTTGTGCACACTCAAAGTACCCATCAATCGCTACTTTGTCGCGAAAAGCCTGCGGTACTACTTTGAAAATGGCGGAGTTAAAATTTTTTGAAGAAACGCAGATTTTTCAGGTTTTTCCGAATTTCCTCCGTTAATTTATATGCGATCGAGACCGTGTAGGGTTTAATTTTTTCGTCTTTTCATTTTCTACAATTCGTCTGTTGAAAGCATCAAGATTGCTCCATCAGTTCATCTTTTACAAGCGAAAAACGACAAAAACACATCACAATACATCTACGGACTGTTCCACGTGACCTGGGACCGTCGGCTTGCTGATACCATTTTTGTCACGAAAAAATCTCTATTGCCTGGTCTAGTACGCCGATAGGCGTAATCATGGCGTAATCTCTGTTTCGTTCATTCTTGAGCACAATACTACTCTATTATCAGCCAGAGTTGGCATTGACTGCATCTAATCATCGACAAATTTTCACTTTTTTATACTGGTATCACAAAGCGACGCTTTTAACACATTTGTACTTGTTGGAACAATTTTTTTCCCGAAAACCATATATGTATATAGAAAACAAAAACCAAGTTCATTCCCTGTTTAGCCCATATAAAATATTTTTCAACTTTTTATCGGGATGATTTTTCTGCCCAAATTAACTTAACATGACTGAAAAGTTACTTAGCCCATATAATCAATTAGCGATCCAATGGCAATAACAATAAGAAAAAACAGAAAATTACTAAATATCTTTTTATTGTATATTCATCATATAGAAACTGTTTAAGAAATCACAACCTTTTATTTTTAGGTGAAGTATGTTCAATAAAAAGAAGGAACCAGGCTGACCATGATCTAATTAAGAGGAATCACTAGAGGTAGTAACGTACTACAAAACAACACTACATAAAACCAAACATCCTGAGCTTAATTGTGTGTTAATAATCACGTGTAATACATTAAATTATAGATAAAGGTGTATTACACCGGGTACGAACGCCACTTTTTTTCATTTGCGTCGTTGTTTTGTTTTTTACCCTTGCCAAAGAAGCCAATAATTGGTAATTTTTGTTATTTTTTTTTGTCCAAATCCGAACCAAACATCAAAAAAGCAATATTACAACATTTTACATTGAGCCTTCATGAACTTGTGTAAAAAAAATGACAACAAAATATGAATGTTGTAATGATTTAACCATTGGTTTTTTGAACATGTGAATGAGACGAGAATAACATATTTTATAGTCGTACGGTGCGGCCATCTGTTGGATAAACACCACATCATTTTCTTCTACCAATCAAATTGAAATGGTACAGTCTGAAGCAGCAGCATGAATATGTAGCCAGGGGAATCACAAATATTGGGCAATTTCGGCCTAACAAAAATATTGATCGCATGTTGACACGGCAGGTGTAGCGGCGCCGCGCCCGGCAAACGAAAGCCATACGAAAAATAAATTTTACCGTGCTGGTGCTACGTAGATAGCAACGACTCGCTTATAAATTAGGACAGCATGTTCTTGCGGAAGTGTATGTGATAAACATGAATTGTTGAATTTCGACCAAAATAGGCTAGAAACCGAATACGAGAAATAATTTTTTGCCGTCCTGATGCTACGCAGACAGCAAAGAGCGACACACGGAACGTACGACACACGGAACGAAGAATAATCAACAACCACAATACCTACTTACAATGTTACAACTACTAAATAATTAATAGGAGTTAAATAAATTATTACTAAGGAAATACAAGTAATTTAATTTTTAATCAGTCATTTATTTTTCGTCATAGAATTTCAAATATATTGGTAATTAGATTTAGAAAATAATATTAATACCAAACACTTGTCACTTGGCAATGCATTCAGTGCAATCGCAATCTATGCAGGATGGTTGGCTTTGGTTCGACTTGTTGTACAACAGACGTAGAACAGACGCTAGAAATATGGGCAAATTAAAAAATCAGCTGCCTTTATGTGGCCCGCGTTCTAAGAAAACTAATAACTTGCGAGAGTACCTGCGGTAAGTGTATATGTAGATATTATACGTGTAGTGTAATTCTTCGCTAATTAACTTCGCTAGTTAATTTGGGCAATACTCTCTTAGAGGTGTAAGCGTGCCGGATTACCATATATGGCAAAAAACTTTTATAAAGGTGTAAATATTTGAAATATGTATCTATATAATATATAATAAATGACTTATACATATACATAAAGCTGCCTGTTTTATCGAAATCGCTATTTTTTTCTCATACCTACAATTGAAATTGAAGTACTTATACTACCAAGTCTATACATAGCAATAATAATTTTGAGTAAAATTTCAAAATGCAGTACCCAACTGTATCTAGAATTAAAATAGGAATATTATATTTACTAACACCTACTTGCGTCAGCCGATAAAAATTTGAATTTTTATAAGAGGTGTGTTTTACCTGAAAGTATCGATCTCTGCTAAGTACGAACGAGACATTCGAGATTATTGATGCACAAAGAAAACGTTAAATGGATTTAAATAAGTATCTGAGTACGAATGCTTTCACGGCCAGAGTCATTTAAATTTAGATGATAAATAGTTACCGGTTTATGCCGTGAGTAAAAATTCATAATTACTGTCTTCGCGAACCATGCTGTTCGCTTCTTCGGAGCTAACTGATAATTAGTTACTAATTCTAATAATAAATGTAAAGCAATAAATGATTTATGTAAGAAAAGCTGTCTGTTTTACCAAAACTACAATTTTTTTCAACATGCAAAAGGTAAAATGTTCAACCATAGTTAGTAGTAAAATAGGAATGTTATAATAAAGCAATTAATTAATTTGTATCACTGTATTGTTTTGTGGAATTGTATTTGTATTTAAAATATACAAGAAAAGCATTTCAGAACATGCGATAGTCACATACACAAAATTATTAGGAAACGGTTCGGCGCCAGTCGACACCGCACGGCCCCTTTGATCTTCGCCGCCAAAGCGGTGGTATCGTTATACCACCGTTCCCCTCATCTAATCAGTGCGTTGCTTGCATTTTCTGCGGAGTGTACAGTGGGCGCGGCTTGTTCCCTCCTCTCGCGCCTCAGTTTCGTCAAACTTTTGAGGCCGGTGACTAACATTTACTCTTAAATAGGTTAGTATGCACTTTATAGTGTATAAGGCACAACAGCTGCAGTTTAGAGTTTAGAGTTACTCTAAAATTGCTATATATACGGAGTTAAAGGTAGAAACTAAAGTTAGGCAACAAAAACTATTGATCAATCTTCGATAAAGTCAATCTTTTCATTACAAAGATCAACAAATCAATCAGATTGATCAACAAAAGCTTGATCTAATCAATCTTCTTTTCAAATTTCTAAGATTGCTCACCCTCTAGTAGACACTTACAGATTGCACCCACGTCATATCTATCCTCATGTGAGCTCACATGAGACTAAAGTATGTTTCTACCTTAATAGACGCTGAGGTCCCGGTTGCGATGACCAGGGCAAACTATCGCATTGAGTTATTGTATGGTCGCCGAATGGCCTGGTCGCCTATCGCGGGCGGGGGTTGCCATATAAACCAATTGCAATTTGCCACAATAAATTTTGTGTAGTGAGGTGACGACTTTAAAAAAAACATGTTTTGACACATCTTAAACACTCAGTGCCACCAATAGAAACACCTATCTTAAAATAATTTTTTATTATTATTGAACTTCATATACCTGTGCTTTTGGATTTTCTCTTACTTTATGCTAATAAAACAAGTAAGGTAATATTAAATAACAGTTAAATATAAAAAACAAATATCACATTCTGTGGAGAAACAGGTATTTCAGATAAAACTAAGAAGGTAGCAAACTACACATAAATTACCTATCCAGACACAAATGCAGTTGTGGATAAAAAAAAATCCGGACACCTAAATATTAATTTTGATGTTCAATAACTGTACCAGATATGTTTTGTAAAAAAAAAATATTACACTAGTAAGTAATTAAGGAATTTGATCAGGTTCTCAAGTACTCTTACTCTTACAAAGCTCCTAATCAATTCTTATGTTTGTTTTTTGAGTTCCCACAATATCTCTATTTTTGTGGAAGATACAGAAGTTTAACGAGAACTTTGCAGTGTCCGTACTGCTGGATCTCCTTCAAGATTGAATGTTAAAACTTTAATGCCATGCCGACCATGTGTTGTCATTTCAACAAGCGATAGACTAATACACTCAATTAAGTACATTCAATGTTTAATTGAATTTCAAATCTACAAAAATTCAGATATTGGGATAAATCAAAAACCAAACGAAGAGAATAGATGAGGCACAGAATAGAACAGCATATTTGATAACCTGACCATGTCAAAATCCTTCAAGATCTAAAACCTAACCTAAAACCGGCTTCACAATTTTCAACTGTGCTTGTGACAATCTTTGAAAAGTTATTAAACATCAAAATAAATATTATGTATCCGGAATGTATTGTCCAGAAATGCATCTATTTTAGTAGGTCCATAGGAGAACAAGTTCCAAACATGGCGGCTAAAACAGACACCATTTCGATGACCTAGCTACAATACCACATATCACCTATGCTTTAATCATATTGATACGTGGTATTGTAGCTAGGCCATCGATATGCCTTTCTGCAGTTTTTTCCTATAATTTCCAGAAATTAAACACCCCCTTAATACAAAATCTAGATAACATTTTATATTATTTATTATATATTTGCCATTTACTGACCCAAACTCTATTTAAACTTTAATCTACATTAAATTATATTTAGCCTTTGTAAAATTGTAAATTAATGGAGATCTGATTACTAGTTGTGGTATTAAGGGAATGCTATTATTTAAGTCAAATTTCTTGTAATAGTATAATGTGAACTAATATGTTGCAGACAAAAAGATAATAAAAATAAAACATCCACTACGTTTAAATAAAACTAAAGCAGGCGAGACCAATTCTAACAATTTGTCTCGATTAAACTTCTACTTCCTCCAACATTTTAGTTAGTAATCCTAATATCAATTTCCAGTCTTCGTTAATATGAGAATTGTATTCCCCACCTTTTGTTAACTGGAAAATATAATACTGCCATCCTGCTCTCAATGCTTCTTTACACTTAAGTATAGATTGGGCTTGCCTAAAAGAAAAATTACATAACAAGAAAAGCAAACAAACCAAATTTTAACTTACCTCCTATCACAAATATAATTAATCTTTGTTCTATCTAAGCTTAGCAGCACTTGATCAGAGGAAACAATATCTTTGGAAAATTCATTTTGCGAAATCTTTAAAAAAAGTTAAATCATTATAAAAGTTATAGTACTTCTTGGTAGTTACTTACCTCTTTGATGATAATGTCGTTATTCTTGAATAACAATACGGCAAGTATTGAAACTAAACTTGTCTCCCTGATCATTGTAGTGCGACGTACATTGGACACAGTTTCGTTAATATAAATTAAATAGTTGCTGGGATATTGGGCACGTCTTGAATTTACACTTTCCGATCCTATACTTGCTATGTGATTATTTCTGCAACAAATGAACAGATAATAATAAGGAGATTTTTAATTGTAAGGCTTATTGCGGAAATTTGTAAATTAATAATATCAATAAAAAGATGAGGGGTTTAATGTTATGCGTTGTAAAAAAATGAGTTATAGGTATTTGAGGATCATGAATTTTTGCCGACTACAAAACTATGAATATAGAAATTTTATAAGTAAATTTAATATGGATGAAAAAATAGAAAATATTATTAAATTACTTAAAATCACATCTATTAACTAAAACAACTAAAAGTTAAAAAATAATTGGGAGGTTTAAAAAATATTGTTGTCTTTTCTCGTGATTTTTTAGGGCATGTATTATGCATGAATCACAAATAAAGACCACTCTTGATGCATGTGTGGACATGAGTCAAAGTTTGACAGATACAGCACAAAAAGTGTCATCGTTCACGTTTTGGAATACGTAGAGTGCCTACGTTCCAAAAAGCGAACATCATTATCCTTCAGGCATGTTTACAAAATGGGACGTTCGCACCATTTTTAATAAGATTTATGATAAAAATAATGATAATGTATAGAAAAATGGTGCCAAACATGGCGGGATATACATTTTGAAATAAATTAAAAACTATATCTTTACGTATTAATTAAGTATTAATCAATATAGTATGTCCGTCGTGAATCTTTTCATTAAATGTAATAATGTTGGGCTACAAAAAATTAAATAAGAAAAAAAAGATAAAAGGAAAAAGTTGTTTTTTTTTCTATAAAATCTTACTTTGAAACTAAAATGATAATGGCTGTAGCGCAATTATGTTTCTAGCGCTTGGCAAGAAGTCTCCGTTTTGAATTTAAAATAGATTTGCAACTATTTCTGAAAATGTGGTAGTTTAAGTTTTAAGGGATTTTTTATGATGTTTACGGTAAAAATAGCAATTTTTTAATACAAAACCTTATTTCACCCTATTTTTCAATATTAAATATTTTATCAAAATGTGCAACCTAATTTTTAATTCATTGTTTAAAACATGTTTTTTTGTGCCTCAAAACAAGTGTCTTAAAACAAAGTTTAATTAAAATTTTTTTTTTAAATTTAATATAAGAGGACTTTTAAACGTTGCTTCTTACGTGTAATAACCCACTTTCTTTTCATTTTAAATACACTAGGGTCTCGATTTGCGTTGATCGAAAATATGGGACTGTAAATCTGGTTTGCGTTGTTATGATTCGATATAGAGCCCTTACAGGCGAAAGAAATCGGGGATTCCCTCAGATATACTGCACTGATTTGTCTGTATTAATTGTTATGTATGATAGCAGTAGGCATGGGCGCCATTACAAAATATTCCAGGGGGGGGGGCAAGATTTTTTTTAGTATTAAATGGTGATGTAATATTATGGAGTATGCTATTAACTGTTTTGTAGCATTTTCATCTAGTGTTATGTTGCATACACCATGAAAAATTTCCATCTCTTTTATGGTAGTGAGATTTTTTTACACATTCTTTTTGTTAATAGCCACGGTTGTGACCTATTATATATTGATAATAATTGAGTTCTAGAATTTAAGATTTTTTTATGGTTCTTAACCAATATTGTACTCTTTGCCTTAGAGATCTATTCTGATTTTTTGTTAAAATGTTGCGAAATAGGCGAAAAATGCTTGCAAACATGATCGAAAACTGCCGTGCGCTCCAAAGCGATCGAGTAGTGGGGTAGGCGGCCGACTCGGGGAAGCGCGCAGCTCGGTGGGATTGCTATAAATACGCGCTCCCCGCGTTTGCAAGCATTTTTCGCCTATTTCGCAACATTTTAACAAAAAATCAGAATCAACGTTTTGTAGCACAATACTTCTACTTTAGAAATACGTTAAAAAAATTAAAATCGGACCACGTCCGCCACATCCAGGCTCGCCGAACCATATCGCAAAAAAAAAATTAAAATCGCAACTGTGCAAAAACTAATCATCGGGCAACGCCTGGGTTGTCCACACGCATAGTACCCATCAATCGATACTTTCTCGCGAAAAGCCTGCGCTACAACTTTGAAATGGCGGCGTTATGAATTTTTTAAAAAAACGCAGATTTTTCCGGGTTTTTCCGTATTTCCTCTGTTAATATTAATCTGATTGAGTCCGTGTAGGTTTCATTTTCTTCGTCTTTTCACTCTCTACAATTCGTCTGTTGACAGTATCAAGATTGCTCCATCGGTTCAGCTTTTACAAGCGAAAAACGAAAAAAAGCACGATTTTTTTAGGTTTTTTGTTTGTAACAAATTAAGTAATGACATTTGCTAATCGAAAACACATCACAATACATCTACGGACTGCTCCACGTGACCTGGGACCGGCGGCTTGCTGATACTAATTTTGTCACGAAAAAATCTCTATTGCCTGGTCTATTGGGTTTTCTTTCATTCTCATGGTTTTATTATTGGTTTTAAAATAGCTATTCTATGATACTTCATACAACCTACTTTCTAAATCAATTCTAAAGTTGGTACCATATTCCGGCTCTTTGCAGTTCCTAAACGGTGTGTATCTGGACATGAGTTAGTTCTCAAAAGTTGGTCTACTATTAAAAGTTGACCATTATGCCCTAATCTATATTTTACAACATTTAGAGCATTTAGAACATTTAGCCCAACATTTAGATACCATATACTAAGCACAATTTATCTTGTGGCTCTTTCCCGACTCTTACGGAAGGGGCAATATCGCCAAAACTGGAGAAGGCAATCTAATAGAAATCAAAATTTATTTAAACTCAACAATACAGTTTATGGCAAAGTAATGTACAAAATAATAAAACTGACATTGATGACAATAGCCGATAATAACTGGAATAGTCATCATTTATCTTGTAATATTTTTTTCATCCTACACCATACGAAAATGTAATTTTTATCTCTATGGGGACATGAAAGATGCTAATTGCCCGCTAGGCTTGTAATGAATAGCTTTCAAGCCTAGCCGCAAAAATAGTTTATACAATATAACTACCGGGCAGCGACTGACTTGTATGTCCAATAAATACTTAGCTTTCGATTAGGTTTAACTTTTGCGAGATCGATCAAAAAGGTCAATCTGATCATCGTTGATCAAAAGATCCATCTGAAATGATCGATAATAACCACTTTATCGATCAGATCTATTTAACTAGTAACTTCAATCGTGATCATTCGTCGCCCACTCCTATCAGTAATTCATCTTTAGAAATGGGCGAATTTAATGCGATAGTAATGTGTAGGACAAAAAATATACACCCCCAAAAAAATAATTTCTGGACCTCGAGAAAAAATCACTTTCTTGTCTTGGTACACAATATGCTACCATTTGTAGTAAAATGTCAGGAGTTTTTTTTAATCCAGCTTTACTGTTTTTTCGCGTAACGGTAGTGGGGTTCGAAATCCAGGGGGGCAAACGCCCCCCCCCCGCCCATATGTAATGGCGCCCTTGGTGGTAGGTTATAGTGGTCGTCTTTCTTCTGCGTTCTCATTAGTGGTATTGGTAGTGGTAACAGACGCCATTATAGTATTTCTGATCAAAAAGTATTCATGTATTAGTGACTCATGTTTATGTACATGCAAACTAAAATATGTTACTATCACGTCTGGTGAGAAATACTATAATGGCGTTACTACCAACACCACTAATGAGGACGCTGCTTTACTGTGAAATTGTAATAAAAAGGTAACTTTGTTATTTGAAGCTTCCAAAGCGGAATTACATTTATTGACCATCATAACGATGAAAGTCGAAGCAGAAATGTTGTGAATGTTGTTGCGAAAGATGTTCAGTGCTGTAAAGCTCTTTACACGATGCGTAAAATAAATGCAAAACAGCAAACTTGACACAATTTTTAAAACTAAAACATTAAAAGCTATTTTTTTTTTGTTAGGATTTAAGGTCACTTCTGTTATAGGTATGTTTGTATTATTGGTTGTATTATTAATGCAATGTTTAATTTTTTAACATACTCGGATTTTTTTTTGTTGAATAGTTTCTTAAAATACTTCCCAGTATTGATGCCAGGAATGTTATTATATAAGACATTATTTCATACCAAAAAGTAAACACGACGCGGGCAGAACGCATCTTGAAAATTTGTATGGTGTCTTATTGCAAAATGTGATTCGATTTGAGTTGTTTTGTTGTGAATTGCACTATCCCAGAATGTAACCCCAATGCAAACCGAGACCCTACTGCAGGGATGAGCAACCTTTTTTTACAGAGGGCCAGCTACAGATTGTGCGGGCCGCATGTAAGCAACTTATAAAAATACAAACGCTGAATGATGAACTCAAATTATCTCTGTATTAACAAAATAAACCTAATACAAAAAAATTCATAAATAAAACACTCATTAATAGAAATACTACTAAAAAATGGCGAACGATGTATGTGGAGAAACATTATTATTTAATGAGAAATTTGGCATTGCTTCTTTGCCTACAATTGGCAGATATATTAATTGCAGTTATAGACGACGCAGCAACTCGCACGCAGCTTTCTAACCGTACATCATTTAATCTCGATCGGTGATCGCTTTTAATTATTTTTATTGCCGAAAATAATTGTTAGCAAACGAAAGTTCTTCCAAAAAGTGTCATTATTTGCTTTGCATGTGCGGCAATCGTGGGAATTTGTCTAAATTGATGTAATTTTGATAAAATTTATGTATGTCAACGTTTTGAAATTTATTTCTTAAGTCCGTGTCGTTTTGTAAATCTATTAATTCCATTTGTAACTCATCTGGTACTGTTTCCACTTCTATATTGAATGGTGAAGAAAAAATGTTAAAACTAAGAACAGTTTCTTTTTAATTCAGTTAATAATTGTTGTAAATGCTGGGCATATTTTCGGGTTTCAGAAGGATTTTCTTTTTTTAAGAGTGCAAAATGAGACCTGTTGTTTGACAACAGATGTTTGTGCCAAACTTTGCTTTCAAAAGCTTTAATTTTGTCAAACGTGAATAAACTGGCTTTTTCCTTGAAGTTCCATGTTTAAGTCATTCAAATGCTGAGTTACATCGACGAGAAAGGCAAAATCACACATCCATTCTTTGTCTTCGAATTGGGGAAACGGATATTCTTTCATTTCCACAAACAGTGGAATATCATTTTTTAAATTATATATTAAGCATAGCACCTTTACTCAACCACTTCTGTGTTGTAAATTACATCACCACATTTAAATTGGCGATGATTTAACCCTCGAGATTTGAGAAAATTAATAAGTTTTATAACAAGCGGTGACAGCCGCCCGGAGACGCCTTTTTCACAAATGGGTTACATTAGTCCTCCGTCTCGGAACATGGTTCCTTTTTAGAGTGTCGCGTCTTATAAGATTTCTAGTCTTTGCTGTCGGCATCATTTCAAAAACAAAGTTGCGGAACACTGTAAAAATTTAAGTTTAAAAATCTTTGGAGGGCCGCACGAAAAAGTATGGCGGGCCGCGGGTTACTCATCCCTGCCCTACTGTATAATAAATTTTTTACTATTTCTTGAAATGCGTCTTTGGATTAGTACACTTCGCAGGTTTTGTTGGTACCTTTGGCAAATTTTGCCACATTGAAGCATAGATGCCATTTCATCAGAAGAAGATTAGTTTCATACAGAATAAAACTTTTCTTTTGTTTGTTAACATACAGGTTGTTTCAGAAGCTCCAGTCATAAACATAAAGGCTCACTGTACGCAGCTCGTCCCATTGATACTTGGCCACAGTAAGTCAAGCATTTTCGGGTTATAGAATCAAGCTGCTGTTAATTTTTGTGTTCTCATTTTGAACAATTAATTCATAATTTTTTTTCGTCTTTCATCCGTTAATAATTAATAATTGTAATACTTTTCTAATAATTTCTAATAATAAATAAATGGGTAACCCTTGAGTCGGTAACCCTTAATATTTAAGGAAAAGTAAATATCTGAGACATTTTTGACAAAAACAAACAAACCTTTAAAAGTTTACCAAAAAATATCACGCTAACCTAGTCAGTAATTGATTCTTCTTTTTTTTCCCCGTAGTCTTCACAAAGTGCTCCAAGAGTGTCCCCACACCTGACAACAGAACCGCCTTCACCAACTCATCATTATCCGAAAAATCATCAGAAATCGGAAGGACGTCGTTCAGAAACTTATACAAATAGTCGAAATGGATCTGACGCAGTTCTGCAACAAAAACCCAAAAACTATAATTTCCAAAACATTCAGAAGTTCCAAATCACATACTTCGCAACGTCTGAAGCTTTCCCTCCACCAAATTATTTGCCATGCAGAACCTACGAGCGCGCTCCTCATCTTCATTCTCGATATACTCCAGCCACTTCTCAAATAACTTCATTAGAGACAAATGATCGCTCGATCTCGAGAAATCCTGCTTCACCTTCCGAATTTTATCCTTCTCGTACAAACCACCCCCGAATAATTCCTTTTCTTCCGAAAATAGCGTGACTATATCAACAATTGGCGTAACGCACTTAAAAATTATCGAGTTCACCATCGATCTGGCAAGTTTCGGTTCCAGTTGGAAATTTGCAAGCGCTTTTCCGAGTGGCGTCAGTTTCTCATTGTCGTCCAGTAGCTCTAGATCGGTTAGCTCAACAACAGCTTGGTGTACAGCATCGTTACTTGGAGGACTAATCAGCTGACCTAGGAACTCGATGGCATTCAAGTTGTTGCTGTAAACTTTTCCGTCCAGGACGATTTTTGTTAGAGATGTTCGGAGAATTTCCGGGAGAGGGTATTCGGATAACTCTTCGAGTTTTTCTTTAGAGTAGATGTGGTAGCTTTCACCGGGTTGGCAGCGTCCAGCACGACCTTTCCGCTGGTGCATGTTTGCTCGAGATATCCAGCAGTTGTCGAGGGACGTCACCCCTATAAAGTGATATAATGTAGTTTAAGAAATCTGTAAGAAATATTTGCATCTAGCTAATTTGTATAAAAAATTTTCATTAGATATGAATATGAGGAATGTGTTCCTCTATAAACAATAATAACAATAATACGAGCATTTACAAACTGATACGGTCGTGTTTACGTTTAGTAGTTTACATGCGTAATTTACATCTTTTTAGTAAATTGATCTGCATACAAATACTCAACTTCACCCATTTTAATCGTTTTGGTGTCTTTACCAATAGGCAAAATTCCAGGACCAGTGCTCTATTTACAGGAAGCGCATCTTTATTGGCGCTATTTCCCTAACTATTAGGGTTTTGATGGAAAAAGGATAATCCTCGGAGTGGACTAATGGAATGCCTTTCCCACACCCCGATCTTTCTCAAAATAATTAATAATGCTCCGTTCTGAAAACAAAATATTCAGATACGATTTTTTTCCTGTTGGGGCCCACGTGGTTTACGTCTCGACTTAAAGCTTATGCAGCTTATGCTTTCCCACACCCCGCTCTTTCTCAAAATAATTAATAATGCTCCGTTCTGAAGACAAAATATTCAGATACGATTTTTTTCCTGTTGGGGCCCACGTGGCTTACGTCTCGACTTAAAGCTTATGCAGTTTGCGATTAGCTGACCTCACGTGACAGAAGATATGGTCATTTTTTACTTTTCTGTTAAATTTTCTGGCTGAAATTGTACCTAAATAAGGAATCTATTTTAGTATTGTGAGCTGACCTAGGTGAATTTTAAAAAAACAAAAATTTTGAAGTAAAATTTGTTTTTATCTTGCCAAAAAATTATTTTTTACCTAGCCCAACTCCTTTATCTAAGAAGTTATGGTACGTTCAGATACGCGCAAGTTACGCAACTGTGGCGCTACAATGACGCTAGGGTCGCCGTTATGTCTACGCTCGTCCACGCTCACATAGTTTCTCCCGCGCTCACCTAAACGCTGGAGCGCTCGCAGCGCTAGCCACGGTAGGATCTGTGTCTAATGTCACGTGTTCGGTTTACGTCAGTTTTGAGATGGTTTTGAGGTTATCGTATAAATTATAGTCCATATCAGTGCAATAGAAACTACGTTTTATGGAATTCTTTATAGCAACATGTTTAAGAAAGAACCTAGATTGTTCTACGTCTGTTTGCGAAGAAACTATAATGGATATAGAGATGTAAGTAGAATATCTGGTGAGTTTGTTGTTTTTACTAAATACATATATGTTTATTTATAGCAGGAAAAGCATAAACTCATCGGGGCCTTATGTTGAGATAATCTACAACCACGAAACCAATATTCCAACAGAACCTTGCTTGTTGGTAGTATAGAATATGTGGATACTAATTACTATTATGTTCAGAATTGTAGGTGGAATTTTTATGTGATCTGCTGTGAAGAATGGGAGGTCTAATGCCTCGATTAGTTTTATGGTGTCGGTGTTCCCTGAAATCTTATAGTTTTTAAGTACAGTTTATCTTCTGCGTTTAGTAGCAGCAAATACATGTTACGGTTAAACAAATTATTTGCTCATACCCACATTGCTTGTGGTTGGTTTGTTAAATTAATAGTGTTGTTCACTCGCTGCGATCAAATGTTGAAGATAGTAGATTTTATACCAACCGGCATTATACATCAGTATCGTATTGTCACTGTGATGGTATTGTTGAAAACACTTATCTAACCGTTTGCTAACCATAAATTCAACTGAACGCTGAGTACTTCAGTAGTTCAGTAGATTATGTATTACTTTGAGTACGAATGGTACAGAAGTGGTTCCGTTTAATCGATATGATATGCTTTGTAATACCGGTATAATTAGAATACACCATACTAATAATTTATTTATGTTGTCAGGTAGATTGTTATTTGTATTTTAAACTCAATGTATTTCTTTTTATTATTTTAAATATTTATTACATACATTTGTTTTCTGCTCAGCTCAATTTTTAATTTTTATTATGTTTTTGTAGTGTTCAAATTACCAAGAAAATTTACTGCTGCAAAATGAGAAACCCAGTATGAAAATAGAGGAATTACGAGAATATGCTCAGATTTAGGACATTGTAAGTAATCGTGTACATATTACATACATTTGTGTAAAATTTAATAATATGTATAATAGGCTGCTCGTAATTTATCCATTTTATTTTTTTTTTGCTTCTTTCCGTAGAATCTGAATGTAGAAAATTTGACTTTAGTCTAGATTTTCAGAAAAGCAGTGCTAAAAAGCTGTAAAAAACCAAACATGCATTTTTCCCTGAAAAACTAGATAGAATTCGGAAATTCCTACTTTCAGTTTCAGGTTGTACGGAAAAAAACATACCAGAAACCGTTTTCACTTGTCCCATTTTGTGCTTTGTTGGTCAGGATAGTCATTTAGCTTAGATTATTATTATATTTTTGACAAACTACGTACATGAAAATATGTGAAATGCTCTGATATATAGACTTGAACGTTAATAGATTATTAGTTTTTAGATTAAGCTAAAACATCATTGAATTTCAAATAATTGACCTGACTCACAAAGGTCCTTTATACTCCCTATAATATGCATTATAAGATTGTATATTTAAGATTGTAAAACTATATATTTCCAGATTGGGTGACCAAATTGTAAAATTGTGTGGACATTCTACAATGTTGTTTCATCTTGCTGTGACTTGCGGTTGATAGTGGACCACGCAGAAATACGATAAATATGAAGAGTTTACTTCAAACAACACAAATGCAATGGTCTCGTCGAAATTCCTGATACATGATAGTGGACCACGAAGAAGGACGATAAATCCGAGGAGTTCACGCCAAACAATAAATATGCATGTCTCATCGAAATTCCTGATTATTGTTTTTTCTTAAGTATTTTATATTTATACAAATGGTGTAACTAAAAAACACTGTTTACTTTGCACTGTTTGAAACAGTTCCCTTTTTTCAACAAGTAGTTGGATTAAAAGCCAATTGTTTGATTTTTTTTTCAATGCTCGTTTGCAATTAAAAAACAATCTTTTTCACAAGGTGATGTTAGACCATTTGCGACTTATGCTGTTAATGCACCTAATGCATCTAATAATATTTATTATTTTACTTATTGCACCATAAAAAAAACAAACATTTTGCTAGTTTCTGGTAGTTATTACTTTATGGGAATTGTAAAAATAAATTACTGAACTACAAACTATGGTTACTTATTGGTTTATATACGTAGTAGGGAAATAAGACGATCAGTTTGATTCCAGTATTTAATTAAATGTTCTTATGGTATAAGAAGATTTAATTAAATACTGGAATCAAACTGATCGTCTTATTTCCCTACTACATCCAGTATTATGGAGCAATTCATCGCTAATTATATACGTAGGTTATAATCAAATGTATTGAAAATTATAATTACTAAAATACCTACTTATATTCATGAACAATTAATACAATAATTATTAGTATACTTACTAAAATAATATTCATTAGTGATACCAATAATATATACAAACAGTAGAACTGAAGAAGCGAACAACACAGTTTGCGAACGTCAACAAATATGATTTTTTTTATTTATTTTCTAAATAGCCTTACTATTAATTACTTTCCTATCTGCTTCAGTTAACTAACATTTACTGTGATCTTATTTATTTAAAAAAGGTAACATAGTATTGTAATGAGTTTTGGTGCTACAATTTTAAATAAATACAAAGAATACAATGAAAATAAATTAAAAAAAGGAATACTTATAAATTATGTGAACCAGAGGAAAAGAAGTGCTGTAAATAAGTAAGTATAGAATAGTATCGTGGTAAAGTTATTTATTAGCCAAAAATAGAAAAAAAATACAAAGTCCTGAATTACCTTGTTTATAGGAAATATCAAATAATTAGACAATGCATATTGTGATCCTCAAGATCAAAACCTGAGTAAAGTAATAAATGATAACTGAATTTTTCTTATAATCAACAACAAAGAATCTTACATAAAATAACAAAAATATATAATATGGCGATGGGGGGGGGGGTCACATACAACACAAAATAACATATTCACAAGTTAGTAAAGCTGTGACAGGGGCGCAAAATAAGATCAAACAAATTACCGATCCAGAATTTCAAGGGCATGCGGATTTGAATTGGCAAACAGTTATAAAAAAAAAAGGAATAAGCAAAAAATTTTTGGATAAGAAGCCACCACGGCATTGGGTGCTTACATTCCCACTTCCTATATTCACGTGTCAAAGGTAAAGTTAGATAGTGGCATGGACGACCTAATCAAATATGTGAAAGACAACACAACATCAAACTTGCAGGCATCATGCGAAGAATTGAGTGTGAAATCTAAAAACTATCGCAGTTTCAAAATTGGTGTTCCAGCAAACCACTCTGCAGAACTATTGCAAGGCAATTTCTGGCCACAAAGCATTGTCATAAGAAAATTCATCGATTTTAAATAACCAAATTTTCGGAAGGAACAGATGTCAAACAACTTAACATAACCATCAGCTTAATCCATCAAAATGTACAATCTATAGGAAATTCGATCGATAAATTAAACTTATTTTTGGAAGATCACGAGGATTGTAGATTTCTCTTAATCACGGAGCACTGGAAGACTGCAGAGGAGTTGGATAGTTTTTCAGTTCGTGGTTTTGTGTTAGTGTCGAAAATGTGCCGGGATAAAGGAAAGCACGGAGGAGCAGCTCTTTTTGTACGCAAAGATGTGAAGTCGAGAAGTAAGAACACCTTAAATAATCTCAGTGTAACAGGTGAAATAGAGATTGCTGCAGCCGAATGTCTTGTGGATAATTGCAGCTTTGTAATTATTGTAACAGTGTATAGACCGCCATCTGGTAAAGTAAGTTGTTTTCTTGATAAACTAGAATCACTCTTAAATAAACTTAGCAACGAGCTTAATAAAAATATTTTCATAGGCGGTGATTTTAACATTGAAATGAAAGCGGAAAACAAAGAAAAAAACGAATTGTTATCAGTGATGAATTCCTTTTCTTTAAACGGCTGTGTTGACGATTTTACCCGCATTAATAAAAACTCAAAAAGTTCATTTGCTCCTTTAAACGACAACGACCACAATACAAGAACGTTAAATTACCAATACCCGATTCATAGACTTTCTAAAACAGAGAAGAACCCGTCCCATATGTGTGTAAAAATTTTTAATCAACTTCCACAGCGCATAAAACGAATAGAAGATTTTGTAATGTTCAAACGCGAAATAAGGCAATTGTTAGAGGCCTTAGAACCTTATAGTTTAGGAGAATATTTTAGTTAAGTTTATTATTGTTGTACAACCATTTTGACGTTTTTCATTTTGAATTGTACTTTATTGTGAGATGGTGTGCATTGCATATATGAAATAAATAAATTATCTATCTATCTATCTATCTACATATTAATATCTAGGAGAAACAAAGCACTTGCCCAAAATAGTGAAACTTGCATATGTTCAGCTTAGCTTGCTAAAAATTGCTCCAAAAAAGTTATGAGCAATCGGGATTTAAAGTTTTTTCTTACCTTAAACAGATAAGAATAAAAAAAAATGTGTTCATCAATATAATGCTACTGTATAGATACTCCTGTATATTGATAGGCAACCAAATATGCATTTTAAATTAACGACACAAATTGCACAATCACATACAAAACGTTTGGTAAAACCTTTTTTGATGAATTATAATAGGCACTCTCGCGATTCCTGTGGTACACTACAGGTGAGGTTCTTCGTTGCAGCAAACCTTATCGTCTTTTATTATGGGTAGTGATGGGATCTTCTGTGTATGCGTTCTTATAGTACGGTGTGTTCTATACTATCATCTTTCGATGTCTAATTGTAAGAGACACTCTTGAAATTCCTGTCGTACACTACAGGTGTTTTGGATATTTCTCGAAGCACACCTTATGGACCTTTGTTGTAGATGGGTATAGGGTTTTCCATGTGTTTCTTCTTATATACTCTGTGTTCCATTCTATCTTTGTATCAACTGATTGAGATCTTCTCAAAAGAGGTAACACACAACTGTAAAATTAGTAATTCATTCCAATAAAACGTGTTCAATATGATACAAAAGTAATTACCCCGTATTTCAACCTAAATCTTATTATGTTCTTGGTAAACAAAAGTATATCCTTCGTTAGTTTTATAGTTGCACTGTGGTTGCACTCATTCTTTGTAGATATCTTATGTACTGCTTTCTCGAAACCACTTAAACACGTCGCATATCTTCAGTCCTTAATAAAATACAATAAAAACATTGATTTAAAATGTGTTATAATAATAACATGTACCCATACCTAATCGCATTCTTCAGACACGTTCCCATATGTATTTATAAAATAAAGTTCTCTAAATAACAGCTATGGCATTTCTACAGTTTACTGGAACAATTGGATCGTCGGCAAGACATCATATTCGATCATGTACCTCAAAACTCTTTACGGAAAGCCGCGAGATGATCACCCGTTGCAGTATGTTTAGGGGTTATGTATAAATTTTGTTGACAGTAGCGGCCAGGCGCAAAAATACATACGTTGGCATCTTGCGTTCATAGCGTGGGCCAGCGTTTGGAGCGTAGTCGAGCGCAGGTAAGCGCAGCGCACCGCAGCGTAGCGTCAGCTTATGTGAATGATATTTTACAGTGATAATTTCAATTGTGAGCAATAAATAAATAATGCTTTTATTTGAAAACACGTTTTTGTGGGGTAGAACTGGGTTTTAATGATGCTTCCTTTTCATAGTAGTCAGCATGTACAGTAGAGTCCAGAGTCTCGGTTAACCGAGGGTCCGGATAAAAGAATATCAGATGCATAAAGTGAAAAATACTTCATACTATTTATCCTGAAATCTGCTTTATCCGAGTTTTCGCTTATCTAACATGTGGTTGGTCCACATTAACTCGGATAATCGGTACTCTACTGTTTGTCATTTTCAGGCCGAGGTAAGATTTAACGTAACCTCACATGTGCAAATGCAAACTGGTTTATTTGATTTCCTTATGTTTCTAGCATTACAAATGCATTACAAAAGCATAACTGGCTTTCGAACCACAGGGGCTTGCCAATAACAATTTGTAACGTAATCACTCTAGTTGAATATGACTCTAGATACACGATCTTTTTATCTAGTGTTTTGTAGGGCCTGCAGAAGTTATCTTACTTTCTTCTTACATTGAGCAAACATTTCTGCAAATATAATGTGATTATTTTCTGTTTTGAATTTGCAATTATATATTATAAAACGTTGAAATAAGCTTTGGCCACAAAAGGGGTAATATAATTTCAAGTACATATAGCACAAAAAAACTGTTCAACTGTTTTTACAACAAATCGTATTGATTCAAATTTAGAAAGAGAATGTACAAAACTATGTCAAAATGAGTTTTGTTCTTAGTTACCTACCTCTCTGACTATCAAATCGAGTCTCCTTCTGAATGCCAGTATCAATGACGTACACTACATCATCGATGGTGACCGATGTTTCCGCAATATTTGTCGCAAGAATAACCTTCCTGACACCCTGTGGCGGGCGTCCAAATATCATCTTTTGATCATGTACGTTTAATCTGGAGTGCAAGCAGAATATTTGCATATCGGAGGTTTGCGGCAACTGCTTTGAGATAGAGTTAATATCCTCCCAGCCGGGCAGGAAACACAAGATAGCCCCCTCGGGCTTCTTCTTGTGAATGTGATGGATTGTTTTTAAGACATCGTCAATGACGACGTTCGGATTTGGACTTTGACACATCTTGAACGTTGTCCTGAAATAAGTAACCAATTGAAGCAAAAGTAAAATTAACTTTTTTAAGCCTATTGTTGTAAATTGGTTATAACAAATATAATACAGTAATACATATTGAAATAAAGACAGATATGTTATTCATGCTGTAAATTTGAAGTACCGTACTTAAACATAAAGGTGCAGATATTGTTTGTTCAAAAATACAATCAATAATTATTCTTGCCCTGCTCTGCAAATGGAATTGACACCACTGAAAGATCCAAATATTGTACATCCTTTATGATTTACTTGATATAAAAAACTATTAGACAACCTTACCTGTAATCAATTGTGCTGCAATTGTCAATAAAGTGCTGCTTGACGGGGTACGTGAATCCCGGAACGTGGCAAATTGGCGCATTGTCAAAGTACTTCTTAAAAATATCCGTGTCAATTGTAGCACTCATGACAACCAATTTCAAATTCGTGTTCAATTTCAAGGCGTACCGTAGCAAGTTCAGCAAGAGATCGGTATTGACGTCCCTTTCGTGCGCTTCATCGATCACAATATGCGAACAGTCAGACAAAAGAGGATCAGATTGAATGCGACGTAGCAAGATTCCATTTGTGCAATACAAAATCTTGCCTGTTTTCGAACTGAAGCAATTCTGAAGTCGTACTTGGTAGCCAATCGTATCACCCGCCTAGAAATTCATGTTAATTCTTGTTTTATTCTCGCAAGATCAAATTTTATTAAATCGTTTGTTTTTGCTTACCGATTCGTCCCTTTCGTATGCGACACGTTCCGCCAGAGATATGGCTGCAATTCTTCGTGGTTGCGTCACAACGATTCTGCAAGGTTCTCCGTTGGGACCGTCGGTTTTGCCCCAGCTCTCCAAGATGTATTGAGGTACTCGGGTACTCTTCCCGCAGCCTGGCTCGCCCTTTATTATGACCACTTGGTTGTTAGCAATAGTGTCAATTATATGCTCTCTAAAAATAATATATTATATTATGAAGGGAATGTAATAAACTAAACCGTCAGGTGAATGAGGTAACCTACATTATAAATTTTAAAATACCAATACCAAAGAGTATCCATTGTTATCCTATAAAGTATGCAAGTTATATGGTATTTTATACAAATGGAAAACCGTACGAAAAGAAAGATTCCAGCACTGGCCACTGCAGAAGAATCTTTCTGTTTATTTTGTTGTCAATAATACAACTTTTATGGCGAACAGCAGGATTAAATGTTTGTTTGTTTAATGTATTTGAAAAACCTAAGAATGCATTGTAAATAGGGCACAATATATTTACTTTGTTTGTAACAATTGTCATTCTAAATGAGAGACTGATTAGGATGGTACTTATATTATAACTCTGATAAAAACATTACCTTTGAAAGAAAAAAGTTCCTCTCTTATGTTGTTCTTTAGCAAATATATAATTAATATTTTAACTGTCGTACTTTAGAGAATAAATAACTTGATTACTATATCGAAATTGTTTCAATATACCTGATAAAGGACATTATTGGATGTTGGTCATGACGGCAAATTGACAAAAGTAGCTTTAATTATAAATTTCTTTAAGATTGTTTTAAAACGAAATTGTTTATATAGAAAAATAACGGTACTTTTGATTTGTATATTTGTTTCTTATTAGTGCTAAGTTTTCACCCATCCATTTGTGTCCCAACAAATCCACATTCTTCACTATCATCGCTAAGAATGTTAGTTGATAATATAAAAATTTTGATTCACAATAGGATTGTTTTTAAGTATTTCTTTTCTCTACTCTTTAGAAATTATTTCAAACTAAAAGAGCGCTTTTTATTATTATGGCTTTTTATTTTTTTATTATTATATATTATTATTGTATGTATGTACTAGTGATGGGCGCATTCGGATTACAAAATCGATTATAATCGATTCTTGAAATAATCGAGATATCTCGATTATTATTTTTAAAAATCGATGCGCGCCAAAAAAAAGTTGTAGACCTTGTAGCTTTGTAAATTGTTCTTTTATAACCTATTCGCTGTCATTCTGACATTAATCATAGATATGAAACATGCACTAACTGTCAAGTTGACAAGCCAGAATTACATGGTGACAAACTTAGCTGTACGACTTTTTTTTGGCGCGGTACAAATAGTTAGGTAACATGATAGACTAATGTAAATTCTTTAAAATGTAAAAAATGTGCGTGATTTTTGCATTGAAACAGAAAAATTGTAGCGATTTTTTGTATGTACTATCCGCGACGAAAAAAGGTCGTACAGCTAAGTTTGACATCATGTAAGTCTGGCTTGTCAACTTGACAGCTGGTGCATGTTTCATCCCTATGACTAATGTCAGAATGACAGCGTATAGGTTATAAAAGAACCATTTACAAAGCTACAAGGTGTACGACTTTTTTTTGGAGTGCATAGTACATGAAATCAGTATTAAACATTTTTTAGCATTGTTTTTTAAATTTATAATATCTTAATGAAAATATAAATATCTGAAATCCATAATCTCAAATATACCAAAATTAAGACTAGAAATGCATATACTAAAATAATCCCCTTTTTTTACATACTTGTAATCTGAAATAGGTAGCTTAACCTTCTCCTTGGTCGAATAAAACTCAGGACTTCGAAATTTCTGCCTGAGAGTCCTGCGAGTGGGCCACAAACCTTCAATATCCTCGTTCAAATTATTCTTATCGATGTCCTCAGTCGATCGGCTCACCTCTTCCAGAGACTTCGTTAAATTCTTAATCAACCTATCCTCGTAAATACTATTAATTTTGTTCATATTCTCCATAATTGTACGATTAAGATCGAAAGCACCGTAGGCAACCTTAATATCCACCTTCCGCTTTTCAACAAGCGGTTTTCCATGAGCGTCGATTTTCTTCAAAGATAACAACCACTGTATCACGTCCGTACAAACTTTTGTGGCCGCATCCTTCTTATTTATGCTTGATTTCGAGAAAGTTTTTTCTTCTGGCCAGGTTACTTTGTAGGTACAAGTCCATGGTTTACCCATTTGTTTTTGTTCATAATTTGCGACTAACGGAGATTCAAGATTTAATAGTTCGGTTAGCGCAACAAAATAATTGTGGACAACGGATTTTGGATGAATTGCTTTTAAGAGTTTTAATGTTTTATCGTCAGGTTTTTTATGGTGAATTGTGTCATCGGAAGGTAAAGGTTGGCCCCGTAGTCGTAATTTTCCGGTTGTCGAAATACCGCGTTGCTGTTGGCTGGATACGTTCAGAGCTGATAAAAAAGGTTTTGATATTGACTGTACTGTTATCAGCTTTTGTTTCTTTTTCAACTTCTTGTTTTTAGATCCATATAGAACATTCTCTGTATAAAAATAATTATCCCAAGACTTCAATAAAGGGTTTTTCTTTCTTTCTTTCTTCTCTTTACTGATAACTTGTGAAGTGTTTACAGAAGATTCTAACAAGTTTGTTATATTTTGTAGATGATTCGTGTGTATGTTATCAAACGGGTGCGAAATATTGAAATTCTGTTGAACGCAACCAATAAAATTTTTAACACTATTTGAATTTTCTATATTAAGTGTGTGACAGATATGCAGCTTCTCTACGTCCGAAGTAATCTTATTCAAACCAATATTTACACCATTCCTTTCAGCAATTTTACGGGCGATTTCGCTTGTATTAAACCAATTTGTTTCCGCAACTGCAGACTTCATATTACCAAAAATTGTCTCCTCCACTTGTCTATAGCCGCAAGTTTGAGGGTTCAAACACAACGCATTACGTTTTTTTAAATAATGAAGAACACTTAATGCGCAAGAGCGTAATGCTTCATTTTGGCTATTTCCTTCAACGCAAACTTTTACCGTCTCCGGCCATTTCAATTGAAACGTGCATGTAAACGCGTTTCTCAATGGACGGATCTCCGGAATAACAGTATACTTAGCACTTTTCTCTCTGGCAGCTAAATTAGCGTAAATCTTCAATACAGCTTTTGAAGGGTCGGGAAAAGCTTTTGCAAGGAATTCAATTTGTTCCGCATCCGTACTTTGATAGTAGCTATCACTAAGGGATCCCTCGCTCTCAGATTTGCAGGAATATCCATTTGTTTTGATAGCCTGCAGTCGCTGGCTGGCTAAGTTTATTCTGGCAGCGTTCAAATTATACAATGTGTCACTATTGTTATTAAGGCCGTAACGGCGTATTGAGATTTTGGATTTTCGTTTCGATTTTCGAACCATCGCTCCGTCGCTGAAAAATAACGTACCAAATCGGTGGTTTCTTGCAAGTGAAATGCGCGGACAAACGACTGCCAATGATATTAGCGGGACGTTTGAAATGCCTGTTTTCCATAGTCGAATCATATTCCTTTTTAATTCATCAATTTAATTGCTTTTTATGTTTCTTGCCTGGTTTTTACTTAAATTTCGAACCCGATAACCTAAAAAAATAGTAGGTTAGGTTGCCCCGCCATGCTCGTTTATACAATCGTATATTTTATGTATATTGCGCAATCAACGACTCGTCCCCACAGCTCGTTCCCCAACTACCTACTGGCTACATTCAGCAAAACATCACAAAGGACTGTGGTAAATTCCATTTGCATTTGATTAAAACAAAAATTTTGGGTACAATGAAAGTAAATCAAGCAAATAAGCTCATTGTATATGTACTTACGTATCTATATACGATACGACTAGATAATCCGACGAAACTGATACCAATGGGTGCATTCAGCAGAATCTACCGGTACCGGACCGATACCCTTAGACCATCTATAACTAAACGGAGTACGGCCTATCCCAATGCATTGCGTGTGTACAACCACATCGGGCGCTGGCCAGCGCTAGCTAAGCGGTGCTAGCGCTTGGTAAGCGCTGGCACTAAGCGGTCGCCATCTTGCGAGCGGAACTATACACTTCTCGTGTAACCGTTCAGCCGGTCCGACGGCGCCGCTAGCGCTAGCGATTTCTGCTAGAACTGGTTGTACACGCCCATTGGCTTGTTGTGGCCCAACATACCTTGTCAATAAGGTCGAATTTCGTGTAGATTCTCGTGCACATTGTTCGCGCATGCGCACAGATGCTAGATACCGCCATTATTTTGAACATATGTTTACATCGAGGTTATGAGTTTGTTTACCTCAACCTATGTAGATGCATGACTGCATGTAGATGGTACCTTGGATGCTTAAGGCCCGGTGTCCACCGGATCGGGCCGATAAGTATCGGCCCGATCTGAGTGGGATGTATTTTTACTGGATCCTGTCCACTGACACGATGTATGTCATGCCCGATAAATATCGTGTCAGTGGACAGGTTCCAATAAAAATACATGTGCACGATATTTATCGTACGACTGAGATCGGGCCGATATTTATCGGCCCGACCCGGTGGACACCCGGGCTAAGAGGTAACAATGGGGCGAAACTGCTGCTTTTGTAAAAAGGCAGCATCAAAAAATATAACGTGTCACAGGTATGACCTTTATTACCGCAATATAGTAATATTAAATTATAACATATACCTTCTCGTAGATTTCCAACAGTTCAAGACTCAAAACAAGCTCGGATTGAAGCTATACCTATAAAAAGTCGGGGTTTTAAAACAACTGTGTTGTGTTCAAGACACTTTTCTAATAGCGATTATAAACTGGGAAAAGACGGAAGACCATAACTCTCCCGTAGTGCGGTGCCAAGTATTTTTGTTATGAGTGATCTACCAAATGAAAATACGGACACAGATAGTATGAGCGATGCAGTTGTAGCAGACACTAGTGGACACACAGAGTCAACAATCACTGCCACGGCTACGAGCTTTGAAAGTGCCACACAGCGCAACACCAACGGAACATCCTTCAGCACTGCCAAGAAAAAGGAGAAAATTTATGTAATATGTAACTTTATTTTAGGTATATTTTAACGTTATTTTATTGTAGCTATAATCCTCGATATATGGGTGACGTACATGCTTCAGACTTATCTTCGTCTCCTCAAGCACGGGCAGTTTTAGCATTAGTAAGAACTACCATAAGCAAGAAAATTGCTCGAATCCGCCAATTGTCTCGTTACAACATGCGATTAAGACAAAAAGTGTGTAATTTATCAACATTAATGGAGCATATTATTTGTGTAAAACCATGTTATTAGAATCAGAAAAAAGAGTACGTAGTTCTTACACCAAGACCATTTTGTTTAAAACCCAGTGGTTAAATTATGTTAAAATAAAATATTTTCCTATTATAAGTTGTATTTTGCTTGTAGTTTATTACCCATATTCCTATTAAAGAAAATAAACAAATCGTGTATAGTACAACCAACTTAAACTTGATTCGACAGCGGTGCGCAGAGCGTAAATATAATGAGTACGTGACGTGAGTACTGCGCAACGCTCTCGATGCAACTACTCGCTGGTCAAGCTATACAGACAAATAAAATCTTACACGCAAGAATACATTTTGTCCAAACCTATAAAAAAATGGATTCTGTTGTTACTATATAAATATATAATTGCTCTTGGATGGTTTAATTGCTTTTTTAACAAATGTCACAATTATAACAGGTACTACAAATGTATGTACATTCAAAAACAGAAAAGGATTTTTATTTTGTGAGGTTACCTATCACGCCATACGCGACTACCTAATTCAAATTTGACATATAGCCGCCAGTTTAATCTGACCGCTCATTGGTGCGTTACATTGGGAACGAGAAAATATACGACTTTCGACCTTATTATCTTTGGCCACAAACAAAGCCCGTCACGCTCCCTCTAGTCATATAAGCTCGATGCCGATACCAACCGATTTACGATACCGATCCGGAACAGTCTCGTATCTGCTGAATGGCGCTATCATTGCGCTATCATTGCGTGTGTACAACCACATCGGGCGCTGGCCAGCGCTAGCTAAGCGGTGCTAGCGCTTGGTAAGCGCTGACACTAAGCGGTCGCCATCTTGCGAGCGGAGATAATATACTTCTCGTGTAACCGTTCAGCCGGTCCGACGGCGCCGCTAGCGCTAGCGATTTCTGCTAGAACTGGTTGTACACGCCCATTGCTGGCCAGCACTAGCTAAGCGGTGCTAGCGCTTGGTAAGCGCTGACACTAAGCGGTCGCCATCTTGCGAGCGGAGATAACATACTTCTCGTGTAACCGTTCAGCCGGTCCGACGGCGCCGCTAGCGCTAGCGATTTCTGCTAGAACTGGTTGTACACGCCCACTGATACCAATCGATAGCTTATGGTTCAAGTAGTAACATATTAAAATGGTAGATTCATAGTTGTAGCAGACCAAATTTGCCATCAAAAGGATTCGGGAACATATACGAGAAAATGAACGGTTAATTTTGTATAGAATAATAAGTTCATTGTATACGTATTCGACTATACAGGTGTCTCAAGGAACTGGTACATTAGAAGTTTCTCATGTTCTACTATTTCTGGAAACTCGAAATTATGGAACTAGAATTTATTCGATCTGAGCTCTTCAGCTAAAATATTCTCAAGTCCGTCCGGTCACCGGAAGTCGGTATCAACTTTGTTATTTTGAATGATAGAAATTTTATTTTTGGTTTCTACGTATCAAAATACATCATTTTTGATAATGTTTCCCTATACCTAAATATCACCATTTTTTAGTTTTTAGATTTTACTAATTTTTTGATGATTTTCGCGGTTACGTTTAAAATTGAATATCTCGGTTATTAATGTTATTATTCAAACCACATTGAAACTAGATTTTCATGATTGGTGGCCCAAAACTAGAAACATAACCAAATAAGACGACGTTTAGTTCATCATGATATCTTATCCAGGCTGTTCAAAATTTACAACACAATAATTGAATTTTCAAACGTAAAAAACTTATTTTTTTCAAATGGAACATCCGATACGCCATTCGATAGGAAACCTTATTCCCTATCAATCAATATTAGGGTTCCCTCTATCTATCTTGTCTTCAGGATTCTGGAACTCCTGTGGATGAGCAGAAACATGGGCATCATTATGGGATACCGGGACAAGCCGGAATAAAAGGGAACGAAACAGCAGATCAGCTGGCGTCCACTATAAAGGAGGGCACCTCCTTCCCCTTGCAGAGTGACCCAACGGAACTGCCCAGATAACAATTGTGCGACGCACGAAATTATCACGCGTAATTTTTCGGTGCGATGAGTGCAATATCGCTCGCACGCGTGCGTTTTGTATCCACACGCATGAGTGCCGATCAAAACAATACACAATCGTCGCACGTTCGGCACGGTGCGTCGTCCGTGACGAATAAATGCACGGGTGCGAGCGATATGCGCCGCATATCGCCACTCGTGTGAGAATGCGGGCGATATGAACCTCCATTGATGACGCATCTGCGTGATCATATGAATGCACGTGCGGTTGCAATTGCATCATTATGCGTCGCACGATTGTTATCTGGGTGTTCACTGATTTCAGAGCGGATCTCATGGAGAGATAGCATCGGACATGGGACACCTCCTTAACCACCAAAGGTAAACACACCCACCTCATAGAAAACAATCAGTCACTGTAACCCCATGGTACAGAGGTACTGACTTTGTCAGCAGAGCGTTCTTTACCACCATATCTAGGATCAAACTCGGCCATGGGCTGTTTCCGTCACACACGTGCCGTGTGGGGCTGCTGGATTCTCCGGCCTGTAGCTGTGGACAGGTGGGATGCCTATCACATATTTTTCAACTGCCCCACATAAGTTGTCAGAATTCAACTATTCTAGCTTGCTCCTCCGAGAGAAGGGTTTCCTCCCACCCTATAACATTCAATCATTGCTAGCCACTGATTCTTTTACGATATATCGACTCCTCTATGCCTTTTTGGAAAAGTGCAACTATCACATTTGAGTACTCCAGCTTTTGAGCGCCCAAGTCTTATGGCTGGTTTACACGAGGACAGTAGGTAAGTGGTACCTAAATTTTTAGTTGCTGATTTTGTGGTAAATGTCGTTCACATGCATCGGCAAGTGACAACTAAATTTTTAGTTACTGCTTTTGTGGTAAGAGCCGTTCACACGCATTGGCGCTCAAGTAAGCGGACAAGAGAGATGCAGCAGCAACCTGTAGAAATGGGTGAAATATAAAACGATATAATACGCGATGTCTTAACTATAATTGCGGAGGAAATAAAAGAGGAAATATCTGAGCAAAACAGACCAAAACGACTTTAGGAGCGAAAATGAATTGCGAGAAGAAACAACTTTGGTGCAAGTGAAATTTTATTCAATGAACTCGCCGCTGAAGATACATTCCAATATTTTAATGCTTTGCGAATGTCTGAAGAATCATTCAATTATTTACTAGGCAAAGTTCAACCCATGATACAAAAGGCAGATACTAACAACTACCACAAATTTATAAACTTGACTAAACTGTGCGCGTTAACACGGTTCAAGCACAGTTTAGGTATACATATACTGTGGTTCAAGTGACAAGTGCACACCCTAGGTGGGGGAAGCGCTGCGCACGCAGCGCAGTTACTTGCACGAAAAATAGAATATTTTCTATTCCGCTTACTAAATTTCTACTTGTTCGGCAACTTATCACTTACTACTTAACGCACCGTTCACACACGTTCAAGTGACTTAAAATTTAGTTGACTGTCCTCGTGTAAACCAGGCATTAGGCCGGTTACAGTGCAACGCTGACGGTCGGCGGCGCGGACCGCTATAATAACAGCGATATATGAGGGCTTGCAGTGCAACACCGGCCGTCAGTGCTGTCAGCCCTCATATATCGCCGTTGATGTAGTGGTCAGCGCCGACCGTCCGCGTTGCACTGTAACCGGCCTTAGGAGAAACAAAAATAAAATGAAAAGAAAAAGTGAAGAAATGGAAAAAGAAAGGTAAATAGAATAAAAATACCAAATACATAACAAAGACAACATGCAAGCATACTAATATTTGTTTTTAGACCACCTATGTTGACCTACTCCTCTGACCATATCCACGTCGCGGGCCATTTTCGGGTCTATCTAAGTCGGTCCGCTGACCCCCGATCGCAAGGAATTCCTTTACCTCTGTGGGTTTTGGTACCCTACCCTACTGGTATTTTTACACCAGGGCATTGAAGGACCGAAGAATAAAGCAAGGCTGTGTCTGGCGATAAAGGAGCTACAATAAGCTCAAACGCCATCTATCCCCCTTTACTTGAAAGAAGAAGAATTGCTGCTGCTTGAACAAACATATTGAAAACGCTCAAGCACTTTCAACTAAGATATCCTGCAAATCCAGTATAGCTGGCAACCATGGGTTGCTCCTATGGGTTGCATAGAATGGGTTGGTCTGTGTTGGGTTAGGATAAGTTCTGTTGGTAAGAAGGAAGCTAGGTTATGATGACCAAACGCATGTTCGACGTCGGTTGTCGTTTTGAGGTTACCAATGATCAAAAATAATTGACGTGAACTCAATTTGCCATAAATCTAAGGGACTAAAAAAACTTCAATTAAAAATTATAAAATATTTTTATTTGACTAAAGTGAGTTGTCCATGTTCTCTATTACAGTACTCAGTTGTAGCGAAAAGAAATAAAAGCCTTCGTTCGATAGCTCTTAGATGTTCTTCCGTAACAAAATTTTTTATATTTGGCATTTGTTCGAGCTGTTGCTTAAGTACTCCCCCCAATAACTCCTGCAATCTTTGCAAAGTCTTTTTTCGTATCCTAAAACATTTTTTTTAAAATTTTTTCAACTGTTTGCGTTATAAATACAAAATCGTACATGCAACATTGATACAACGGTGCAAGTATATCCACATGATCGATATATGGATTTCCTAGTCCTTTTCCATTATCTAACCATAAGACCATTCCATCGAAAACTTCATAATGATGCCTGTCACCATTCTGTATGAGGAAATCAAAGACAGAAAGATCTATTAGATCCAGAATCCGTTGCTCAGGCATTGTTTTTCGTACAGCTCTAAAAAAGTAGCTTATATAAAATGTACCAATATTATAGCATTCTATAAATTTACTTGCAATAATTTGGGTCTAACTCCCAAGGGGCTGGTTTATTCTTTTTATATGTTCGTCTCCATGGATTTTTGTGTAATTTAAATTTTGCTTCTACATTTAAAATTAAAGCTCCCGTTAAAAACTGATTTTGATCACTACAAACAGGATCACTTTTAGTACAGTAATGACAGAGGCCAAATATGCAAGTCTTATTGTTCTTGGTAAACGTAGTTTTTATAAAATCTGCAGTTGCTAAAGGCAAAATTTCTTGTTTCAAATCAAAGTTTCTCTCGATGGATAATGGAACTAGCGGTCGGTTGAGAATCCCAGATAAATAAAATCCTAAAATCTCTGATCCATATCTGTCTTTTCCAGAGTAAACAACCCCTTCAATAATTTCCTCTTTTTCATAACGCTTTGGTTTAAAAACAACTTTCTGGTTCCCCTAAAATTTAAAAGTTAATACTTTTAAATAAAATTTAGGATCGAAATACCTCCAATGTAAATAAAAACTTCAATTGCGATCCTCTGCCGTCGAGATCGGCTTTGATAACTTTTGCAGTCTTCATTACATGTAAAGCGGATCCCAACTTTGGGACCACGCTGTATATCTGCGTTTTGGACACCCATGAGTTAACCTCTTTCCATAGATCGGCGATATTTTCGTATTTTTCGGTACGATTGAGGTAATTAATAAATTGATCACTTAATATATCACCTTTTGGGTATCGTTGTTTATGTTTGGTGGGTAAATCTTTTATTAACTCTCGAAGTTTTTGTTCCACTATTTCACTGTGTACCTTTGCAATTTGATATCGTTGCGGTTCCGAGAGCGAGTTCATAAAATAAAATATAAGCCATACGAAACACGTGAAAAAGAGCAAAGAAAACGCCACTAATCTCCGCTTTTTGATCATTTTGGCTTACGTTTTTAGGTTAGGTGCTGTGGAATACTGTATCTCTACAAGTTGTAGCATATTATCGTGAATATGTCGAAGATGCGAAGATTTATTGGTAAGACATCTTTGTAATGCGATCACTAGATTCGTATTTCTACCTATTTTCGCAGATATTGGTGCAAATTTAACAGACCTAATGTATTCAGGGCTGTACAATGGTAGTAAAAAGCATGACCCTGATTTGGGTTGCGTTTTGAAGAGGAGTTGGGACGCCGGCTTGCAGAAAATTATTCTTACAGGAGGAAATGTGGAGGAGAGTAGAAAATGTTTAGAAATGTCCAACACAGATGGTATAGAACATTGTCTTTGCATTTTTTATCAATCTAAGATTTTTTTTATTACTCTAGCAAGATTGTATGCAACTGTTGGGTGCCACCCTACAAGATGCACAGAATTTGAAGAAAAGGCTGAATCTCCTGAAGTATACTTGCAGCAATTGAATGATATTATTCATGAAGGAAATGATAAAATAGTAGCCATTGGTGAATGTGGTTTGGATTATGATAGAATACAATTTTGTGCAAAAGAGACACAAAAGAAGTAAGTAATAAATTAGTATGCTAAGGCTATGGTGTTTGGTTTATTCATTCCAAATTTTGTGCTCAGCTGATACAGCCCCATCAGTGATAGGACACCTCAAATTGTTTTTAAAGATGCTCATCTGGCTGTAAATCAAATAAAAAAAAATCTGATGTGGCCAGGCACGTGACTTTATCATACTATATATATAAAATTAATAGTTTACCTGCATGAGATACTATTTGGTCGAGATCTTTCGTGTCTGCCTTAAAATAGAAGGATTTGACAGATATTTTCATTCTAATGACAGTCATTAGAATGAAAATATCTGCCAAATCCTGGCTAACTAGTTATATACTAATACATACACGACCAAATAGAATTTGCTCACGCAGATAATTTTACCAAAAAATGACAGAAATAAATTGTATAAAATTTCCTCAGTTTGGTCATCACACTTCTAAATATAAAGTTTCTTCCCGATACCTTTAGTAGTTTCTCCGGAATCGTCGCCACAAAAATGGGTAAACACACAGAATTTTTTTTTGTACCTTGGTCAAATATGTTCAGGGGACCCAGGACATATTTCCGCTAAAATCTCTAATTTTTTTTTGGCACGATTACAATACTGATCATATCATACTGGGTATGATAGAGTAAAAAATTTTATAGTATACCCAGAATGTTGGCTTTTTTAATTTTATTCTTCATTTGGTGCTTTTTTCTGTCTAATGATATATTTCTTACCTTTTTAGATATTTTGAACTTCAATTAAAATTAAGCGAATTCTTCAAGCTGCCTCTCTTTTTACATTGTCGTAATGCTGCAGATGATCTTTACGAAATTCTTTCAAAACATAATTTCTCTGGAGTTGTCCATTCCTTTGATGGTACTATTGATGAAGCTCAAAAGTTTATGGACATGGGATATTATATTGGCTTAAACGGGTGCTCCTTGAAAACAAAAGAAAATCTCGACACAGTTGCCAAGCTACCAATTGAGAAGATCTTAATTGAAACAGACTGTCCATGGTGTGAAATTAGGCCAAGCCATGCAGGATATCAATTTATCAAACAAGAAAATCAGTTTCCCAGCATTAAAAAAGAAAAATGGAATCCAGAGTTAATGGTGAAAAGTCGAAATGAACCAGCAAATATTAGGTAACAATCAAGTAGTATTTATTAATTGTATTTTAATTAAAACGGTTTTAGGCAAGTATTGGATATAATATCAGCTGTGAAGAATGAAGACGCGGTTAACATATCAGAACAAATTTACGATAATACGATAAACCTGTTTTTCAATAAATAAAAGTCAGAAGGGTAATCAGAAGTTTTTTTATTAACAAATATGCTTACAACTAATAAATGTTGATGGGAATGTACACAATAGAATTCCTGGCAATTAATAAATACATGTATAAGTCTTTATAAAGGAGAGAAAAACAAGGTTAAAAATTACGTCCATTACCGGAAAAACAGAACACAGACAGGCGGGTGGAAAGATATTTAATCGAAACTTAACAGGAATGATCGTCAACAGTGTTCATAAATAAAAGAAATAGAATCTATCGATTTTGTGCGCCACAGATCATTTAATCGTACTTTGAACTTTCTCATACAACCAAGAGTAATATTCACTGGCTTTTTGTTGAGTCGAGTTCAGAGCGTCTATCACGAGCCTTTGCATGTTTTCTGGCGCCAACTGACCCCTGAAACAAACAAAAAATTGTAAATCGATTATATCTCACGCTCAGTTTATTCCATCTGACATATAGAAATAACGTTTGCAATAGTAAGAAGGAAAAGGTACTTGTCGGAAAATAGTTTTCTCCAGAGACTTTTCGACTACTTTTGGTTTATGAGATCAAAAGCACAAAGTCGAGGAGTTCTTCCATTTATTTTATATACTTATAAAGATAATGGAATTCCTTAAGTAGGTTGACATGAAAATTGACATGATATAAGGGACATTTTCTTGGTAGGTCTTCAGTATTCAATTAGCTTTGAAGAAGCGAGCAACATGGTTTGCGAAACGTCAGCAGTAACAAATCTTGACACACGGCAGTTTATTTTTTAAACTCAAAGTTACAAAGCAGAAAAATTGTGGTATGAAACAGGCATATTGACAAAAATATGAAATATGGATGGCTTAGGGTGGATTTATAAATGCAAGGTTAAAACAGTAATTACGGGTTTAATTTAGGTTAAATCCTAACTATGGGTTTACTGGTTCATCAATGGCCGGGTTACCCGGAACTACCACTTAAATCGTTAATTTTATCTGGCAGAAGAAAATGGAGATTCTCCATTTTCTTGCGTTTCTGTTCTGCATGCACGCTTGATTTTTAATGCTGTATTTCAGCAAATTGACCATTCTCCTGCTTATCTGCGTACTCTACGCTTGCCAAAACTGACGCCTTGCCTGATGGTGGTCCCCACTGGGACTCGAAATCGATAGCAAGTAATTTGTAAAAACTACACGTCTAATTAAAGGGACTGAAGAGCATCCAGACCTTTTATTTCACCCCAATACTTCTTTAGATAGTCGAAATCGCTGATTTCTACGATATTAATTGTAAAAATGTCCATATTTTAAACGTACTTTGTGCATCAATTTATCACAGATTCTTACCAATAATGTTAACAAAATTATATCATATACGAGGTTGACATCTCCTCAACAACATAAGCGCACATTCGTAGCAAATAAAGCTTTAGATGTCTTTGTATCCACTTTGCATAGTGTAAATGTGAAAGGAACGCACTGACATTATGTAGCAGGAGTCATTTTGTGCTGCCATAGTGCTGACAACTATGGATTAGATGGCACCCATTACAACTGTAAAAAAAATCCGTGTGTGCGCAAGGATACTTGAATATTATAAGGATTGCTCAATCCCTATCTTCAAAAGTTTTCAGAAGTATGACGTCAAGTGCGTTTATACACAAATGTTTGAAGAAACACTAATTATTTCCAGGCGGCATTGCCGAGACGGTCGGCGTGGTCACATCTTTTTTAACTGTCACACAAGTATAAACCTAAGGTATGTCAATCTGACCATCATTGCGCAATAATCCATTTTATTTCAGTCATTAGGTACTTTCTTAGTGCAAAAGGTTTGGGATTTTTAAAATTATATACGCCTTAGTGGTTTTTGCAAACCGTAACGACACCTTCCTGACATTTAGTTAGGTACATAAATTCAAATTGCTCAAATAAAAATCGCAAACAAAACGAAATACAGTCGGTTTCTGCGAGGTCGTGTTAGTAAGTCAAGAAGAAAAAATTTCAACTATGATTATCATTGTGATCGGTCTCTTTGAAAATCCCAACCTCTTTACTAGTCAGTGATGACAGTCCAAAGTGATCTGATTACACCGACGCCACCCCTGAATTTCGTTTGCATTTGCTCCGACAATTTAACAACGAACACGCGTGGCGTCATACCGCTGGTAACATGGAATATAGGAATTGATCAATCCTTCAAATATTCTATATAGTATCATGGCTGACAGATCGTACGAATATGAGTTGACAAAATAGATATCTTTATGTAAATTTGTTAGGGCTTCGTAAACTTCCATATTTTACCACATAGACGGCAGCACACAGTTTGCTGCACTAAAAATGGTGTGAAACTGTGCAAAATACTCCAGCCTTAAGACCCAGTTCTACCTTCTAAAGACGTGTTTTCAAATAACTTCTAATTCAAATAGCCCTACTCACATAGATTTTTATCTACATACAAGTTCAGTCGAAATTTGATAACTTGATGACATTTGAATGTAGGTAACTTATAATGAATATGACACAGCTAATCAGTGGCGGCTGGTGAGGTTATGTTTTGAAAGTATTGAAAATAGCTGCAAAGCGCATAACTCGTCACGTATGTATATTCAGGTACGTGACGCGTTCTGCGCATTGCAGCTATTGGCAGCACCCAGAAAACATAACTTCATCAGTCGCCACTACAGCTAATAGTGGTGATTTTATTGAATACTCCCTGATAACACAGCTTCACTTAAAACAAAAATCTTTGGGCAATATCCAGGAGCAGATTAAGACGTTTTTCGCCCCTGGGCGATCAAAACCAGTTCGCCCCTGCCGGGTCTTGTGACTACCCCTTAATTTTTTTTTAAATGAAGATAGTTGAAAAAACAGCGGCGGCGGCTTTGATTTTCGCCCCCTTTAACTGTTCGCCCCTGGCGATCGCCCATCTCCGCCCTGTGGTTAATCCGCCCCTGGCAAAATCAGATATTTAACAGGTACACAAATTATTGAAATATTTATTTAAACAAATTGTTAAACTTCATTTATAATCAACATTTATTAATTAAGTTTTATTATTTGTCTCATGATTGTTTTATAACTACTTAAATATATCTGCAACATATTTTAAATAATTGGAAATTTCGCTGTCGATTACAACATGAAAAATGACTTATATTACAATAACATTTTGCCAACTACACATGTTGCAACAAAACTATTAAGTGAAGTATCTATTAGTATCTTATGATTGTTTTAAAACTACTATATATATCTGGAACATATTTTAAACAATTGGAAATTTTGCTGATTACAACATTAAAAATAACTTTAATATTATTAATAATAGTTTGCCAATTACACATGTTGCAACAAAATTATTAAAATTGTCCATTACTGATAAGATTATCGATAAGTGCAAGCCAATATTAAATAAAGATAAACCACTATCACCATTCTCAAGAGAACCCATCCATTCCAGATTGTTGTATGCAATAATTGCCCACAACCAATTTATATTAATAGAATGTCATCATCATAATTTTATCACAATTAATCAAATTTAACAAGTTGCTTACACAAATGATTAAAATGAAGAAGATGCCGCCAACACAACACTCACCACTTCCACAAAAGAAAAACAATTCATGAACTTTGACCTGTCAAATGTTATACACCGTGTTAAAGCTGATAAAGCATAACAATACTTACACAAAAACCTCCGTTTTCAAATAATCAACACCATTATTAAAGTAAGACACAGACGTCAACCATACATGTTGGACAGTTTTGGACGATTGTTCCATCAGACCAGGCGCATACCTCTCTATCTAAAAATACAAAAAAAAACTATAATACTGACACACAGCCAGAACCACCGATAGTACATACCGATTCTAAAACGATTGGGTATTTCTCCAGAGCCAGATCTTTAAAACCATCGAAAACATTATAGACAAACAAGCTCATGTCTTTCGTCAGCTTTACGTACGGCTCGGAAACCTCAACCGCTTTATTGGAATAACCTGGGAATTTCTCATCAAATCTCTCCTGTACCCAGACGAAACCCTCCACGGCTCTATTACTGGCTTTATACACGTAGTCGTTGACACCGGCTTCCTTCAAAGTCTTATAGGTGGCGGAGGCCTCCCAATTACCGCTACGTCTCACATCAAATATAATAGCAGTACCAGTCGCAACCGCTACCAGGAAGACCAGTGTCTTCATCGGAAATCCGCCGTTCTTCTTTCTTGCCATCTTATTTTGAATTTTCTGCAAAAAATTCCCGACTAAAGTACGCACATCTGTGTATAAATAGTGTATAATTATTTCGTGCTAAAAACTACGTGTATAAAGTATAGATATAGTAAAACGTCAAATGTTTGACACCAGCGCGATTGTCCGAACGCGACAAAAGCCGCCCGATGCGAGCGCGGCCAACTTCTACTAACCTGCTGGAAAAACGGTGCGTAAAAGTTTTGCGTGTACGCTTCACGAAAGCAATTCTTTTCGCCGGCACGATGGCAAGATGCACCTTCGCTTTCGAGAATGAGTTTATCGACCAATTGTCGGGTTCCAAGTGATTATTGGATGACGGGACAGCTAGCGGAAAAAACATGCACATGCGTATTCAAATTCCGCGCGTACGCTGCGCCGTTTGAATATGGTTGGAATCGCACGCAGGCCATTTGTGGATACGTTCATAATTGCACCTGGCATTTGCAACTTTTCATTCGCGATGCGGGGTCCGGAATAATATAGGAATTAAATGACTACCTAGCGCCATTGACATAAGGAGATTTCAAACCCGCTGAATTAAAACGTACATGCATAAATTTGCATCGCAATTATCCATCGCATAACCTCAAAACTTTCTAAAGAAAGCAAAATTCAATTATGTACTGAATTTTCTTTCATTACATGGTGTTTAAGGACTTATTTTTGATGAGGCTTTCACTGTTGTTGTTTTGTAAGATAATCATAGAAATTAAATTTTTTTTTAAATTACAAAGACACGATTATAGTATACTAAATGTGCACCTTGGATAGAAGATACGCAATCAATTAAATTATGGCAAATATTCTTATGCTAATCAATAATTTAAAAGAAATATTACAGCTGGTTTTCAACAAAAAATATTAAACAAATAAAAATAAATCATGTTTTGTTCACTAAAAATCAAAAGTGTCAATAAATATTTAAAAAGGTTTAAATGGTTCATAATGTGTTCTTGCTATGTGCTACTGATGGTCATATACAAGGGATTATTCCCTGGACTATTCTAAGAATATTTTGTCCTTTGATTTTTGAAAAGCAGCGTTGTTTCGAAGATAGGGGGCGAGAAATTTATAAACAACCGAACCTGGTTGACGTAATTCCAAAGGCACGAAAGCCAAGTGACCCTCCCAGCATAACAACATTTTACATACTTTACTCAACAATAAAAACAAATTCTTTTTTAGTTGTGTTCGAATTATCAATCAATTCTTCTTATCAAAAACTTTAAAATCTTTTTAACAACAATTTTTAATGATTAATAAGAGATGAAACTAATTGAGTATACACACAAATAAAACTATGTCCATGGATGGATAATATACTTATCAACATAAATATTGTTTCTACCATTGTTTGCTTTTAATTTTATAATTATAAAGTCATTATAAACGATTGTAGTCAAAGTATGCCATGATATCAAATGTAAATATTACTGGTTGCCGCTCTATCTGAATTGAATGTCACTGTTGTCCATGCAAAAGTTAAATTGGTTGCATAACCTATGTCAAGTTTGACAGTTGTTTGTGTATAGCGGCAAAAACTAATTAACATGGGCATGGCCTACTTTAACTACAATCTTAATGACCCTGTAGTTGTATTATACTGAACTATTAATACTAATTTCTTTTAAATATACACGATAAAATGTAAATGTTTTTAGTGTTAGCTCAAAAGTAAAAAATGCAAATCCATAAGAAGGATTCCATCATTTTCCCTTCCCCAAGAAACACCCCATATGCATGTAAAATATTAAATTATCTATAATGATAATTGGATGCTAATTGATTTGTTTATAAAACATAATCTATAATTACAATATATTTAGCCTGCATACACGTCTAAACAGATAATATATATGTATGAATATTTGACTATTTTAAATTCTTTTGTCTTTATATCTATACATGCAATAAATTAAACGCTTTTACTTACCTCTATTGCTGCGATGGCATCCAATAATCCATCGTCCTTACGTTTCTTCAACAGTAGTTCATCATTGGTCACAGAATAAGTGTTTAAAAGATCACTAAACATTTTCCTGCTGAAGTTCTTATGCAAACTTCTCCAATTTTCATCTAAAATCAGAAATTCAAAGCTTGGAAATTATTCTTAGATGCTTTTATTTTTAACATACCCATATAATTTAATAGGGTCCCACTTGCTACTAAATATTTTGTATAATTCTTACTCCAGGTACTGAAAATTGTTGCGTCCTTCTGCAGACATGTCATTATGACGTCGCACATCTCCTTTCGATAACCCTTATGATCAACGACAGTCAACTTCTTTAGGAAAAACTCGACAAAACTGTGATACTTATCGTTATTTCCCGTGAAAAGTAAAAGTTTCAATTTTGGAGTTGTTTCCTGCAGCGCTTGTGTCAGATCATTAGGAAAATTCTTCTTATTCGAATAGATCAGTTCTAATATGAATTGGTATTGCTCTTTCGTAAGAGGTACGTCGTTGAAACGATTAATTAGATTAATCAGGTAGGATACTACATATCTACAGTAATTTTTCATTTCGATTAAGGGATACATAAATTCTTCAAAAACTAAAACAACACAGTATATAAATATAAATTAATATCAATAATGAAAATGATAATGGCAATTTTAGGTCAGAGTAACTTTGAAATTGAACCAAAAATCTCAATATGTAAATTATCAAATTATATAAAATTTGCCAATGCATGCACTCCTAAAAATGACTATCATCAAAAATACCTTTCAGTCCAACGTGGAAGTCCTTAATACCGCCTTGTCCGAGAGCCCACAGAATGGACGATCCGACGTTCGGACGGTTTTGGTACGAAGTCAGCAGGCCGGAATATTTTGCAGTGTTTGTGACAACAATTTTTGGATCGCTACGCGCTAAAAGCTGTACAAACAGTTTATGGCCTAAGCAAGGAAGACCCTTGCTCATATCTGTGGCCATCGTGGAAAGGCATATGTCAAAAAATATTTGCGAGTTCTCTTTGCCCGCCTCCTTCGCGGCAGTCGCCATTACGTTACGTAGTTGGCTAGAGAGCTGTATGGAAGAAAAAAGTTAAAAAAGTTAAAATTTAAGTTTATTGATGCAAGACTCATTTAAGTACTTAATCTAACAAAAATAGAGTTCTTTTAAGTATTTTAAGTAAAATAAGTGTGGTCATTTTCTACAAGTTTATACGTCAAAATTTTCCTTTTTCTAGAAACACAATATTTAAAATTGCCGTATGCTCAAACGTTTGAATCGTTCACTGAATTAAGTTTTTAAAGTCATTGTTTTTCCTCAGCGAAAATACTTCTTATTGGAAGTTGAAAATCTATTAAGTGAAACTTTGAAATAATTCTATTTTTGTAGAATGACTTGAAAACAAAAAAAGGTGTAAAAGTTGATTAAAAAATTCAAACAGCTGCCATTTGACAATTATCAACTTTTTTCACCAAATGTTGGTTCAAGCGTCAACATATTACATTTAGTTTGATGTTTATGAATTTTGGATTTCTAATGATTTTTACAGGCGCTACAGCGTATACCGCTGAAACAAGCACGCCGCGCAGGACCGGATACTGTCTATGACAGCAACCACTTTTTGTGTACATTTTCGTACGAATGAAATTTATATTGTACTCTTACAATTTGTTGAACAGGCTGTCCCAAAGGTCTCTACATGAAAAAGTTTGAAGTTCTGAAGTACGAAAGGAAATTTCATTGTAGAGTCAAAACTCAACATCAATTTTAAGATTTCTTCATTTTTCACTTTATTGTAAACATTCATATCTTTTCAATACTTTAAATTAGCGCCAACATTTTAGAATGGGTGATATACTTTTCAATTCTTTGAATTTGTAAGTCTTTTTTTATTGAAACCACATTATAATTGGAACTTACCGCACTAAATGGGTAGGAATCAGCCTTATTTTTGAAGATTGGATCAACTTCGACAGGAATTTTTTGGTTCAAAAACTGCGCCAATTCTTTGAGCCAAACCAATGGCAGATTAATAAACTGAGCCTTGGTATTCTCATAAACACTTCTAAAATCTTCTATAGAAATCTGTAAGTACACAATAAACATGTGACTTTAATATTACACCTTATATTTTCACTTACTGAATTAAGTGCACTTTCGATAGATTTTGGTGGCTTTGGTTTTGGAGCAGTCTCTTGCTTCTCCTGTTTCTTCGGTGGTTTCTTCTGCTGATTATTTTCAACTTTTTTACTCTTCTCTGGTGGCTTTTGTACATCTTTACCATTCTTAGCTCCAAATAAATGTTTTATTTGTGATTGTGGCACTATAATTGATAAAGTATGGTAGAATTGGTTAGATATAGTAAAAAAAAGTTTGTACTAACAAACATCTTCCACTTTCACAATTATTTTCGGCTTATTTTCCTTGTTGATTCCGGCTTTTAACGGTAATTGCTTACTATTCTTCTCCTTTTTCTTTCCGACAACTTCCCATTGACCAGACATTGCTAGGTTTAATTATTAATAATATCTGTAAGAAAACGGTTTCTCTCAATTGGTATGGTATACTTCCAACGTCACCACCTGAACCCCTACTTCAAATTGTTCGCTTCGTGTTTTGTTGGTGTTTGTATAACTTGTCATCATTTTATGTACACGTGTAAGGTTCAAATCGTAGAATGCACAGATTATAGAATTCTTATTTTTTTATTTTAAATCATTTATTTGGGAAACATAAAAGTGTAAAAGCGTTTTATTTAACATTCTCTAATGTGAGTGATCTTTCCAAATTCAAATTTGTGAAATTTCGACTGTCCTGATGACAGATATCTACATTATCGGCATTATTTTTGGCGTTTGGATGGGCTTGCTCAATCCACAGAAATCATATAATCACATATATATATATACAGTTTATATATCTACGCAGGGCCGCGTCTACACATGAAATTCCGGGCCCCTCAACCTACGTATCGTATATGATAAAGACCAGAGATAAAAATATTTTTTTAAAGAAATAAAAATTGCATTTTTTTAAGATTTGTTATATTTTATTAAAATATGAAATGAAAAGATATTAACCCGATATTATTTTACAAACCTAAAATGTTCTTTTTCTGATTTTTGCTTCAATAAATGTTTTGATGGAGTTTATCATAACCCAACCATCATACTTTATGGTTTTTAGAAAATCCTTTTAAAAACTATGCAATGCTATATTTTGCAAATGAAATGAAAATGTATTATTTTACAAACCTAAAATGTTCTTTTTCTGATTTTTGCTTCAATAAATGTTTTGATCGGGTCCATCATAACCAACCATCATACTTTATGGTTGGTTATGATGGACCCGATCAAAACATTTATTGAAGCAAAAATCAGAGAAAGAACATTTTAGGTTTGTAAAATAATATATTTTCATTTCATATTTTAATAAAATATAATGCATTGAGCTTTTGCTCCGAAAGTGTACAGCGCAAATAATTTTTTACCAGCTTTAAAATGAAAAATGCACGGCATTACATTACGAGAGGTGGATTAAATTTTGTATTTTTGTTATCTAAAATAAAATTTAACTTCTCTGAAACAAATCCTATTCTCTGCCATTTTTAATACATAAAACTGTTCAATTTATATTTTTTGTTCATCGACATTTAAATCATTTTCATAAGTTTATAAAATTTGGGTTACTGGAATAATTAGTTTTGTTATTTCTATAATTATGTGGCACAATAACTTACTAAAATTACGGCACTAAAACTATAAACAGTGGCTTTATAATCGAGTATAGGTCGACTAAAATGTTTGGAAAGCTCTACACTTCTAAAAGCTACAAATTAATATTTAATTTTAATTTACCTATAGTAGGGTTGCCACCTCTGTCATTTTGGTCGGGTTTACCATAAAAACCTCCGGGTTACAGTACGGTAAATGTCAAAACATGCTTAAAAACTCACTTAAAAGTGTTGTGGGTTCTGCAGTTCATGTTACAGTTTTTCTTATCTTTTTCCTTTTAGAAATATTCTAAATAAAAAATAAAATTTTATTTCATTCACATCATGCGAACTCCACAAAACATATTAAAACCATGCTGTTTGTTACATTCGAAAATAACGCGGTTTTGTATATTTCAGTGCGGTTTTGAGAATACTCGATATCGTTCGTGCATTTTTGTGTCTCACCAAGAAAAAGTAGATCATTTCGATAGTTTCTTTTAGATTTTAACCAACAGTCTCTATGGCGTCACATTTTTGTCAAAGAAGGTATCATCCAATATCAACCAATCTCGTTTTTCTTCCACTGCATTTAGGAAAGCTAAAGTTATATTAAACTAAATTTTTTAAACATTTAACTTATTTTTATCAAAAATGGAAAAAATATCGAAGTCGAAGTAGAGGAGGCCCTTACGGGCCTTTTTTGGTAAAAAATTAGTAAAAAATATAGGCTGCTCACATTTTTCACATTCATATGTTTTTACATAGTGCACCGCTGAGTTGCCGGCCCGTCAGTGGCGCCTCGGTATCTCGAAAACTAACGAAACAAAAAAAAAATCGATATTTTGGTAAAAAAATAGGAAAGAAACTGCAAAAAAATATGGGTATAATGATTTTCATTATGCAAAAGTTGCGCAGCTGACTTGCCCGACCTACCTGCAGGAACCTGTTGAAAATGCCGTATCAGATCTATGCATGCATTTTGAATATGGTAATTGACACATATTCGGGCAAATTTGCAGGTGACTTTCAGAGAACGTCCTGTGCTTTTAGAAATCAGATTTATACTTACCGCAATGCTTAATTATTGTTTACTCAATAATAAAATAGATTACACAATACAAAATAAGAACTGTCAAAACTAACAAGCCGTCATCCACAGTGCTACAAAATCTATTGCATGATAACTATTAGATACAAACGTGGCATGTGGAAAAACATTTGGTACAGTGCAGCATCTATAAGCAGATGCTGCATTTTACCGTACTATATTAGCACTTGCCGCGCTTTTGCGTGGTATTGTATCAAAAAATAGCACACATGCGACAAAACATGTTTTAAAATTATCAAATGTAAGGCCCTTTTGGCACTTTCCTATAATAAATTTAAGAAAATATACCATTTAAAGTAGAAAAGCACCAATAGATCAAATTTTCACATTTTTGTAGGTATAGCACTTTACGTTTGGAGGGAATGAAAATGTACTAAATACTGATCTTTGATGTTTGAACTATCTGGATTTTTCACCTTTGCCACTTTAACGCCTATGGGTTTAAAAAGGTAAATGAAAAAAAAATAATTCTGCATTAATTAATTCAGAGCCATTTATTTGTGGAATATCATCTTACAGCAATTTCACATCACACAAAATCAATATTAGTTGTCTCTCATATGCACAAAGGCAAAAAGTTCTGAGAACCTCGAAATAATTGGGCAATTCTTGCAAGTGGAAACACCGGTAGAATTAAGAAATGTAAAACATTGCACTACTTTGTTAGTGATATCCGCAAGTTGAAAGAATATTTCTATGCTAGAAATTATTCACTGCTTGTAATACTTCCGACTTGAGCTCTTACGATACTACGCTTAAAAATAAAAGTGATATTCAGCTAAATAAATAAATTCAAAAAACTCTACAATCGTTATTTACATTCACGTTTCTAAAGTAATTAAAACAACGGCTGCATCATCTGCAGAGTTAACTGAGACCACAATGAAAAAATACGAGCAAATGTCCGATTAATTACTTCAGAAAATATTATACATAAATATCCTGGCTGAAACGATTAATGCATTAATCGTAACTTCCAAACGACTTTTTTTTATACAACTATTGCAACCTGGGCTTGCCCTCAAAGAACTGTAATTGCAACTCTACGCTAGAATTCTCATTATAATGTAGGTATGTACAGGACTCTCGATATACAAACTAACCCAAGAACGATAACAAAGCAATGAAACACATTTATATAATGCGTGAGATCTGTATCAAAAATTATAAAAAAAATAATTGTACAAACTAAAGCCCTATTAAATTTTACCATTCTTACTACAACAAATATCAATTGCCTCCGCGAACAAAATATATGCACAACAAAAAAAAACGAAGAATGGTGCATCGCCAACGTGTTCGGAGGTCACCAAATATGGGGGAAATAATTTATTTTAACCTTACAAATCAAGTGGTTAAGTTATATAGTACGAACATTAGAAAATAAAACTCAATAATTTACAGATGCGCTTATACGAAAACGTATTTCAGAATGCCGCAGAGGTAATCACGACTCTCCATTGCCACTATCATTTTCGTCCTCCTCATAATCTGACCCGTCTGTTGGATCGTCGTAGTCCTCGTCGTAATCGTCGTCGTAGAAATCGGTCATCTCCACCTGGGAGTCCGACGTATTCGGCTTCACTTGCGTTTTGATGCAATAGTCCTCCAGCGTCAATGGCACCTGGATCCCATCACGCTCTGCCTCCGCCCTTGCTGCCATCGCTTGTTTCCTGAAAAGAATAGATACAACTATTAAATATTATTAAGGAGATTTTTGGACATGTGATCTGGTGGCAGCGCTATAAGACAACTAGCCCATACTGTAGTTCAAAATCGACAACACGTGAAATTTTTTGAGATCAAATAATTTAGGAAGAAAATCAAACTCTGCTCAGCTACCTTAAAGGCGAGTTTAAGAGCTGCTGTTTCCAAAGCAAAAAAATTTGAAATAATTTTTCTCGGAAACATAAATTTTACAGGAGAGCAAAAACATGAATAAGGTTACATTTATGATTAACAACAAATTGTGATATGATTTAATTTGATAATGTCGTATTTCTACTGTTAAGGGGGTCAAAATAATAACAATAATAATCAGTACTTTCTAGACTTTTTAATTAGTTTTGTTCGCTTTCTGACTGTGAGTCTGTAAAGCGAAGGAAGGAATTAAAAATCATAGATATCTGAAATGTTGGAATCTTGAATTAGAACGGAAATACTTCTTCAACTTATGCCATACAAATTATTTTTGTAACTGACATATACCAGCTTGTTATCTTTAGGGCCAGTCTTGTTAGTATAACCTGTAGATACTTGTATTTTCATGAAATTTGTTACAAAATAGTTATTGTACCATATTATATCGTATTTAGAAAATGTTTTGGTGCTCAATTTTTTTAAACGATATATTTTTTTACCATAGCTTTGTATTTTGAAAATAATAAATATTGAGTATTAAATAAATTTAACAATGTTAAATATGTTATGTTGTATTGTATTGTATTCAAATTGTGGCTGAAACCAATAATTTGACCATTAAAATAAGATATATTCATTATTTATTATATTAATTATCCTAGCGAGATAATTTACTTTAGACGACTGAACAATATGTACGCAAAGTACGGAAATATAAAAAAATCTCTGGAAGAGCATGACCGAAATTATTTTGGATTTATGTATATATTTTCCGACCCCCAATGGTGATATTGGTGATAACATGGTATTCAATGGTTCATCGGTAATTACCTTTCATCATAGCTAGTATCAACTAGTAAGAAAATTATGTTCAGCCGGGCCGAAGTTTAAATATTTTGCCCATTCACAAACATGTCTTTACTTTTTAAGAGATGAGCTAGTATACCAAATTTCAGATCAATTACTTCAAAGTCAAGGCAGTTATCGTTATTATCTTTTGTCAATTTTATCAAGCATCATAGAAAATTAGATAGGAAGAATTGGGTCGAGTTGGCAACAACAAACAATAATAATAAAAAAAATAATTAAGCAACGATTAGTTATTTATATTCATTTATATTATACATTATCATACATAGTATGACAAAGTATTGTAAGCATGTCGAAAAAAGGTTTTGAGATTTTAGCGGAAATATATCTTTTTGGGCCCCTGAACATTTTCGACCAAGGTAAAAAAAAATTTCTGTGTGTGTGTAGCTGGTTGGCAGTCACTGGGCTAAGTTTTTATTGTTTATTGTTTTTATTGTAACAGAAAACTAGAAAATAGATCTTATCAATGTAAAAGATTATGGGGCCCCAACTTTTCCCCGAGGTCCCGCAAAACCGCCAACGTGTAACCTGAACAACCTGGAAAAATTAAAATATTGTTAGTTGTGGAAGAGGTCACGTTTGTTGCATGATCTAATGTAAAAATAGCAATTTGAATGTTATCGACGGACACGAATCGAATCGCGAGTCCTTGTTCCATATTACCCAGTGTACCTCTTGCCATGGCTACAGAGACCAACTCGGGACATTGTTGTCAAAATTCAATGAATTGTTTGCTCGTTCTCTTTCGAAAATTGTTAAGAATTATAATTTACTACTATTCTCAAACTAGGGGGCAAAGACTTGATGAACAACACTAAACTACTACAGTAGTAAATATGTCAACTAGTAAACAAGGTCGTTGCTACCAAGAAATCCATCAAAACGATTTCTATAATTGTTGTGGATTTTATGTTTGTATTTTATGATCTCGTAAAATGTATTAGTACACCACATCTAGCAAGCAACTCTTGGCCTCGACAATCCGTGTGTTGACAAACACTTATCAAAACTCCAATGCCAGCGACAATGTATGCTGGTTTTGAATTATTAGGTGCCGTGCGTGAATTTAGCTGATAGCTATTAATGACTAAGTTGGTAGATATCACGAATCAACTGATTGTTTTCGTTACCGACAGTCGTAAACATAATATTGTTATTGTTGTTAATATTTGAACTCGTTGGCGCTATCTCGATACATTACACTGGCCAACAAAAAAATATTGTCGGGCAATTAAAGACTGATTCGAATAGAGTTGCTATGAAATCTGAAGACAGAAATATTGAATTGACTACTTTATGTTAGAAAAAACAGTGCTATGGAGGCAAAGAACGTGATTTTGGCCATTCTTGTATCCATGCAAAACAATAACATGACGTAATAGAAGCTTATAAGTAGGACGAAATGAAAACGAAATGAACATAAAACATTTAAGATTTTAAAAACCAAAAATAAGGAGTTTGTTTATTGCTAAGATATTTCAGGAGTTTTTTTAAACATAGATGTGCTGGAATGTCGGTCAGAAGAGTAGCGGCTTTTTATTGGTAGTTCTACAAGGAACTTACAATTTATTTATTGCACATTAGGAATCCCTATGGGTCCATTCCAATTGGGCACTCGATAAAAGCAGAATACATAGGTGTAAAAATATAAAAATGGGTTTGCAGTGCTGCAAAAGCACATGTTGGACGTTTCCGTTGACATAAAGATGAGATGGCTAAATTCTTTGTCAAACTGTCAAATTCGTCCATAGCTCATCCATAGCTCATTACGTTACATTATTTTCTATCTTATATCGTGTTAAGATTTAAGATTTTATTTTTAAGATTTCCATGCTACGATTTTCAGCAAAGTATCAAGTATTAGGTGTCATTGTAATAAGAAAAATGTTATTTATCGAATAATAAGGGTGCATCCATATAATATAATAAAACATTGGCCAAAATCAATTTAGTCAGTGTTTATCTGACAATTTTCAATTATTTTGAGACCTAGATTAACAAACAAAAAAGTAGAGTTCAGAATATCATTCTGAAAATATCACACAAATAATATAGGATGGCATTAAAATTTCAATGAGGGGAGCCGCGGCGTCGTCACAAGGGCGCCGCGAAATATTGTAAAAGTTTCATAATTCCAAGTGCCTTTCTCTAATAAGTTAATAACACAGTTAGTCAAAGAATACATCAAATGGCGGAAGATAAATATCCAAGATCAATTAATTGGATAAAATAAGGGAGTTGAATTTGGATTGCAGTTAGATGAGGCTACGGATAATAATAAAGATGCTAATTTGATATGCTATCCACGGTTTATAGATGTATTTAGTAATATTAAAGATCTAATGGAGCTCGCTCACAGGTGCTTATTCGATGCAAATCATCAAATGCACTGCGGACCCATTGCATTATTCATGAGTGTGTATCGAAAAAAACCGGTTTTTTTTTTCGAAATTCAAAATTTCAAGTTGATAAAGAGTTCTCCCTATGGAGCTACATATACCACAAAGAAAAATGGCCGAGCTGAAAAATATTTAGGTCTCCCGCAAGAGGCCTAAATATTATAATTTTCTTTAAAAATTCGATTTTTTTATTGAAAGGTTAAGTGATTTTGCTTTTTCAAGTAGAAAAAGTTTAGCAATAAGATTTAGATCGCCTGCAGTTTATTTAGATTCATAGAACTTTTAGAAAAATGACCATTTTCTTATAATTTAAAAAATATGTTTAAATGTTGATAAGATAAGATTATTTATCATTAAATGTTTTATTATGTGCATCAATGTGGGCTTTGAGGAAGAATAATCTCGCAATCTTTCATTAAAAAAATATGAACAAATTCGAATTTTTAGAAAAAATACAAACTTTAGGCCTCCTACAGGAGACCTAAATATTTTTCAAATGGGCCAAGCTTTTTGTGGTATATGTGGGTCCATAGAGATAATTTTTTATCAACTTGAAATTTTGAATTTCCAATATAACGTTTTTTCGATACACACTATTATTCATTGCGAAGTGCCTTGCATCAAAGCATCTGAGTCCTCCACTGAATCAGGTGTTTCAATGTGTGGTGAATGTGGTAAATTTACTAAAAACTGAGGGAGCATATGGGAGTCGAACACTCATCTTTACGTTATAATATAGCAGTTCAGGATGGCTCTCTCGAGGTAATGTTTAAGTACCTTTGAATTGCCGCCAGACATTTTTATTTCCCTAAAGAAGAGGGATGCAAAGATGCAGAATATTTTGCTAGTGCTGATTTTTTAATAAAACTGGAATACTTATGCAACATTTTTGAAAAGCTGGATTTCTTTAATGTCTCTCTGCAGCAACATGCGCCTTTTGAAATCAACGGAAAGCTTCTATAATAAAAAGCGTATATACAAAAAAGTATGGAGAAGAAAATTGAATAAAGATGCAGATAAAGATTGTTTCTTAATATTACAGTAACTTTCGACGTCAAATGAATGTGATCTTTCTCAAGATATAAAAACCATGTTTGAGGAGCACTTATCACAGCTAATTATCTGCGAAGAAAAATATGTTCCAAATGAAAGCTCGATAAGTTTGCGTGTATTAAAAATCCATTTAACACTAGTTCCGTCTGAATTTACTTCAGCAGAAGAAGAAAATCTTATCTTGTGATAGCAGTTTGAAAACAAAATTTGGCAGCGTGAGATTGACAGAGTTTTGGATTTCAATAAACGATTAATATCCCCTTCTACGTGATAAGGCTCAGCGGATTTTCGACTTCGTACTTGAGCGAAGCATCGCGGTTTTCGGCAGCCGCTGTAGTAAAAAGCAAGTATAGAAGTAAAAACGCAAATGAAGGTGGCCGTGTTCAGTTTAAGTCCACGATTTGAAAAAATGTGCAGGCTCATCCATCACATTAATTATAAATAAATACTAATTAAATTTAATAGCCATCCTTTTACTTAGAGTAGGGCGCCATTGAAGTTTTAATTGAAAAAGGACGACTCGACTAGGAAAAGTTTGGGAACCAGTGGTTTAGACTTTTATTTCCTCCTCCTTAGAAGCTTCTGTCACAACACGTTATTTTTGCATGGATTCTAAAACGTGTTTTTTGGCATGTTTGAGACTGTTTTCTGAAAAACTAAAGCCAATTTCTATTTTCTGCCATTATTTCTGTTTTCAGATTCGGATTCTACGCGGAAGTTGTTTCTTTTGTACATTGTTTCTTTTCGTGGTATTTAGGCTAATCGCGGTGCTGCTAAACAAATAAGGAAATGATGGCATCGGTCATTGTTCACAACGTCCGCAGCGGATAATCAGAGCAACTATTGGTGGATTTTATTTGTTATCGTACTCGGGAAAACTGTTAGAAAATTCACCAGTTTTGGCATAGTTGTCGCTAGTTTTGAAGTGGAGATTCCTTCAGAAAGTGTGCCTTTTCACAAATGATGATGGCCAACCGGTCCTAAAAGATCAAATATAGAGTAATAAAAATTGTCAGTATTGTTATCGACTGTTGATATGGATGAGAAGATTGTTTTATCCCACCAAAGGTTTCTCTTTTTTTTGTAAATTTTATCCAGGAGTATTTTGCACGTATTATACAAGTCTAAAGTCACCACTACCCGAACGTACAATAGCCATAAAAGCATGGAACCCCAATAAGCTCTTCGATTATTTTACAGTAACCCATACAAATTGTGGTCACATCGTTTTTACCGCAAACCGTGTAAATTTCTATGCGACACAAGTCCACCCATTCTATAAATTAATATAGCTGGCGGTATCAGGTTTGGTTCGTTTATTCACCTAGCAGACGGCGCTTATTCAGCGGTGTAACAACCTCTCTCCAGCTGATGATGTTCCTCTCATCCCGGCAGGCTGAAGTCTGACCACACGAGAGAGCGAATATTTACGGCATATCTCACCGTGACGTAGCGCTGATGTTATTTTGTCTTTTTTTTTGTTGTTGCCGATAGAGAGTTATCTAGTGGTCCGGGAAAGATTCTCCGGTCCGTCTGTATAGCGAGATCCTTTGTCCCCTGCTGGCGTCCCTCGTCGAGGTCGTTCGACCTTTCCTCCGAATGAACTTCAAAACTTCGCTTTGCTGTCGGCATGGCCTCACTCGCCGTTTCGGGCCCTGCATAGACCACGGCCACAAAATCGAGACGAGAGCATTGGCCTTTGGTTGCTCGATTTGAACTATACCGGGATTATACTCGGTAACTAGTTTAAAATTTAACAATTACGTGTAAACATACTATTAAAAAGCATTGGAAAACATTAAAAAGCACACTAAATAAGTCTTCAAATAGTGACTATTGCATTTATTCATCCTGTAACTTATCTTCAGATCTTGTACTGGTATTATCAAAGCTGGACAAAGTTAATCAGAAAGTTAACTTCGTTAATCATTAACCCGTTAACGAAAAAATTAACTTCGTTAACCGATAGTCCGTTAATTGTTACAAATGTAACGGAAGTTAACGTTAACCGTAAACTTTTTATAAAAAAAATATAGGTTATGTTGACTGCTGATCTACCGGTGAGTATGCAACCCAAATAACTGCGGACCCTTCTTGCGGTTGCATATATAAAAATTGCCTTAGAAACTTTTCAAACTAGGTACAATGTACAGTGGTTACAGTAGTAACTAAAAGAACTGCATTGCGAGATACAAAGGTGAAAAGATCAACTAAAGCTACTTTTATAACTATACACTCTATACAATTCAAACCTGCATTTTCACCCATGCAGTTTTGAAAAATCGCATGCAATTTTATGGCAATTTGTACTGTTTGTACACCATTCACATCTGTGCAACTTTAATAAATCGCATGGCCTGAACATCAGTGATTTTTATTTTTTGACAACAATAGTTGCTTTGGGTTGGTAGCAAACATAACCTCCATGCTTTGCTATTAAATTATTGATTATGCTTTTCTTCCACACACAGTTTGTAAATCACAGCAAACATAACAAATAACAAAATCTCTCTTTCTTTTTCTAAAAATCATTAGACTGTGAGTTATCATTTGACTGGAGGTTACTCCATATTTTTACCCGATAATTACTGTGTCCGCGAGTGAATACCTACCTATCACGCGTGGTCTGTTATTATTGGGAGAACCTTCGACATTTTTTATTTAAATTCTAAATTCTATAAAAAAATACTGTGACTGGTGTCAGATAGGAGCCTGAATTGGCTTAAACACCATATATTTCCTGCGCAATAAGAAGAAGAAGACAAAGAGCGAAATGCGGAATAGGTTATTTTTCGCGTCTATACACAGTGGTATCACCAAAATTTCGTTTTAGACAAAAGTTCCTTGATTGTTGCTATAAACGCACGCACTTACATATTTATAACTGATCGAACTGATCCTAATTCCATGTAACTTGGTAATTTTAAAATGTTTCATAGAGTAAAACATAAAATCACATTGGACTTGACGAATTTAATAGACGTTTCTCGTTCTGGGTTTTGATCTCACGATGTGCGCGCGCATTTCTCCCAGGACCACCCAGGATTAAATTAAGTTGGCAACGGTGCCTTGTAAAAAGCCTAATTAGTATCAAATGAAACGTAATTGATAAAAGATAAGTGTGAGAATGACATGCATTCATTGAATAATTATATGGAAGTGAACATGAAAACCAAAATACCTACTGTGTTTTTAGGTTAGGACAGTTCAGCAAATTTTCCAAAGTACAGAAAAACAGGTACACCCGCGGCAAGCTTCCTTGAGTTGGGATACGTAGATACAGAATACTTCATGATTAAAGCCGAAATTGGTAATTTTACATGGAATGCGTGTTTTCTGGGGATTTTAAGCAATATTATGTTACCAGATTTGACAGCGGCGCCAAGTCTTCTGCGCATGTTGTCTAGCGTTTTGGGTCAGAAGTAGAAGCCCCTATTGCGCGTTTGAATTGCACAGAATGAAGTAAAGGGGGCTTAAGGCGGTTGGAGTTGAAACAACTAAAAACAAAACAACTCGCGCGCATGCTTTATATACGGACGCCACGTCACACAAAGTAGTACGTCACACATGTAAACAAAATCAAACTTGCACATAAGGCCTATACAACCATTTGAAATATTTATTGATGACATTTCCGATTTAACGGACTTGAACTAACGGATGATGAACGTAGCGGAAGTTAGTCAGTCCGTAAATGCTTTTGAAAGTTAACTTAAAAGTTAATTCGTTAACGAAAAATTTAACTTCGTTAATTAACGATTAACGGATTAACGCTTTTGTGCCCAGCTTTGGGTATTATTCATCTGAAGAATTTCGTCAAAACGTGGAAAACAAGCTGTCAAAGAAAAAACAGATGTTTCCTAGCTTTAAAGAGAACCAGCGCTTTTTCTTAGGTTTGCGATTTCTTTTGCAATAGGTAGGTATAGCATCAATTGAATGTAATTTTGAAGAACTTTAACGCCTCCCAATGAGAAGTTGCATTGGCGGCGCTGTGCGTTAGGTAAGTACTCTTGATTTTCAAGTTCCAAATGTTACCTATGAATTACTATTGAAACATAATTATACATTTTATTTTGCAAGATTTCTGTGTGGTCACCTTAATCGGTCGCCGATCCTGAAATACCACTTCATTGAGTTGTGACATTGATTTTCGTTTCATTATATGAAATATGAATAATTTAATTTATTGATTGCCGTAAAAAATAACGAGACCAAGCAGAATTTTCTAAGTATGCTGAAATTAACCTTGAACTCAATGCTGTAAAGATAAAAAGCCCTTTAAGCATCGAACTAAAATGAATGGTATAATTTATTTGCATGTTTTATCTATTTTTCACTGAACTATCTCTTGGGTGCCATACAAAATTACATTCCAAATACAAAATTAGGCAATAGTATACCTACTTTCATCATATCGAATTAATTCATTGCATATTTGTACAATACAATACACAATACAATGCGAAAGAGTGTTAACGTGGGCCGATGAAAATGATTACAGCTACACTAAATAGGAACAGGAATTAATATTACTACCAATATAAAGTTCTTACAACACCGGGTGTTTCCAACACACTTGACGACACGTTGTTTTCGCCAGTAGCAAATATGTTCGTGGTTCGCAGCTGCAAAGATATCGTGCGTCGTTGTCTAGGTATTGTTTTGTTATAGCATTCGAAAATTTTGTTTTCTTTCGATATGCGTGGTCGTGGCCCAGTGATGCCCAAATGTTTTGAAATTAGTCGACGGCCACTGTTGCACGAGTTTGTTGGTTGGCTAACGGCAATATCATGAAAAGCGGGATCGTAGCTGCTAGCCCATAGGAAGCTCACGGTAACTGTACACGACCAAATTTTTAATAAATATTAACGGATACCGTACTGTCCATGGGAACCGATCTACCTACAAAGTAAAGTTGTTGCAAGTCGGCCTTGTACATAAATTCTAAGAAGCAGTTAACGGGAAATAGGTAGAACGTGTTCTAGGGAGGAAACAAAAGGAAATAAGTGTATCGACACGATCACATTACACAAAAAAATAGACTTTACGATTTGAATGACCTGTTTTAAAATTTTTCAGAAATATTGTTGAACTCAGGGAATTCCTCCCAGTAGCAAAATGAAGGGCTTATTTACTGTATACAGTCTCATTAGATGGAAGCGCACATGCAATATTTCTATTACCTGCCTAAAAAAATCTTTGCATTGAGTAACCAGCGCCGCTGTTTTGGCGTTTTTGATGTTGTGTTTACTGTGTTCATTGGCGTGAGTACATGTTATTTGTCTACCTATATTACTTTATACACATGTTATCGAGTTTGAGGATTCGATGTACAAACTTTTATACAACGTGGGAGTATTTACTTCATTTTGCTTCGACGAATTTGTGCATTTCCTGTAGTGATTATAAGTTACCCAGAAGTTTAGTAATTACACAAGTAACTTCGTACTAATTTTGTCTTCAAATAAAGCAAAAGAACTGATTATGTAGGAAGGTAAGTTTAATTTTGTACTACTAGACCAGGCAGTAGAGATTTTTTCGTGACAAAAATAGTTTCGGCAAGCCGACGGTCCCAGGTCACGTGGAACAGTCCGTAGATGTATTGTGATGTGTTTTCGACTCGCAAATATCATACCTTAATTTGTTATAAACAAAAAACCTCAAAAAATTGTGCTTTCTGTCGTTTTTCGCTTGTAGAAGCTGAACCGATGGAGCAATCTTGCTGCTTGCAACAGACGAATTGTAGAGAATGAAAAGACGAAAAAAATAAACCCTACACGGTCTCGATCGGATTAAAATTAACGGAGGAAATTCGGGAAAAAAACGAAAAAAATCTGCGTTTCTTAAAAAATTCATAACTCTGCCATTTTCAAAGTAGTACCGCAGGCTTTTCGCGACAAAGTAGCGATTGATATGTACTTTGAGTGTGCACAACCCAGGCGTTGTCAGATGATTAGTTTTTGCACAATTGCGATTGGAATTTTTTATGCAATTTCAGTTCGGCGTGCCTGAATGCGTCGGAGGTGGTCCGATATTAATTTTTGTACCGTATTTCAAAAGTAGAAGTATTGTGCTACAAAACGTCTATTCTGGTTTTGCATTAAAATGTTGTGAAATAGGCGAAAAATGCTTGCAAACATGACCGAAAGCTTCCTGGCGCTCTAAAGCGATCGAGTAGTGGGGTAGGCGGCCGACTCGGCCGCCTACCCCACTACTCGACAGCTTTGGAGCGCGCAGTATTTTTCGCCTATTTCGCACCATTTTAACGCAAAATCAGAATAGGCGTTTTGTAGCACAATACTTATACTTTCGAAATAGGTTAAAAAAATTTAAATCGGACCACCTCCGATGCATCCAGGGTCGCCGAAAATGGCGGAGTTATGAATTATTGAAAAAACGCAGATATCACCGGTTTTTCCGAATTTTCTCCGTTAATTTTAATGCGATCGAGTCCGTCTAGGGTTTATTTTTTTGGTCTTTTTGTTCTCTACAATCCCCCTATTGAAAGCATCAAGATTGCTCCATCGGTTCAGTTTTTACAAGCGAAAAACGAAGAAAACACGATTTTTTGAGTTTTTTTTTGTTTATAACAAATTAAGTAATGATACCTGCGAGTCGAAAACATCACAATACATCTACGGACTGTTCCACGTGACCTGGGACCGTCGGCTTGCAGATCCTATTTATGTCGCGAAAAAATCTCTATTGGCTGCTCCATATATAAATATATGCATGTATAAGGCTGGATAATTTTGTTCAGTATGTGTCTTATTCTTTAACCCCTTCACAACCAGGTTTTTACACACGTCTGTCTACACCACGATATCGACGTATGAGTAACCTGTTCCGGAATTTTAATTTAATTTTATTCGGCAGATATAACCGTCAATGTGCTAGAATATCAGATTATTAGGTACATACTCATATTACGCATAATATATGGGTACTCTGGTGTGGCGGTATTCATCGGAAATCGTTAAAAGGTGAGATAAACGTACTTGTCCTATTGAATTGCTTGTATATACATGTAGTACTACATGAGTCAGTATCACAACAAAATCTGTAGCGTATGGCAAATAATTGTCTTGGGCAAAATGGAGATAGAAAAAGAAGAGTGTCGTTTGATGGTTGGACATTGATTTTGGACCACCTACGTGTCTATAGCGTATTAATTTCAATGCCAGTTGACCTGGTTATGTGGGGTATTTGTACTATATATGTACAAATACATGTGTATAACGCTGGATAATTTTGTTCAGTATGTCTTATTTTTTAACCCCTTCAACACCAGTCATGAAAATCACGTCTGATTATGAAATTCATCTGGCATTGTGTTTCCAAGAATCTACGATTGCAACAACAAGCTTTGATGCGGTATAGTTTCCCACAAATTGTACCTAAACTTGTGAATGTACCAACAAAGGGCACCATGGTATTTTGAAAACCAGAAACAATGAAAAATAATTTGCAGTTTGCTCTGGAAGCCTGCTGTTGAGGAACAAATGTACACCTTCATCATTCTGCATTTTCTCACCGTGTTCTGGTGTCAGAGAAACAGCTATTATTGGAGCAACCACATACTTCGATAAAATCGTCATATATCAAGCACAAAAGTACTCAGAGGACTAAACCCGCATGCAGTGGCCGACTTTTCAAAAGTAGACAGCAAAATGCATCTTCGAAAATTCTGCGCTATCTGTAAAAGGAACGAAATAAGGAACCTATGTAATGCAACAAGTCTGGTTTTGGTGCGATAAAAAAAACAACATTATTCTTTTGGGAACATTTTGTAGTATTTTGCAACTGAGATTAGTAAATTGTTTTTATTTTTCTTACCTCAATATCAAGCTCTGAATTATTTGTCATGAAGAATTATTATATTATGCTATCGCTATATTAGAAATTATATTTGCATTTGTGTGTATTTTACTTTGAATATAGATTCATTTTGTCATTAGTCTATATAATCTTGTTCCCAGAATATGCTGGGATATGCTTATTCTTCCATGATCTTGTTGTATCCATATTTTGATACAATGGTATGTGGATTGTATCCATATGTGGATATTTATGGTATAATCAAGTGTGGATATCTTGGTATACACACAAGAAAAGAAAATAGCTTTTCAATTCACCCAAGCATTTTTTCGGGTCGTTTGACCTACGGGAAATATAATTTTGAAAATATTCAATGGAGTATTCCGGTCATGTCAAAATTTAAGCAGATATTCGGTTTAACCTATTGTACAATTTATGAGGATTCACAAAGTTAAGCTATGAGCTTTTCTATTTAGTTTTTCTAAGAGATAATTGCAATTAAAAGTGCATTTCGTTTGAATTCACCGACCACCCTCGGAAATACACGATGATTACCGATCCCTAGTAGCGGTGGCAACAGCGGACAGCTCTCGAACAGCTGATCGGCCAAGTTGACGGTTGGCGACCCTGTTGTTTGACAACGAATAAAGGTAACTTTTTTGAGAGATGATTTGATCATTGAAACTTGAAGCCAAACATCTCTCATCTCGCTAGTCGGCAATGTAAAGAAAATCTTATCAGGAGTTACTGTTCTACTGCTGTTACAGCCCGGCACAGAACAATGACGGCGTTGGAGTTTATACATTTTGAACAAGTGTTTGATATAACCTCAATAACCAAAGCAGGTGTCAACAAACGAGCGATTCTAAACGTTGACACAACAGAAGACAAAAATTTACTACGTGCACCCTAGATATAGCAATGTTGTCAAGTCGCTCACTTCGAGCGGTCTTTGTGACGTCACAAAGACCAATCCTAATTCAAACTTCAAACGACGATTTCTCTTAATTTAAAACAATGTTTGATATTTTACTTGTGCAGTAGCAAACAGTAGCACCCATACTTTGTAAAAAATGACAATTTCAAAAACACCGGAATACCCTATTCATAGGTCATACCTGGTATAGGGAAAAAATGTGACAAATTGTTAGTGGTGAATTATTACGCGAACACACAGTGTAGGTATTTATAAAAGTAGTAAATACTAATTAGGGGAGGGGTGCGTCTTAAAAATAACCTACATAATGTCCCGTAACTCGATGGACATGGCTTAACCACATACTCTTGGGAGGAATATAACACAATTTAACCCAACTTATATCTGTATACAGATCATTTTCATTTCCTCGTTATAAATTAATTAATTTACACAAAAAGCTTTACTGTCTCTTTAAATATTAAGGAGCAGTTCAAATTATTGCCAAATTGCATTAGGAGGATGAGCTAGGCAAGCCTGCAACATCATAATCCACCCAAGTGCCTTCAGCGACATTGGGAGCAACTTGACCTAGCCTTGAACGTACAAAAATAGGGCATAGCAGTGCAACGAGCCATCACTGACCCATTTTCCCCGGGACTTTCAGTGACGTCACGTCTTTATCGTTGCGACATTTGGAAATGTCTGCTTCTGCAGGTTCATTATTCATGTAATTAGAGACCAATAAATGTTTGTTCATATCGATAACAGTTAAAATTAATTGTGTAATAAACATGATGAAAGCATTGGAAACAAATTTTCTACGCCATCCAGGAATATCTCAATATAAATACCTGATAATATTTTCGTATTCTTTGTCGCGCCCCTTGGAGTCCCTCCAGCGCCTGTACATTACCGAAGCGTCGACATTTGCTGGACTAAATGTGTTTGGTTCATTTAGAAGTGAGATTACACTGAGCAGGATGGTACGAACGTTCTGCGTGGGGTTCCAACGTTCGCAGGGCAGTTCACCAGATTGGGGATCGTCTACTGGTGGATGGAGAATACTGATACAAAGGTCGCCATTCTGAAAGAAAAAAAAAGATATTGGTGAGTTCGGAAACAGTATGTAAAACAGTCGAAAATACAAGTCAAAAATCGGTCATTTTTATCTGGCATAGCCAAAGCGTTCTTTGTGTGTACTTCTATCTAGGAAACGTAAGAAAACCACTATAAAAATCATAAACAGACTGTTCTACGCCGACGAACTCCGCTTAAAATCAGGAGATAAAAAGTTCTTTGCGGTTATCTTGGAACAAACAACTTTTTCGGAAAAATAGCTAATATCAAAATTATAGCTCGTATTTTCTATAAAATGATTAACGTACTAAATATGTAGTAATATTAGGTACAAATGCAATATTACCGGTAATCATACATATCTATCAGTCTGTTCAGGTTCCCTAGCGAAGAGAGTTGACCACAGTCCCGAGACCCCTATACCGGATGACTCACCATCGTGTGCGGATTCATACGCCGCTCTCCCTGTGCATCCACCCTAACTAACCGCCTCAAAAACATTTTTCTGAATTCCGCTATTATCAGTATTGACAAATTTGATATATGCATATGGAAACAGTACCTTTTTTGTCATCAGATTTGAAATCTAGGCTCTTCAAATGTCACACAAAACAACTCATCATTTTTTGTCTTATAAACTTATATACTATAATGTGATTGTTAATTGATTTAAAATAGATCATTTTTCTGGAATGACAACATAAAATTGGGATATTATTATGAGTAATATTGTTTGTTTTGCATATTTGTTTTTGTATGTGCGGGCATAAATCCGTCTGTTCAACACTTTAAGAAGTCTACAAATTATCAACTTTCACGAAAAATTTTATATAAAATTGTTAGTATCTTGATATCGGTAATACTTGTATAAGGATAAATCTGGCTAAATATGTTCTAAATTACCTCTTCTATCATCCCTTAAACACTTTATATCAAACTACCAAATATCTTCATATTAACTGATACTATGATACTATTGTTCTATACGCAAATGTAAAATGGGTTTTATAACTTAATGTAAGTTTTGTACTTGTTTTTGTAAGGCCGCGAACAGACATCAAGTGTATAACGGAGCGGAAAGCGAAGCGCGACACGCTCGAATATACAAAAAATGAGTCGGAACCTTTTACGTTTCGTTTTCCGCTCCGCTATACGCTCGATGTCTGTGCGCGGCCTAAAGCGGCAGAAATGTAGTAACATGGGCATGGCCTACTTCGACTACAATCATTTATAATGACCCTTTATTAGTTACTTGCACTACATTTTCGATAAATTGCAAATATCACTAAATCAATATAATTTGGTGTATGACATACTTGATAAATTGTAGCGAAGTAAAGGGTTATTACAACCAACAACCAACACATAATATACAGTCTGTTCCATTAAAAAACACAAGAAATGCCATTTTAAAATGTAAAAAAAATGAATACATGGTTGGATCACTCTGTATAGCGCGTATTCAATTTTTTCAACATTAGCTTTACTGATTTTGATTGTCTGACAAAGTTGTAAGATAATATCTACAGAAATGTAGTTTTCAAACAATTGAATAGCACAGAAACTATTTACTATACAGGTAGAAACCCCAACCATACACAAACAACAACATTCATCCAGAAAATCTCTACAACTCGATACAGTTGGGAAGATAACTTCCTTAGAATTCATAATATAGTATGATATATAGGGCAATCCATAAAAAAATATAAATTTGTGTTAAGACAATCATGGGCAAACAACATTTATATAACATAACTTTCTTTATCTCTCAAGATAAATGCAGTATCGACCACCGCGACTCTAGTAACCCTGTATAAATAACCCTCACCCTGTATAAATGCGTATAAATAATAAATTGCCATATTATATGACTAATTATTTAACATACAATTGTCAGCAGCATGACTACAATACTAGGCACAAGGGTCCTTCAGATTACCAATAAATACAAAAAGTAGTACGCAAAATTCATTTTATTACAAAGCATTGAAGATGTTCAACAGCATACCAAGTGATATTAAATACAGTAGTTTTTTTGAAGCTTTTATGAAGCTCACCAGGAAGTGGTCATTTGTTCATGGAAACTGTAAATGATTAGTTGCTAGATATAATAATGCGAGTAACAACATCGCCTTTGCCTCTGTACCTATGCATCTATAGCGTATTAATTTCTATTCCAGTTGACCTTCTTCGATTTTTACTAGACGCATTATGGTGCTCTGGCACAGGTAGCTACCACTACCGCCTAGGTAGCTGATCGAAGGCATTTCCTGTTAGTTGTTTTATAATTTCTCCATGTACATGTATTTCAAAAGTTATCTGTTATTGCTATCTCAAATTCTAATGTTTGTTTTCACAGAAATATGTTTCCCCAATATACATTTATTAATTAAATCTATGTATTGAATTCTAACTAAATTCTACAGTTCAGGACCTCTGACATCCTATAGCTAGAGGGCAATATCTTATAATCTATAACCTACACCGGGAACCAACATTGATATGGATGAACTTGTTGGAGCAAAATAGTAGGTTTTTAAATTGGAATAAAAATACGGCAACCATGTCAGCAGGTAAATATATGTGGGATTTGTTGATAACGAGTGGAATCATAAATATATCCAACAATAAGTGCAAACTAGTGCAAACATTTGTTTGAATGTCTAACGAAACTTCAGGTTAATTCGTTCCTCAGTGTTTTCTATAATTGTGGTGATTTAAAATTATTCTTCATTCATATTTATGAAATATGAAATACATACCCTCAGTAGGATACTCCAACATATCGCTGTTCGTTATTTATCGTTTAAATAAATAAATAATATAGGTACTCCGTATTCGAGCTTTGCTAAGCGCGTTTAAAATATCACAGAATCCAATCCACAGATTTATTAATACATATTTGACTATTTTCAATTGCTTTTTTATGAGATTTTCTTTGCCTTTGCGGAAGCACCTTCCGCTTAATTACTAAATTTCTGAGACTAAACATTTAACACATAACACATAACATAACTTGAATATGTTGGTGTGGTGGATTCTACTTCTGAAAACGATGTTTTGGGTTGCTCCGTTTTTTTTTTTCTATACAGCAAGAACAAAGGTATTTATGCTTATAATTTAAAATCATCTCCACCGCCTACCAAAGTTACTTTATTATATATAAACTATAAACTAAAGTTAGTACAATAACTGTACCCACCAAAATAAATAAACAAAACAATCTTTAATTGTTTACATTCTTTGGTTTAATTATTAACAGTCAAAATAATCAATAAACTTTTTAGTGTAGATGGGTTGTATTGAAAAGCGAGGCTCAATCACAAATGATTGTACTGGTCAACAATAAAAAAATATATAAAACAAATTGAAGAGTTGAAGTAAATAACGAACTAAGTGCCAAAAACATTATTCCGAGATATTTAGAAAATAGTGTGCAGCAAGATAAATGTTTTATAGAAAGCCATCCCTAATTGTTTGTGCATATTTAAACAGATTGTACATCACATATTGTTGTTTTTGTCGAGGTCTTGTGTCGCAAGAACAAATCTAAACCAAATTCAAAAATTCGTAGAAGGTGCTAAGTGCCATAATATTTATTTATACATATTTTAAGCTAAGTTGATATTTTTTTATAGTAGAAAGTAAAATTTAATATAAATAAGTTGCTTGACCAAGTATACTTCATACAGAGTGTCCGTTGTTCGAAAAAATATATGGGGACCTCGTTTACTGAAAGCCATGCAAAATTTTATAGTTCTGCACAATTTTATAGTCTTTAATTTTCTTTAAAAATGCGTTTATTTGTTATTTAGCAAATGTATTGAGAAACTGTTTTTTTTTGTGCAATCTTTCTATCTAAAGATGTTTATATAAAGTTTACATTGAAAATGACTTATTTTAGTAACTTCCTTCAGAAAAAGTAAGGACCAGAAAATCCACTCAACGTTTTCCTTTTATTTTGAATTATTATTTTAGAAAAAACAAGCTTTAATATTTTTTTCACAAACTACTCAAGGTATCACACAGTATTGATACTAACAATAAAGCTCAAAAACTCTATTCACAATATCTGATTCTAAGGATTCTTCAGTATTGTTTTAATTTATGGAATAAAAATAAAACGGTTTAGTACAGCCTGTAGTTTTTCTTTATTTTAAAAGAAAATTACTAATAAAATGAATCTGTCACATTTGACAAAATGAGAAGCACCAAAGAACTTTTATTAGTAAGAAAAAATATTCAATAAAAAACAATAACTGTCATTCTAATATTTTAATACGTTAGTGACGCCATTAAGAGTTATATTATCACAAGAGACAACACCATTAAATAATCTGATGTTAAATAAACATTTGCCAAGAAAGACTGAAATTTTCTTCGGAGCTTCCAAAACCAATAACGTATATTGAATATCTCTCTTATATACCTTCAACAAAATAAATAATTTAATCAAAAGATAACAACAAAATTCTTTACGCGAAATGGTGCCTGTCCCGATCAGTTACTTACAAATCTCGCAACCCAGTGTAGCTCCCACATGAGATGCCGGAAACTGATTTTAATATTGGCACCATGTTTTCTTCCACGGCCTCATAAACAGCTCTGGCATACAAAATGAATACAAAGCATCTTCTAAATTACAAGAAACCATGCGATGTCTTAGAAGTCGCTGTAGCTTTACGAACGCCTTTGTTGAAGCAATAAAATTTCCGTAGAATGCTAAATTGTACTACGTCGGACGAAGGAAACATGTTCAACCAGGTATCAAGTAGGAATCCTTCAGAGATCAGCAAATATCTACGTTTATTAGCATTTACGACAAAACTAACCACTTTAAAAACCATCCTACATATCCTAATCAAATTTCCAACTTTCTACCGTCATACGACAAGCCGTCCTAGCAAAACAGAGCGCATATTTGCGCCTCTGAAAGGCACAAAGATAAAACGAGGCGGAGAGCCCGGTCTCGTCACATCTCGAGCACTTTCACGACAAACAAGCGGGTGGCCGTAATGAAATTGAAATCGATGTCAATTTTCTACCCCGGTGACCCACTTCAATTGTTCTACTCTCTTCCTTCTCAAACAGGCCGCAACAATGGAGTCCACGGTTACGATATAATAATTAACGTTTCGCAATGCGTGAATTGCGCAATTGTAGAGGGGTTACTGGTTCCTGCTGTTGTTGCTGCTGGTGCTCGTTCACAACATAGTAAAATTACAACCGACCTATGGGCGTCAAGTTTTCATATTCCTAAAGTGTTCGGAACACGTGGGGAGTCCGAGATAAAATGCATGGTATAGCTAAACCGGCTCCCATAACCGTTTGCCGAGGTTGGATTTCTAGTCGGAGGAAAGCGGGGCGGCGAGTTTGCTTACTTCCTGGTGGCCATTCGATATGAGGCAAACAGTTATTGCGATGGTATATCCTGGCTTGAAATGAAGCAACTGCAATTTGTACAACTGAAGTAATTCCTCTTTACGTAGCTTCTACGATTTCAGTTTTTATTGTACCTAATGTTTTTTGTTAAGGTGAACATCAACTCTGCTGTAGAAACTTTGTTATATTCAGATGTAAGGCATAGGAGAGTTTCTTGGTGAGTTAAATAAGAAGCTGATTATAATCAGCTGAAATACTAAAGTACTTGACTGATCTCGAAGTTCGTCTGATTTAGTTCTCACCCATTACCTACGATGTTTTTTACTTTAGCATACGCAGTATGTAAAGTATTGTAATCGTGGCAAAAATTTTTTTTGCGATTTTAGCGGAAATATATCTTTTTGGGTCCCCTGAACATTTGACCAAGGTACAAAAAAATGTCTGTGTGTGTGTGTGTGTCTGTGTGTCTACGATTCCGGAGAAACTACTAAAGGTATCGCGACGAAACTTCATATTTAGAACTTTCATAACCAAACTTAGAGCTGAAAAGCTTTCTGTTGAAAAGGGTCCAAAGGAACTGGAGGTTTAGTCTTAGCATTTTTGAAAGATTTTGCAAATAAGCAGCCGTTTCTGGAATTTCGTCGAAATAGTCAAATAATAAATTCAAGATGAGGAAATTCTGAATAATTTATGACTATGACAGTTTTTTGTACAATCCATAGTTTAGCTGCATAAGCAAATTCTATTTCATCGAGATCGGTCGTACTGCATTAATACTAGTAGCCAGGATGTGTCAGATATTTGATTCTAATGACAGTGGTAGTCATACGCTATATTTTTTTGAGAATACCTACTGTCAATTTAAGCTGCGTTCGGATATTGTACACCGTAAGAGCGCGTTCTGATAATCGGATAGGGTACGGTGAGAGTGACTAACGTCATACGGCGTTTATCTGCATATAAGAGAGAGACAGTCGACCCAGGTTATCTGAGCATTGCTCTCCTCATACCCTACCCTGACAAACCGTACGTGCTCTTACACTTTTTACACCCAATAACACGTAAATGTCATTTGGACGGTGTACTCGGGGGTCCACGGAGTACAATATCCGAACGCAGCTTTAATCGACATATCTGTCTACTTCTAGTTTTATTTTAATGCAGACATAGCCAATCTCGATCAAATAGAATCGCATGCAGCTAAACTATTAATTTTATATATAGTATGATAAAGTCATGTGCCTGGCCACATCAGATTTTTCTTTATTATTATAATTACTGATTAGGAATGAGGGTATACATAATTGAATATTATTAAACAACTTCAATATTTCCAACCGAGACCTTTGCCAGTAATACATCCATAGTATTTGCATTGATTTTTGATTTGTATAATTCCTTTGCGCTTACGTTTTAAATTTGTATTGTATCGTTATAATTTTTAGATACATGTATTATGTAATACTTTCCTGAAAATTGTCCTGTAATTGGTTCTGTTGGGCAAATAAATACTATTATTATTATTATTATTACGATTTTTTACGCTTTCTGGTTGTTTCAATTTCTTTAACACGTCCTAGGTATTTATTTCATTATTGCGACAATCGTTATGTAACAATTTATTTTGCAATATGTACTTTATTTTTGTCTTTATTACCTATGTAGATCATAAATATTGTCTCCATTTATGAATTCCTTATTTTTACTAATTTTAATTTTTTTAACGTAAGGATATAAAGAAAATTCTCGAGAAAATGAAAAATTATAATAAACAACTTAGTACTTATTTGGTAGTATGTATGTTAACTCTAAAAATTTCTTTGCCACACAATGAACAGATTAAATTGTTTGCAGGAATTGCAGAAAAAAAGACACTTGTGAGACTTACAAACAAATCACAAAAATAAAATGACGAAACTAAATTACTTCCTATCCTAGACAACAGCAAAAATGCAACAAGTTTACAACCAATTCTGGTATGTTTCTTTTTTCGTAGAATCTGAATGTGGACAGGAATTTTGGAAGTGATTTTCACAAAAACTATACTCAGTTCACAATTTCTGTTTTCAGATGCAAATTATATGAAAAAAGTACACCAGATCCAGTCATAAAAAGTGAATTTATTTTTCTTAAATTTGTCAGATGGTAGCAACCCCTAGATATTTTTCTATTTATGTAAATTACTGTAACTGTTTTTCCAAGTCTTTGGAAGTTAAAAAGGATTTTTTGGCAAAATAAGAAGACCCCTTGTCTGAACTTCACAGTCTCTATGTAGTGTCTAGTGCATTTCAAAAAATGGGAGTAGGCGATTGTGAATTTTACTTATCGTCATTTGTACACTTGTCATAAACCTGCAAGAAAGTTTAATTTGAAAAGAAGTTTCGGCAATTTAAATTTTTAGGAAAATTTTAAGATTAGCTTTTGTTTTCTTACGTACATATTAAGTTCAACTGTACATATATTTGCTAGTCTACTATCATTTTGGATAGTAAAAGTATCGCACTTTTGACAGTTATTATTGATTTTTATTTGAGATTTGCTTAATATAAAATAACTTAAGAATTTTAAATGGAACATCCTGTTTATATTGACATATGTACTTCGAAATCGATAGCTTTCCTAAAATGTCCAACTGGGTAGGTCTATCGTCAACAGCTAAAAACTTATTAAGCATCTAATTAAACATTTATAACCCATGCAGAATAATTCATAAATTAATATAAAATATCTAGTCACCATGACGAAATTCAACAATCACACAAATGTAATGATTCTTCTGTTCATGCAGTAACTTTTAGTCATTGCAAACTGCTACTATGAATTACACAAACGAACAATTTTAGATCATCCAGAAATTAGTTTTATTAGTCCAGTCGAAAATTATTTAAAATTTTTATTATTTATTTACGTAAGGTTCTAAATTATTTAAAGGACTTTAAATGAGTCCTTTAAAGGGTTGTAGTGGCCTAACGCCATAACCAGCTAATCGCCAGTTCTATTTATCTATTTCTGGACATGTTAAAGCATAAGTTTATGGGGATGTTCCAGTTACTACAGATAACAAAAACAAGGAACCCTTTGGTAGAAATGTGGTGTTTCTACATTTCTGTACATATAACACAGTGTCAGTAATACTCGCATAAAAATAAATAATGAAATCAATAGATAATTGTAAACTGAATAAATAATTATTATTTCAGTATGATTGTCACATAACAACCCTCTCAGGTCAATGCGTTTAAGTCTAATTAGGAATTCACCATGAAATATTAGATTTTCTATGGTTTCCACGAAAATATTGTGAAAACGTCCCCTTATTCTATTCTTCATGTTCGCTCGGGATAAATCAGGCGATCTAGTTTTCCTAAGCGTGAACAATTTAATGTCTGTGATAAATATTATTTAAACAATTTTAGAATGGTACATAAATTACTAATTATTTGACTTTGAAGAAAATCTATATCACAAATGTGTAAATCAAAATTGCAGAATGCTATTACTAAAAGTCGCTGCATGAGAAGAAGTACTATTACATTTGTGTGATTGTTGAATTTTGTCGTGGCAACTAGATATATTAATATTAATTTAGGAATTATTGTGAATAAGTTACAAATGTAAAATTAGATGCTTAATAACTTTTTAGCAGTTGACGACAGACCTACCAAGTTGGAAATTTTCGGAAAGCTGATTTATCGATCTTTCGAAGTGTGTCGAGCAAATCTCCAGTTATTCGGGATAAGTCATATTAGAATCGCAATGACTGTCAAAAACTGCGACTTACCCCAGACTGATTTTTTGAAAAATGCACGATTTTGACATTAATTTCACTATATCTCAACACAGTTCACAATAGCGTAATACAAGTTGATGTCAAAACAGTTAGGATAAAATTCTTAATCAAAATCTGCAATAATATACCTAGTGTTTCATTTAAAAAATATAAGTTTGTGTTGGTACGTTGTTGTGGGATACCCTGTAAGCATGAACATATTTTCTGGCTGTAGAGCGAATGATTATCTACCACTTTTATATATGAATGAAACGTGTATTTCGATTTGTTAAACCCATAATTGTACTTTGTTTCTAGCGTGGGATACCTGTATAATAGAAAGAGAACATTTGTCTGTGATAGGTTCGAGAAAATTGTCGTTTTGTTGGAATTACCTGTATTGTAAACTGTCACTTCATTAACGGTAAGGTCCAGAACACGCAAACTTCATATTTTGCGAATTTTCGGATGTACAAAAAGATTCAACAAATAATAAAAAATACCAGAAGGAAAAGGTTTCAATATGATCCTAAATATGTTCCCTGCGAATCAGTGCTACACTTGTAGCGCGTGTGTATGGTCCCCCGCACAGTGTTAATTTGCTATCATCAGCAAAAAAGAACTAATGTTTTTTTTTTGCTAGAAATTCTATCCTGTAGTGTAGAATTTCTGTGTTAACTCTAACATCTGTATTGGTATAGCTCCCACACGAAAGCGGTCGATGCGAACCAGATGTGTTGCAATAATAATAATTCCTCCGTTAATAGAATAATAATAGAACGGTAGTCCTGGGAGGTGAGAATACGGCACTTTGATAAAATACATATTTAAAAAGACAGCAACAGTTGTGCATTCATATTTAATAAAGCTCCTAGTGGAGGGCGAATGTCCAATTCATAAATTTATAAGGTTTTGTCTTTGTGGCTTTAGTTGTTGGAGATTAGATAACAATATATGTGCATCGATCAAAATAAATAAGATAGTATGTAATATCATAAAATGGTTACCCGCGATAACATAAAGCCACCCAAAAAATAGCAAATAGCAACGAAACTCATTATTCAAAGAGAAATTCGAAACAGACAATACGGAAGATCCATCCCATTTGTTAAATTAGACATTCTTGGTGCACTTTCAAACAGGGTTGTTATATAAAACGTTTCTTTTATTTTAAACAAAGCAAACGTTTTTTTTTATAAAACCATGTTTTTTTAACAAAACAATGCTAGACTACTCAAAAGCGTTCGATACACTCAATCATGAGCTGTTTTCGGCTATCCTGGGCTATCTGGGTTTTGATGTGGGAGCTTCGGGCCTGTTGATGAGCTATGTTTCCGGTAGGGTGCAAACGGTTGTCTCGGGCGGTAGTCGTTCCGGGGAACTTAAAATTAAATCCGGGGTTCCGCAGGGGTCAGTGCTTTCGCCTTTGTTGTTTACGCTTTACACATCGACTTTGTTGAGTTGTATAACTCATTGCAGAGCTCACTACTACGCGGACGATACCCAATTGTACTGCTCTTTTCCATCGGCTGATGTGGAGATCGCTTGTCAAAGGATAAACGATGATCTCTCCTCGCTTGTGTATGCTTCCAATAGACACTCTCTCCAGCTTAATCCCAAAAAATCTGAGGTTATTCTTTTTGGACCGAAGAAACTTCGGCAACAAATTTCAAATAAAATAAAAATTTACATTAATGGACAACCGATAGAACTGAAAACGTGTGTGCGTAACCTTGGTGTAATGCTGGATAGTGATCTCTCCTTCAAGACACACATAAATAAATGCATTCAAAAATCATATTGTAATCTCAAGGTTATTTATAGTAATAGGCAATACCTAGACAAGAACACCAAACGGATCTTGTGTGACTCACTGGTCTTATCGAACTTCAACTATTGTGATACCTTGTTTTCCCCATTTCTAACGGCCGTCTTGAGAAATAAAATACAAAAAGTTCAAAATTCTTGTATTAGATTAATATTTGGCATTAGGAGAAGAGACCATGTGAGTCACAAATTACCTGAACTGAACTGGTTAAACATGCAGGGTAGGAGAATATTGCATTCAGTCTGTTTGTTTCACAAGATTGTTGTGACAGCTAAACCACCCTATCTGTTTCGAAAACTACAGTTTAGGGGCGACGTGCACACACTCAATATTAGATTCAGGGGCAGGTTAACGCCACCAGTGCACAAAACTTCATTTTTTAAGAACTGTTTCACATACCAAATCTCAAAATTGTATAATGATGTTTGTGTCACTGTAGGTGTGGGTACGTCGCAGGTTCTATTTAGGCGGAGGGCAAGGGAATTTGTGGTGAGTCGTTACTAGAGGGTCGGCAGTGTGGTGGCATGGTGGCATCGACGTTGCTGTTTGACGTTGCTTGATTGTTATTGGAAACTGGAATGTTCTTTTTAGTTTTAAATATTGTCGCTTTTGGTTTGGATGTGTGATAGGACGCAGACTGAGAAATGATTGTTGTGTTTATTCTTTCTTATATTACATCTGGTTTGTTTTGTTAGGTAAACATGGTGCGGTGGAAGAACAGCTCTAAGCTGAACCGCGTCATGAGATTGTTTCAGAAATATATTTATATTTGTAATTATTTTATGTATACTGTACTCAGGGAAACAATAAATGATTATTATTATTATTATTATTATTAAACACATTACAAAAAGACATGTTTTAACCATGAAATAAAACATGTATTAAATCACTCAGAAAAAAAACCTATTTTAAACAAGAAACAAAACTTGTTTTAAACATGTTTTATATCACACAATGATTTTATTTAAAAGCATTTTGATCGGCATCTTTTCATTCCTTGCTTTACTTGCTTCCACTGTTATACTCCTACTATATTTTATGAAAAACTTTTTATTTGACTAATAAATACAAAATTTAAATTACTTGTTTTTTAATTGATCTAAGCATACAAATCTTAAAGAGCAGCACACACGTTGATTAAATAATTAAATATTCTGTTCAAATGTCGGCAGTTTAAAACACGTTTAAAACACAACGTTTACAACAAAATGTTTAAAACATTAATTTACCGGTAACAAATAAATTAGCATAATTTACAGCTTAAATTACCAAACTTAATTTATTGAAAATGTACTTTATTTTTGTTTCTTTATTATCTATTTGTGTTTTATTACTTTCGTGCCTGGTTTGACAAATAATAAGAAATCATTTTCATCCGGATATTTAAGACCGGGATTTTTTTGTTTGTTATCTAAGGTTTTTATTTAAGACATTTAAGATGAGAATTAATTATATGGTAGTGAATGGATTGATGTAACCGCAAGCACGGACATACACGTATGGTTATGATGTATATAATGCAATAATAAACTACTTACTTACAAAAAAAAAGTTGAATGAATAGAGGGTGTAAAGGGGGTTTGGCCATGAAAATCGATTCACCGTATAACCAATAACGCAAATTTTAAATCAGAAGCCATTTACCTATTATCGTTGACTGAAGACTTAACTAGACTGGCAAAGTAATAGGTTTACGAAAAACACAGCGGTAACCTGAGCAATAGATGGCGCGAGCCGTGTTGAGGTTAACGCCTGCGCTCACTTCTCAGTTTGAGGTCAGTGAATATAGTACAGGCAAATTTGCAATAGATGGCGCGACCCGTTCTGAGGTTAGTGCAACGCTTATTTGTTAGTTTTACGCATGTTTTAGGTCAGCGAGAGAAGTCGTTTCTGTTCGCGCGCTACCTCAATAAAAAAATATATACTTTTACAATATATAAATATACTTTTACAATATTTTTAAAAGTTTGATGTACAGGTAAACGTAGTTTTGCGCCGGTTTGATTTACACCGATTCACATTACGCCGGTGATTCCCCGTGATTCCCCCGGTTCGGCCGACACCAGACGACAGGACGACACTAGGCGACGCGATTCTTTTACATTTACACGTTGTTTTATTCTATTACCGTGTACGCGAGCAGCCTATTGTATGTGTGTGAAATTGTTTCCAAGTTAGATTTAGTTTTGTTTTTAAGAAAAATAAAAGGTATGATTATATTTTTTATTTTATTATTATTAAAATTTAAAGAATATTCAATTTGTAGTTTCATAAAGGGCGACATATTGCTGAAGGATTATTCGTGTTCTGGTGATGTGAAGTATTTACGCGGGCCGACCGAAAATTTTATAAAATATACTAGGGACGTACTAATAATGTTCAACACATCATTCGGAAAATTCAAATGCAGCGATAATGTTATTGAGAACATAGAATCTTACATTTTTGATAATATATGTATATGTATATCTTTCAGCGACAAGAAATAATTCGTCGGCTGATCAAAATAAAAATGTTTAGAAATTTACAGAGGGAACTAGAAAAAAATGTGAAAGCCACAAAATGTGACAACCACAAACCACACCGAAAAATACAAATACTTTTTGGTTAAATAGTATTTTATTTTATTTGTAATATAGTTAAAATAAATGTGTATTATTAACATGTATTTATTTAGAAAATAAACTGCCTCCGGGTTGTATTTATTTCTTTAAAATAATTTTTGAATGAAACGACAATTCACTTCATCATAGTATCTAATTAAAATAAAACTTTTGAAGCTTTTGAAACTTTTGAAAAATTCATTTTTATTTATTTGTTGGTAAATAATATATATTTTTTTTATTTTTATCATTTATAAAAAAACAATCGAAAGGAATTTTCGGTTATTAAGTAAAATTAAAAAAAAAAGTTCGTTGTTAACTTTCCCTCCGCATTAAAATGATCACAATTCTTATTTCTATTTGCTGGGGCGCTGGACGTCTTTTCAAATTAAAGTTACGAGTTTTGCACACGGTTTCCTTTGGGGGTTTTCTCCACCGAGGTCTCGTGTCTTGGGGCAAGTTTTGGGGGTAAACTAAAGGTACTAAAGACTCCAAATCTTTACTAAACAGTAAAGATACATTTGAACACATGTTGGCATTCCGTGCGTTCAGCCAGTTTAAGCCGCTTAAGCGCTTGAACTCAGCAACCAATAGCCAACGCGTTCATGATGTTGCTGCCCAATTGCTACCATCCACTGAGCGCTCAAGCGCTTAAAGTGGCAGAACGCACCCATTGATACAGTAATCTGGCTCACGCTACGCGGAGCAACGTTGACGACATACATCGCAGCATGTAGGAACGGCCTAAGCGGACAAGATCGACAAGTTGACAATAGTAGTGTTCGATTGCTGCCGCGCTTAGTTGTGGTTAGTTCTTTTATGGTTCTGTTCAACTGATTCCACCAATAGGAAGCAAGTATTTCAAATTTGCGCTCAGATTGAACTGAGCGCGGCCGGCAATCGAACACTACTAATGTGAATAGACGGAGTTGGGGCTACACGGAGCATCCACCAATGACACACGTTGGCGACACATCGCATCGAGCAGGAGAAATTTGGCAAAGAAACGTTCAAAATTAATAAGATGTTAATAGAAACATCAGCATCAGATCTTCGTGTTTAGTAAATTTGTTGTTTTAATAATAACCATGTTTTACAAAATTCGATAGTTTTTGAGATAATAACAAAAAAGAATTAAATTCTTCTCTATTTTGCCCCTAAACGAGTTGGACTCGTTTAGGGACTCCAAGATTGTTTTTAAAGCATCAAAATTAGGATGGCACAAGACATAAGCTTGTTGCTAAATAAGTTTAATAAGTATTAGGTAAAGAGTATGATACTTGTGTAACGTTTCTATTTTAATTCTGTTGTAATAAATTCTATGTGCAATTCCGACTGACGTGTGAACGGCAAATCCACGGACAATGAGAAAAATTAAGCAACCAAACCAAACCTCACTGAAATGCGCATTACAAAAGTGAACAACCTTGTCTATTCCCGACTTAAGGTCTGGCCTTGGGGGTTTATTGTCCGGAGTCGAGTGACAAAGCTTAGCGGCAAACGGCGGCGGATCCTCGGTCGCGATTGAGGTGCGTCACAAATGTCATGATCCATGATGCCGCTCCAGTAAGCAAGCACTAGCTCTCAGCTCTGCTTATCCTCGACAAACAAATACTTAGCACAAACCGGCTGAATACCTGAATGTGCACGCCAGCACCCTATTCCGTTCAGGATGTTGTTGTTTGCCAACCGTTCGGTAAATACTACTTAGGTACTTACTGCAACGTGGAATGTTATTGATGTATGTGCTAATTTTGATCCTTTGCTTAACTCAGTTTTGTTAGAAACTTTAATTTTATTCCGTCTACCTTCAGAGGCGCCTGGAATGGAATTTACATGACAAATTTAATCGAATTAGTTAGCTGTTTTTACTTTATCATACGCAGTATGTAAAGTATTGTAATCGTGCCAAAAAAATTGTTTGAGATTTTAGCGGAAATATGTCTTTTTGG